>CM076577.1:975324538-975861985 GCA_034641835.2 Pinus albicaulis | reverse complement strand
ATCCCATTATCCAGTTGTGGATTTCCATTACAAGAATGTTGTGTAACCAACTCCAAAAATAGAAGAAATGAGATATCAACGCCTTAGAAATAAGCCACTTCGAGGGGGCAACCTCCAATACATTACATGAATGAACAATTCTTGGATGATACAATTCACAAAACCTCATTTCTATATATAGGAGTCCATGGGGCCATAATATAATCCTAGTGGGCCACAATGTAATCCTAGCTGACCTAACAATAATAATTTAAGGGCACAATAATAACAAAATGGGGGTTACAAGGGTACAACAATAACAATAAGGGGTTTACACTAACAATAATAAGGAGCTATACTAGTGATATAGGGACCTAACATGCCCCTCTCCTTCAAAAAAAGTGTTGTCCTCAACACTTGAGTAGCTCCGGGTGCTTCTGTATAAAATTCTCATCCTCCCATGTAGAATCTTCAGTGGGTAAGTTCTTCCACTTGATGAGATACTCTGAAATTGATCGATTCCGTAGTTGTCGAGCTCTTTTTTCCATGACTGCTTCAGGTTCCAATATGATTTTCCCTTCCCCATCAAGTTCTGGCAATACTGTTTGAACTGGAAGTTTTTCACCTATAACCTTCTTTAAGCATGAAACATGGAAAACTGGATGTACTCGCGAAGAAGCAGGAAGCTCCAATTTGTATGCCATAGTACCAATCTTTTGTAACACCTTGTAAGGACCATAGTACTTTGGCGATAATTTATTATCCTTCTTTGCTTGCTTGAGGGACATTTGTTTGTATGGTTGTAGCCGTAAAAATACTCAATCTCCTACATCAAAACTTCTCTCGCTACGATGTTGATCTGCCTGTTGTTTCATTCGATTTTGTGCCAAATTCAGGTTATCCTTTAAGAGTTGGAGAACTTCTTGCTGATGCTCGATGTGATCTTCCACTGCTTGAACCTTCGAATTTCCCTTAAAGATGATGTGATGGATGGTGGATGATATCCATAAAGTGCCATAAATGGGGTCATTTTTGCTGCAGTATGGAAGGAAGTGTTATACCACCATTCGGCAAGAGGTAACCACTTGACCCATTGTGTTTGTTTATCAGATACAAAACAACGAAGATATCCTTCCAAACATTTATTTACTATCTCGGTTTGACCATCGGATTGAGGATGATAAGATGAGCTATGAGCTAATTGAGTACCCAAACAAGAAAATAACTCCGTCCAAAAATTTCCAGTAAAAATGGGATCTCTGTCGCTCACAATAACCCTTGGGTTTCCATGTAGCTTTTGAATTGTGTCCATAAATGTAGTAGCAACTGTACTTTATTTAAATGGATGAGATAATGCACAAAAGTGTGCATACTTGGTAAGTCTATCAACTACCACCATGATGACACTCTTTCCTTCGGACTTAGGTAAACCTGTGATAAAATCCATTGAAATCTCCTCCCAACGTTGACTTGGAATGGATAAAGGTTGTAGAAGTCTGGGGTCTTAATTGTTTCCACTTTATTCTGCTGGCAAACCAAACATTCCGCCACAAACTTTCGAATATCAGATTTAAGGCCATCCCAAAAAAATTCTTTCTTCACCCTGTGGTAAGTTTTTAAAAATCCTGAGTGTCCTCCTAAAGGAGAAGTGTGCAATTCGAGAAGAATCTTTTGTTTTAGTTGGGAATTCTTGCAAAGATATAAGCGATCTTTGTACCATAAGGAATCATTTTTCCAACTAAATGTATCAGATGTACTAGGATCTTCTTGCAACTTTTGAATGAGTGTCCATACATCTTTGTCCTTCTTCCATTCATCTCTTGCTTCAGTTATCCAATCTGGTTGGATAATAGAAATGGCACAAAGCAATGCTTCCACCTCTTCATTCTTTCTTGAGAGTGCATCTGCAACAACATTCAACTTTCCTTTTCTGTAGATTATTTCAAAGTCATAACCCAACATCTTTGTGACCCATTTTTGCTGTTCTTCTGACGATAGTCTTTGTTCCAAAAAGTGTTTAAGACTAGCATGATCAGTTTTTACCTTGAAGTGTCTTCCCATTAGGTAAGTTCGCCATTTCTTTAGTGCATGTAGTATTGCTAACATTTCCTTCTCATAAATAGGTTTCTGTAAATACTTTCCTTTGATTGGACGACTTTCAAAAGCAATGGGTCTTCCTTCCTGCATTAAAGCTGCACCAATTCCATTTCCTGAGGCATCACATTCCACAATAAAGGTTTTTGTGAAGTCTGGTGTAGCTAAGACCGGTGCTAGGCACATTGCCTCTTTAAGACGTTCAAAGGCCTTAGTTGCTTCAGGAGTCCATGAAAATGCATCTTTCTTCAATAATGTTGTTAGAGGTGCTGCTATTCTCCCATAATTCTTAACAAACTTGCGATAATACTCTGTTAACCCGAGAAATCCTCGCAACTACTTTATGGTTGTGGGGACTTTCCATTCCTTAATGGCTTTAATTTTGTTAGGGTCTACTTTAACACCCTCGTGAGATCAAATATGACCCAGATATTCCACCTCTTGTACTCCAAAGAAACATTTGGATGTTTTTGCATATAATTGTTTCTCCTGCAATAGTTTGAGCACCCTGTCAACATGTTCAACATGATCCTTCCAAGACCTGCTGTAGATTAGTATATCATCAAAAAATACTAGCACAAATTTTCTAAGGAAGGTTTGAAAATGGAATTCATCAACCCTTGAAATGTAGAAGGTGCATTGGTAAGGCCAAAAGGCATGACCAAAAATTCATAATGACCCTCATGAGTTCGAAATGTTGTTTTTGGAATATTTTCAGTCTTCATTCTAATTTGATGATATCCTGAACGAAGATCCAACTTGGTAAAATAAATTGCTCCATGTAATTCATCCAATAATTCATCGATCACAGGAATGGGAAATTTATCTTTAATGGTGAGCTTATTGAGCTCCCTATAATCCGGACACATTCGCCATGATCCATCCTTCTTGTGTACCAATACTACGGGAGCAGAGAAAGAACTTTGACTAGGTTGAATTATACCCGCCTCTAACATTTTTGTTATCATATGTTCAATTTCGCTCTTTTGGAAGTAAGGATATCTATAAGGCCTGATGTTTGGAGGAACACTTCCTGGAATCAAATGAATAGCATGATCATGATCACGAATAGGTGGGAGTCCTTTGGGAGTTTCAAACACCTTGGAATGATTGTCCAATACCTGTTGAAGATTTGCAGGAATAGATGATTTTGATGTTGGAACTTCTAGTGAGCATAATTATGCAATTACGCCTCGTTGTTCTTTCTTTAGAAGCTTTGTCATGACATTAGAGCTTATTATCCTTCATGGCTTCCCCGCAATACCCCGTAATTCGACTTCCTTTCCTTCTGAAAAAAATTTCAAGAAAAGTTCTTGAAAATTAAAAGCTACCGTCCTCAAAGATTGTAACCATTGTACTCCTAGTACAACATCAGCACCTCCCATAGGAATGGCAAGCATTGGACTAGTCAATACATATTCCCCCATGGTTAGCTTGATATTATGGCATTTTCCCGAGCAATTTATAGTTCCTCCATTTGCAACCATAACTTGACATTCTGGTGCTGGGTATAGGAAACAATTTAATTCCTTGGCTACCTTATAATGAATAAAATTATGGGTGCTACCTGAATCAATCAACACTATTACCCTTTTCTTCTTTATATGTCCTTCTATCTTGAGAGTTTGAGGAGTAGTAATTCCTGCCAGTGCATTACACGATATGGTCGGATTCATTTCTTCCTCTTCTAGGGGTGGTTCCTGGTGTATATCCTCTTCTTGTTCATTTTCTTCTTCTTCACAATCTATGTAAAATAATTTCTTCTCAGCACACTTATGACCTTTAGTGTATTTGCTATCACAACTGTAGCAAAGCCCTTTTGCTCTTTTTCTTCCAATTGTTGTGGTGTCAACCTTGTAGGTTGTGGAAATCTAGGCGTAGCAACACTTCCTTCTTTATAGAATTGAGTGGTAGGCTTCCTTGTCGCCATAATTTTACATTCAACTTTTCTTGCCAGCCTGAATGCCTTCTCCAATGAATCAGGTTCCAAAACGCGAACTTCATGTTGGATGTTATCCTTTAAAGTGCCTAGGAAGAGATCAATCCTGTGTCCCTCTGGAATATCAGTTACCCTTATATTCAATTTTTGGAAGTCCTCAATGTGCTGCCCCACTAAACCATTTTGTTTGAGATTTATCAATTGGGTAAAGAAGGTGTTGCTCTTTGTATCCTCATAATGTGCTATCATTTCCTCTGTAAAAATTGACCAAGTGACAATTTTTTTACGGGAGCAAAGCCATTGATACCATACAAATGTATTTTGTTCTAAATGTAAAGTTGCAATGCGTACCTTTTGTGTGTTTTGCACATTATGGAGATCAAAATATTGCTCCATCTGTAGTATCCATGTTACAGGATCCTTTCCATCAAACTTCCTCATATCCATTTTTGGAATATGGTGGTTCTTCCCGCCAACATTAGAGTTTATGAAATCATGGTTAACATTTATTTTGTTCTCATCATGAGGTTCTTCTACTATCTTTTCACCATTAGGAAACATTTCTTGTATCAACTTTGTCAAACCTTCGATGTCTGATTTTAGATCATTCTTCATATTTTCCATGTTGTCTTTCATGTCATCCATCTTAGCTTCCATGCCAGCTTCCATGCCATCCATCTTAGCTTCCACACCTTTCTTCAAACCGTCCATCTTCACTTCCACGCCTTTCTTCAAAACTTCCATTTCATTTTTTGTTGCTCTTTGCGAGAGTGAAATTTGTTGCACTTGCTCTTGTAATTTTGATAGATCATGTTGCAATTCTTCATCTTCATGAGTCATAGTAAAGCCTTCTGAAGGCTTAATGGGTGTTGAATTATTTTTAGGGGCCATTTTAAAATCCAATATTGATATCTATTCTACAAGTTGCCCTTGGAATCAATTCAACTTGATTCTTCAAACAAGACTTATGTAATTCGGAAAAAAAATACACACCTTTTACTAGCTTTTAGGAGCTCGATATTGAAATTGAATTATCTCTGTAATTTAAAATCTTCGATATCTCAAATTCAGCCTTGTAGTAGCCCTCTGAAGCTTCTTTCAAATGCCACAGGTCTGACCTGATTTGGATTCTCCAAGACAAATTTGTGTCCAATCTCCCACAATGACCTAATTTTGGACTAGTTCAATAGAGCGAACTTGTACGACGTGCCACGTGTCACTGTTTTTCTCTTTGTCTCTGAAATTGATATCCAATAAACTACAGGCTGTGTACTTGCGATAAATTTTGACGGAACTCCAATTCAATCTCCAGAGAGAGAGTTATTGAACTTTTCCCACGATCACCTCTTTGAGATGAAATTCAGGAGCCTTAAAAAGCACTACCTTCCACAGATCATATCTCCAAAAATATTGCGAACCAAGCTCTGAAATGTTTTTACAAATTTCCTCAGGATTTTAGCTTCGCACCATACGAATTTCAGATTCTGAACCTTCGTAGAAAAATTTTTATAGCGAAAATGCCACGATGACCTGTTTAGGAGCTTGAAAAAAGGCCTAACTTCCACAGATGATATCTCCGAAAATATTGTGAACCAAGCTTTGAAATTTTTAGACAATCTTCCTCAGGATTTCAGCTTCGCACCCTAAAAATTTCCGCTCCTGAAACTTCGTAGAAAAAAATTTATAGCGAAAATGCCACGATGACCTGTTTGGAGCAGCGAAACCCTAGAATCCCAAGCCTCTGATACCAAATGTTGTGTAACCAACTCCAAAAATAGAAGAAATGAGATATCAACGCCTTAGAAATAAGTCACTTCGAGGGGGAAACCTCCAATACATTACATGAATGAACAATTCTTGGATGATACAATTCACAAAACCTCCTTTGGGCCATAATGTAATCCTAGTGGGCCACAATGTAATCCTAGCCGACCTAACAATAATAATTTAAGGGCACAATAATAACAAAATGGGGGTTACAAGGGTACAACAATAACAATAAGGGGTTTACACTAACAATAATAAGGGGCTATACTAGTGATATAGGGACCTAACAAAGAATTAGGGGAATTTTGAGGTATAAAATGGGCCTCCTAAGAAAATTATAAAATAATAGTGGAAACAATAAAATACGATTTGATTACATCATCAAATTTTAGAGGGAAAAAAGAAAAAAACTATTTTTTCAACTCATACTTTCAACTTATCTCCCAAAGTTTTTACTAAAATTTCGAGCGGGAGTACTCATTGGATGAAAAATTTAATTCCTCATCTAAGGAGTACCCATGTTGCATACTTTCGATGGGTCCTGCTACACGAAAAATGAGAAATACATGAAAAATGTGATTTCAATCACCTTTTTCTTATGTATTTTTCATTTTTTGAGTAGCATGGTCCATCGACAGTATGCAACATGGGTAGTCCTTGGATAAGGAATTAATTTTTATATGCAACGAGTACTCCCGCTCAAATTTGAGCAAAAAATATGGGAGATAATTAGAAAATATGAGTTGAAAAAGTAGTTTTATTATTTTATTATTTTTTAATATTTTTACCCTTTTACTTAAAAAATGGTAAATCATTCCCCATGGTTGACATCATCATCTTGAATCCTATTGGTTCTTATAAAGTTTATTTTTGTTGTACATTTTTCTTAGGAGACCCATTTTAAACCTCAAAATTCCCCTAATGACTCCTTTGTCCATACACACCTGATCTGGGCACAACCTAACCCCAAAAAACCCTATGACACCCATGTTCTATGTGTTAAGGATTGCGACCTACCCAAAAAAGTATCCAAGGCTTACGACTTGCACAAAATAGAGAACCCACACTTAAATTTTTACACCAAAACAGACCTATGATTTACCTTCTCCTCTTTTACCTACTATAGGATGAACTAGACCTTCAAACAATCATGAAAAAGGCTACAAAACATCCTTTCCTCCTTTGTTGAAATTCTTCCTAGTCTGTGGCCAAACAAAAGGTCTCTTGTTCCCTTAGACAAGTTTTCTTCTCACCCCTTTTATACCCTTCTATTGTATTGTTGGATGATTTTTAAAATGAATATAATCACCTCTTATTTATACTAAACAAGAGGGTTCAACAAATTACCCAAGTGACAAGTATTTTGGACATAACTATATTCAAGCCTACATGACTTGAATCCCCAAAAATAAACTATTAACTTAAAAAATTCACATCTCATATTCTACAACTTGGATTTCAACGATTTTCATTGTATTGGATTATTCTCACCACCCTCTATCATCTCCATCTAGCACATGTAGAAAATTCCTCATGGTTTTGGCCCAACTCCTTTGGGTACATGACCCCAACCTTGGGCTTTAAGCCCACAAATTAATTTTGTGATGCTCCAAGATCCAAACCCTGAACCCTAGGGCTTGGAGTACCTCCCAAGATACTCACAAATCAACTAAGAGATGATTTTACAAGTGAACCAAATTCATTTAAACAATATTAACTACACCTATGAAGTAATACAATCTAACTGGAAGAGAAATTCATGGTTGAATGGTAAAATCAAAGTGTGTAATTAAAAAATAAACTACTAAATGTAGAAAATGATTAGTCAAATTTTAAATGAAGAAAGATACTACATGAAAGAAACTAGTTTTGAGTCTACTAAAGAAATATACCTAAACAAACTCGAACATAACCTTATTCCTTAACCCTGCAAACAAAATACCTTTTTAGAGATGAGATTTGCAGAAAAACATAAGTAAAATAAATGCTTAGAAATTAAAGGTACAAGAAGGGGGCTTGAGCACCTGGGTTGGGCCCTAACCTCTGGACCCTTAGAGACAAATCATACTGGACACAAAAGAGTATTTTTCATTAATAAACAAATGTGCTCATACATGCAACACGAAAAATTGAAATTACAAGCAAGGAAACATTTCTCCACTGTTGATTATCTTATCCAAAGTTTTAAATCATTACTGGGCCATTAAGGCCCCTTATTTATACAAAAGGTGCTTAAGGTGCATTGTCCTTTAAGAGAGGTC
Organism: Pinus albicaulis; assembly: GCA_034641835.2. Lineage (NCBI taxonomy): Eukaryota > Viridiplantae > Streptophyta > Pinopsida > Pinales > Pinaceae > Pinus > Pinus albicaulis. Next base: position 975,853,945 of record CM076577.1, on the reverse strand, counting down.
TTCTTCCCTCCAAAATCCCTAAAACATTGGATCTAGTTCCCTGATGGCCTTGTAGCTACATGGGGATGATAAATTTCCTTGATCCAACCAAGTTCTATTTATCGTTTAGCAGGGGACAAGCCCCATAATCTTCTCTTTCTGGACTCCTTTGTTATCTGCATAATATATCTTCAATATCCTACACAATTAATGCATTGGGCACACAAGATATGGAAATTATCTCTTAACCATAATAAGAACATACTAAAGTTGAAAGAGACATAATTAAGTGTATAAGTAAAGGTTAAGTATACCTAGTGTTAGTATGAATCCTTTGTCGAAGTGTACGAAAAAGGACCACTTTAGCTACGCATAACTAATAGCCCTAACAACAAAAGTGGTCGCCACTATCTTCAGATCTGCAGTTAGTTGTTCAAGAAAAGAGCTGCACAAAACCAGATCTATGCATAGAAAGACATTAAGCAGTAAAAAGAAGGGTTTGCTCCATATACCAATAGACAAGACAAGAACAATTTTTGAAAGAATTTTTGTATTAAGGGAACCTGGGAGGAAAACAAGAAGATGTTTCCAATTCTCCTCAATGGGATGGGTTCTTGGAAGTCCTCGGCACTTCAGATCTAGCATTTCTCTGTCCTGTTGGTGTAGAAAACCCACCTGAAAGAATAGAACTCAAAGGGAGCTCACACGGCAAATAATAGAAAATAAATGTGACCAAGTGTATAGATCGAGTGATCTAATAGGCAATAAAGGTGAGAATGAGTAGGAAAAACCCTCCTATTTATAACAAAGTATTGGGTCATTCTAGATCTTGGTGCATGATTAAAATAATGTTAACCAAATCTAGATCCACCTTTTATGGAATATTTTATTATATTTGTTGGAGGGAAAAAGTATTTGACTTGGGTCAAATCCCTTTATTTGTTAATAATAAATAAATAAGAGGATTTATTTATCTTTTAAGAAGTGGTTGAAGGGTAATTAAATAAATAATGATTTATTTAACTATTTATGAGTGATTTAGTCAATTTTAACAAGGAATATTATTTAAATAAGGTTTAAATAATTATTCCTAGAAAATAATAAGATAAATAATAGTTTATCTAATTAATTTTCTTGTTTTGGGTTAAATATGACCAGGAATATTAATTAAACTATTGTTTAACTAATTATTCCTTGAGGAAAATCAAACAAATGTAGATTTATTTAATATTTCCTCATGGGGTTTTCTGTTTAGACCATAAACAACTTAATAAAGGTGGTTTACTAAGTTATTTTCATAGTGAAAGAAATTTTACTTAGGGTAAAATTGGTCTTACATGGTGTACTTGGATCCATCTAATTATAATAGGTTAGATGACCAAAAAATGAATATATGGAATTACCTCCGGCGATAGAGTGTCAGGAGCAAATCGTATGACCGAAGTACGTTGTAAGAATACAATCACCAGACAACGAAAGGGGATGTCAGAGAGAGAAGTGTGAGGTAGATAGTGTGCTGAAGGACTAGACCCTAAGGAGACGAGACTCGCAGGTGCAACAAGTCTCTTTTTATGAGAGGGTACATGTGCTGAAGGCGGCGGGGGAGGCATACCTATGCCCGCCGTGACAAAGTGCAAAAGAATAGTGTGTCCAGTAAACAAGGGACCGAACCATAGAGTACAACCCGACGCATAAAACGGGAGCCGAATGTCTGATAAGAAGTCCCACATACGTGCGCACATTGCACGGGATAACGACGGGACTTATACAATAATATCTGGTACATGAGATACAAATACAACCAGACTCTTGATTGCGAGGGGAAGGGCTCACAAAAAATCTTGCGATACATGCAAATCAAGCGTATTTGCAAACGCTAAGGCCGACATCATCGAATATGGTGCATGGAAAATTTCTTGATGAAGGGTATCAGAGATGGCAGGCTACCTGCAGGGCCACCCCCTCATGAGGGTTGAAACATCTCACACACACCCGGGAATCATCAAGAGCTGCTGCTGGATCACTGGACCATCAAGTATACGGATCTCGATCATGTTGAAAGGAGCTGGAGAAACAATCAAGTCAAAGGGCAAGGAGAGATCCCTTTGCCTGATCCGAGGCACCGAACAAGAGTGGAAGCTGGAACCAAGGTACACCGCCCTCTAGACCTGGCTTCTGGAATGAATGAGCTGATGTCGACAGAAGGAGGTCCGCCAGAGGTGAGGCAATGAGAGATCCTCAACTAAGGCACGAGAGAAAATAGTAGAGCGACGGACAGACTGACACTAATGATGATGGTGAAATGGAAGGGACTAAGTAGCGAATGGACGACTTCCCTTGTTAGAGCATAAAGGGCATGAATGACATGGCAGCGACTGACGCAATATCATAAGGGATAGGGGATAGTGGGACTGAAGGCCATAATGTGTGACACAAGAGAGAGACCAAGCAATGAAGGATGGAGGGCTATAGCGGGGTACAAAGGGACTCGTGATAGACTCCATGAATGCGATGATGACTCAACTTGGATGCTCTAAACAAGGGCGACTCGATGGTGCTGCCACACAGTAAAGGCCCAATGGGGGACCATGAAAACATGAGTACAAGGTGGGAACTCATGACGAAAATCGACATGAACGTGGACAAGTATGGAGGCGAAGTGGTGCCCCAAGTACAAGTGTTGTAAGTGAGGAAATTCGATTAAAGGGGAGGTGAAGTGACCCTTCTTGGAAAAAATGGGTCTGGGTGAATTAGCAAATCACAAAAAACGAAAAAAGATGCTGGCTATCTAAAAGAAAATAAAACATGCATTTCAGAAGGGAAATGCTAAGGGTAATATTTCTTAAGATAGAGTGCATTGCGAGGATTAGGAAGGGGATTGCCTTCGAAATCCTCTAAGAGGTAAGCCCCCTTACCGAGATCCTTACTGATGATGTAAGGGCCTAGCCATAATGAGTCGAACTTCCCATGACCAAGGACATCATGGGCCTGGTCATACACTAGAACAAGGTCACCTTCGTGAAAAGTGCGAGGCTGGACTTTTCTGTCATACTGAGCTTTGGTGCGTTTCTTGGCCGCTTCCATGGTTTGCAAGGCAACATAGCGGTCTTCGGAAGCGCGCTTAAGCATGATAAGTCGTTGTTCTAGAGGTTGGGTGTCAGGGAGAAGTTCAACGGCCAGATGCAGGGAAGGAATCTCACACTCGATCGGTAAGACTGCCTCCTCTCCAAAAATGAGGTGGAAAGGAGTAAACCCGGTGGCGGTTTTAACAGAAGTTGAATAGGCCCACAAAGCAGGGAAGAGCATAAGATGCCAATTGGTTCTGTGCTTATACACCGTTCGTTGAAGCATAGTCTTGAGGATTTTGTTGACTGCTTCAACTTGGCCATTACCTTGGGGGTAATAGGAGGAGGAATATTGGTGCTCAAAACCCAATAGTGAGGATAGCTCACGCCATATCTCATCTTCAAAATGTCTGCCATGGTCAGAGACCAGTTGTTTCGGAACCCCGAATCGAGCGATAACGTGGTTAAAGAAAAAGAGGGTTGCGGTAGCTGCCGTGTTGTTAAATGTTGGCATGGCCTCGGCCCATTTTGTGAAATAGTCGACCGCCACGATGATATACTTGTGGTTACCAACGGATGGCGGGCGACACTCCATAAAGTCGATGGCCCATTTACAAAAGGGACCAGTTGAGACGATCGGATGGAGGAGAGCTGGGGGAGCTCACGCCTTAGGGGCGAAATGTTGGCAATTGGGACAGTGTTTGACTACCTCAATGCAATCACTGAAGAGGGAAGGCCAAAAATACCCAGCGCGCATGACTTTCTGGGCAGTAGCAAAACCAGAGAGGTGGCCACCGCAAGCGCCACTATGGCAGGCATTAAGGACCTGTTCAGCTTCAGCGTGTGTGAGACAACGACGAAGGACAGTATCAATCCCGTGACGATAGAGGTCATCACCGATAAGGAGGTATCAGGAAGCCTGGTGTCGGATACGTCGGCGAGCCTCACGATCAGGGTGGAGGGCGAACTTTTGGGTTCGCAAGTAAGTAAGAATATCGCCATACCATGGGTCATCGGAAGTAATGGCGAATAAGTGTTCATCAGGAAAATCATCATTAACTGGGGGGTCTTGCGATCCGGTAGGTAAGTCAGAAATGAGTTCAGCGAGGGCTAAGCCTTTCTTACTCTTTGGTGTGACAAATTCGAGGTCGAATTCCTAAAGAATAATGACCCAAAGAGCGTACTTCCCAGTGACGATACGATGACTCAATAGGAAGGCCATGGGGTTGGAATTAGTCACAACCTTGGTGGAGCACATGAGGATATAATGACGAAGTTTTTGGACTGAGAACATGACAGCCAGCGCTAATTTTTCTTCATACGAGTAGGAAACAGGAGGCCCTACAAGGTTCTTACTGACGTAGTAAATCACATGCTCGATACCATTGTCATATTCCTGGATAAGGACTCCAGCGACCAAATAGGTGGAAGTAGAGATGTACAGGATGAAGTCCCGATCAAATTCGGGAGGGCGGATCAAGGGAGCGGATGTGAGAGCCTGCTTGAGGGCATCGAAGACTCATGAGCATAGGTATCCCAAACAAATGGGATATTGGATCGTAGGAGTCTAAGGAACCCATGTGCGATGGTGGCATAGTCAGGGATGAACCGACGAAGAAAATTAGCTTTGCCTTGGAGACTTTGGAGCTGGTGTAGGGTACGTGGAATGGGAAGTTCAAGAATGGCTTGAACTTTCAAAGGGTCAAGAGTGATACCATCCTTAGACACTATGAAGTCTAAGAGACGGCCGGTGGGAATGCAAAAGACGCATTTCAACGGGTTAAGGGGGATATTATACTTGCGACATCGGAGAAAAATGGTACGCAGATCATGTAGGTGCTGCGCCTGATGTTTAGAATGCGTAGTGAGGTCGTCTAAATAAGCAAGGATAATATGAGCTAAGTCATGGAAGCAATAAGACATGGCCCATTGAAAAGTGGCGCCGGCGTTTTTAAGGCCGAAAGGCATGACTCGGTAAGCAAAAGTTCCCCACGGACTAATAAACGCCGTTTTTAGTTGATTAGTAGGATGGATAACAATTTGTTTGTATCTGGAGAAACCATCCATAAAGGATAGAACTTCATGCCCCGCACACTCGTCAATGATTTGGTCAATGAACGGTGTGGGGAAGTTGTCTTTGGGACAAGCTTTGTTCAAGTCGCGAAAGTCCGTGCAGACACAGATGGTGCCTTGCTTCTTGAGAATGGGAACTGGGTTGGACACCCAAGTGGTGTATTCAATGGGGTAAATGAAACTAGCCCGCTTGAGCTTATCGATTTCGGCTTTGATAGCGTCACGTCTGGAAGGATGAATGGGTCTCAACTTTTGACGAACCGGATTGGCATCAGGCCATGTGTCGATATGGTGTTCGACGATGGTGGGATCGAGTTCGGGCATTTCAGAATAGGACCAGTCGAAAATATCGCGGAATTCTTTGAAAATATTGGTGTAAGATTCAATTTCTTCCGGGGTGCATTGGGCACCCAAGGTGACATATTCTTCGATTCCTGGTTTGACTGAAATGTCAATTTTGATGGTAGGAGAGATATTGGCCATGTTTCCTTCTTCGAAAGCATCAGGTGCAGGGATGGGATTTTTGAACCAATCGACTGCATTGGGAATGAAGTCTTTGGTTTCCACAACATATTGGTCATGGGACTGCTGTGGGAGGAAGCATGCGCGATGGTGCATATCATCCCACGGAAAGTCAAGGTTGGTCATGGCTTCCATAATGTCTTCATCGGACTGGAAGATGGGAAGACTGGAGGAAGAAGGATCACCCGATGAGGTAGTGATGTGTGACGGGTCATCTTGTGGAGAAGGGCTCAGATGCGCAACGTCAACAGATCCAAGGTCGACTGAGGGGGAACCGAGTGTGTCTGTAGGTCGAAGGTTAGGTGAACTATCTCTCAAGGATGATGATAGGTACAAAATGGTGGTCAAAGGCTCCGTTGGTTCGATAGTGGGAGGAGGAATGTGAATGGGAGTAGGAATATCCTCTGGACCTATCGAAGTAGAACTCGCAGACAAGTGAGAAGGTATCTTGTCGTGCATAGCCTTGAATTGGAGGTACGTGTCTAAGGAGGAACGATACTCGTCAAGGCGGGGACAGAGGTGGGTGTAATGGTCGTGGAAATCGCACAAAGCACAAGGGTGATTTCTGTGCAAGGTTTTGAGTTTCGGGATAGAATCCGGGATAGTGACGTAGACTTCGGGGATATCAGAGTCAAGAAACTTCTCGTTGACCAGGATCTTGAGGTGCGGCAATTCAGGACACATATGGGTGGCGTGACCGACAATATCGCACAAAGTGCACTGGATAGTGGGCTTTGGCGGTCGTGGAGGGGTAGGGTTTGTCGGGGCAGCTTGATCCTGATTGGTTGCCCCCTTACGAGCTTTGTCTTTCTTTCCCGGGGTTTTCACCACAGGGGCAGGGTCCTGGGGAGGTGCGGGGGGCCCGGAGGAAGTGAGGGGGATCGATTGAACCGGTGTCAAAGAAAGATAGGGTTTGGGGTGACCGGGTGGGGTAGCGGCTGGAGGGTCAATGTACCAGACGGGTATGCCCAGGGTCAGGTTAGGGAGAGAGAGGGTGGCCATGACCGGTACCATGTACACTCCTGGTGGGGGAGCTAGGAACGGTATCTGACCAGAGGGGTAATGGCTAGGTGGGACGGCTCCTAAATGGCTAAGGCTTGGAGGAACCGTGCTAGGAGGATAAAGAGGCTCATGACTACCAACTGCAGGTGAAGGGCTAGGAGCAGGTTGCGGAGGGCAAGGTTGCTGACTAGCCGAAGCAGGTTGCTTGAGAGCAGCCCGAGACAATTGCATCATGCAAACATTCGATGAGCTGGGGTCAGAGATAGGAGGAGGGGGGAGACTAGGAAAAGTTCCAAGCAGGGAGGAATCCTTGTAAACGCCGGGGGAGACATTGGTCAAGGAGTCGACGGTTTGCTTGTTGGCTACAGAAGAGATGGTCGTCTCAGGTGAGGTCTGAGATTTTGGCTCATGATATGTCAACTGGTCAATGGTGACTATCTTTCCATTATGGGGGAAAGACATCTTGCGGAAAACCGCGGATGGGACAGCAGACATAGCATAGGTGTAGCTTCGCCCTAATAGAATGTTGTAGTCTAGCGGGGCGTCTATGACTTCGACGTCAACGCAAACAGTCTTACCGGCGAGGGTGATAGGACAATTACGAAACAGGCCAATGGGCTGGGAGGCATGACCGTCCCACGCTTGAAGGGTGATCGTGGAAGGGGCCAGTTCAGGGGATCCGAGTTGCTTCCAAACCGAAGCGGACATCACGCAGGTGGATGCCCCCTCATCAATGATACACCGGGACACGTTGGCGTTCCGGATTTTGACTGGGATTTGGAAGGCGACGGAAGGAGGAAGAGGAGGATGGTCCGATTGAGTGGCGTCGAAAATAATCATTTGGTCATCAGCAGGATCTACAGCGCCCACGGCAGATAGTAGAGCCTTCTTTTGGGAAGGGCACGACTGGAGGAGTTCCAGTGTGGAAATGGCAGCAGGAGATTGCGCCAAATCATCTACTATACTATACGAATGAGCAGCTCGACCGGAAGCAGTGTTTCGACGTAGGGGTCCCTTAGGAATCTTGGTATGGACCTCAACCTTGGGTTGAGGGATATGTAAGGGGCCACTGGATGTCGAAAGAGGCTCTGTAGAACCTGAAGAAGGAGGCTCGAGGGCAGACTGAGCGGGAGGCTTGGGGTACTGGCGAGACCGAGTTTGAAGGTGAAGGTCGACGGTTGGGGAAGGATCAGAGTTCATCATAAGGATCTGGTAATCGGAGGAACCAGAAAGGGAAGGTGGAGTGGCGACCTGGCTGTCAGGCGGTTGGGTAGCCACAAATCCTTGTTGAGGGAAAGGATCAGTAAACATAGCTGGTTGGGTAGTGGCCACATTAGGAGGAGCATGAGGGGAGGCATGTTGTCTGCACAATGTGGCTTGAGACTCCCACATCTACCGCATCTGGGGTAAGAGGGGACAATCGTGGGTGTAATGACCATAAACGCCGCAACACGAACAAGGCTTATTTGTGCGAATCGGCCTGTCCGGCTTGGGCTGAGTGCCCTGTTGCTAGTTGGCAGTGTTAGGGTCAACACCTTGAGGATTGGGTCCATGAGTACCAGGGGAAGATTGGTTTGGATTGCCTCTCCGCCTTCTTTGAGAAGAAGGGGGATTAGTCGCGCCCTGCTGTGCAAATACTTGCCCTGGAGGGGGCTGTAGGTGCTGTTGCGGGTTTGGAGGAGGCAAGGGAGATGGAAGCGCATATGCTGGAGGAGCTAGCGCACCAGGCTGCGGATAAAGGTAATGGTTAGGTTGGGCAACATTGAGGTAAGCAGGAGGTTGGGCAAAAGGAGGAGGCATGCCGTATCCTGGATACATGCTACCGGGAGGGGGAAGAGTGCTAGAGGTGCTGGCCCCTCCTTGAGGGAGACCATAGCCCATAGGAGGTTGAGCGTACGAATGGGAAAGGGCTCCAACGATACCGTCGGTGGAATGATATGCCCCCGGGGCGTTAGCGCCACCGGGCCTGGGGAGGTCAGGAAGGACGGTATAAACATAACCAAATTGAGCGTAGATCAGGTCATATTTCAAGGCTATTTTGAGGGCGGCTTCTTCGATTTGAGGAAAATGGGAGGCGACATCTTTGCCGATAGGAGCTAAGAGGGTGTGAAGGAACCAGTCCATGTAAACCTGATCTTCGAAGGGGGGGGCTCGAAATAAGCTCCGTCTTCGTCGCCATTCTTGGACATGGGCGAAAAGGCGGGTCGAAGAGGTTTGCTTGAAGGAAGTCAAGAGCTCCGTGCCAGTATCGTATCGGAGAGGGAGCTAGAAATAAGACAAAAAGGCTTGGGCAAGGGTCGCAAAGGTGGCATGGGAAGAGGTGGCTTGGTCAACATACCACTTAGAAGCTTCGCTGGTAAACGTGCGTTGGAACAATCGAAGACAGATGGAGTCATCAGTAATGGAATTGGAGGAACACCACATGTGGAAAGATCGGACATGATTGGTTGGATCTTCTTCAGCAAGGCCTTCAAACTTAGGGATGTCGGAGCGGAGCTTAGTTGGCATAGCAGGCCAACCAACATTGTGGCGGATAGGGTCATTGATCAACTTATTGAAATCGGGAAGGCTGAGGCCTGCAATGTACGGTAGCAAGGGTATGGCCAAGGTAGTTCTTGTGGCGGTTCTGCTAGTAGTAGTGCCGGCATTAGGGCCGGGAGTACCGTTAGCATTAGGCCCTGGACCAGACATAGTGAAGGTGACAGGGGGATAACCAGGAGGAGAAGGAGAACCCAATGAATCAGAAGAGGATTCGGAGTGCAGACTCGGAGGGGGATTGGCTCGACGATGGTGGGACGGAGCAGGTCGATCGACCGGAAACTGAGGGTGAAGGCCAAGAAGTCTCCGGGAAGTGCGCCTTAGGGGCGCAATGATGACAACACAAACACGGCACAAGGGGAAGAAGAACGACTACAAGGGAAAGGAGGCGCAGAATCAAGTGATTTCAATGTCGAAACATGGGTAGATAGGTGCAGTGTCAATTTATTTTAAAGTCTTTTCCTGGCGGTGTAAACCAGGCTCTTCTTCGCTTAGGGTGAGTGTGTGGCATGCGTTAATTTTAATTTTTAAACCCTTTTCGTTTTGAGAGCAAGAAAAAAGTGTGTTGCGTAACTGAAAATAAATCTGTAGAGAACAATATATAATGCTAAAATAACAGAACATTTAACAGCTAACCATGCATCAATCTAACCCAAAAAGGCGGGTCTCTCAAAAATACTCTAAAAGAGGGCAAAAATCTAGTCAAAAAACACTTACAAAGAGGCCAATAGATCTAGGGTCAAGAGGGACAGGGATCTAAAGGATAAAGTTGCTGAAAAGAGGTGTAGATCACAGCGAAGAGGCAGAGGCAAGGTGGCTGGAAAAAAGGAGGAAATCAGCAAAAAGCGGAAGGGGCAAGGAGGAGGCCCTAAGAGTAGATCCAAACAAATCTTCAGGAGGTGATTTGAGAGGTAGAGGAGCTGATTAAAAGGGATCTGAAAAGGAGGTAACAAATCTGGAAAAGGGGAGTCTGAAACTCTAAAAAAACAGACACCTGAAGCAGCTTAAAATCTTCCACCAAAAGTGGAGGGTACCGAAGCCCTAGGGGGCTAGGTTCCCACTTAGAAGAGAAAAAAAGAACAAGAACAGGTCGAAACGAGTTGAGACAGAGGCTTCAGAAAAACCCAAAAAAAATTGCAGAAAAACCACTGGAAAAATTGGCAGGTCGCAGGTTCTGACCTGTCTTCAGTGCAGGTCACAGAAAAGAGGCTGAAAAGTGTGACCTGGAGGTCTAGGTCGCAGTTTTGGGGCTGAAAAGTGCGACCTCCCGTTCCGGTTGTCTCGGCGGCAGATTTTCAGAAAAGTTGCCGTCTCAGTTGCGGCTGATGTCGCTTACCTGCGCAATAGGGCCAGAAACACACGGAAGTTAGAAATTTTGATGTTTTAGGGTTTTATGTGAGAAAAACAACATAAAAATAGGAAAAATAAACAGCTGAAAAGAAACCCTAGGGTCTGAAGTAGCTGGATATGCAAGAATATGAAAAACGACAGCGGTCGTAATTTAAAACCCGTGTGGAGTCGCCATTTGTTAGTATGAATCCTTTGTCGAAGTGTACGAAAAATGACCACTTTAGCTATGCATAACTAATAGCCCTAACAACAAAAGTGGCTGCCAATATCTTCAGATCTGCAGTTAGTTGTTCAAGAAAAGAGCTGCACAAAACTAGATCTATGCATAGAAAGACATTAAGCAGTAAAAAGAAGGGTTTGCTCCATATACCAATAGACAAGACAAGAACAATTTTTGAAAGAATTTTTGTATTAAGGGAACCTGGGAGGAAAACAAGAATGTGTATCCAATTCTCCTCAATGGGATGGGTTCTTGGAAGTCCTCAGCACTTCAGATCTAAAATATCTCTCTCTTGTTGGTGTAGAAAACCCACACAAAGAATAGAACTCAAAGGGAGCTCACACAGCAAACAGTGGAAAAATGTGACCAAGTGTATAGATCCAGAGTGATCTAATAGGCAACAAAATGTGAAGGATGGTAGGAAAAACCCTCCTATTTATAACAAAATATTGGGTCATTCTAGATCTTGGTGCATGATTAAAATAATGTTAACCAAATCTAGATCCACCTTTTATGGAATATTTTATTATATTTGTTGGAGGGAAAAAGTATTTGACTTGGGTCAAATCACTTTATTTGTTAATAATAAATAAATAAATGATTTATTTATCTTTTTAAGGAAGTTGTTGAAGGATAATCAAATAAATAATGATTTATTTAATTATTTGTGGGTGATTTGGTCATATTTAACAAGGAATATTATCTAAATAAGATTTAAATAATTATTCCTAGAAAATAATAAGATAAAGAAAGGTCTATCTAATTAATTTCTTTGTTTCTGGGTTAAACATGACTGGGAATAATAATTAAATTATGGTTTAATTAATTATTCCATGAGGAAAATCAAACAAATATAGGTTTGTTTAATATTTCCTTTGGGGTTTCCTGTTTAGACCATAAACAACCTAATAAATGTGGTTTATTAAGTTATTTTACATAGTGAAAGCAATTTTAGTTAGGGTAAAATTGGTCTTACATGGTGTACTTGGGTCCATCTAATGATAATAGGTTAGATGACCAAAAAATGGTTTAACACCTAGGATGGTTATATGGGCCTTAATTTGTACCTATTTGGGAGGCCCATCAGTTACTATTGCTACTATTACTCAAATTGTTTTTACTATCTTGGTGTTACATCCACCATTGTTACTATTACAACCAAGTGTTGAAACTCCATCATTTTTTCCAGAGGAATCCATTAATTCCCTTTGCACCATTTTCATGCCAAAATCTTTGCTATTTTTTCTATCTTTCCTACTCTTGTCTTAGTCATCATCGTCATCGATGCCTCAAATTACTATCACACCATTCTCTTTCCACATCACATCTTCCATGGAATAACCCCATGGTAACTAGCTTACATGCATGCCATTTTCATTTTCTTGCATGAATTTGGTTTGAGATGACACTTGGAATAGCCTAATAACCCCCCTACCACATTTTCTAAGGATGGATTTCATCCTAAGTTCGGGGGGGGGGGGGGCGGGGGTGCACATAACATGACAATGTGTGCCACATAATTTCACCATACACATATTATGACATTCTATGCCTTATCCTTCCACCATATATTACAGTAATTACCTTTCCTCCTTGTATTAACATGTCACACTACCTTATATGTTGTCATAATATTATCATTATTTACCACAAATTTTCTCATTTACTATTTTACGGCATAAACCTTGGAATTTCACACATTTTGAGTTTTGAAACTAAATTTTCCCCTAGAGATTATTGCATGTTGCTCCAACTATATGAGTAACAACACCTTCACAAGCACACAATGGGAGGAGTAGTCATTTTCCATGAGGATGAGTCGCTCGACATGTTGCGTAGCTAGCCTGAAGTCTATCAAATATTTCAGGATGCACAATGGGTAGTTTACTTCTAGAGGCTATGGGGTTTCGACAATGCCATTACCTTTGAATTCACTAACAACTTGGAGGTACTAATAGGCACAGTGCATGGGGTGTGCATTGAGGTCATAGATGAGGTTATTGTAAGAGTCATTGGGTTTCCATAATAATAGATGAAGTTGGTTAGTAAGAAGGCATCGATTATGAAAGAAAAGGAAAATTATTGAGGGGTGTAGAGAAAGTGCAAAACAAGGGTAACATGATAGATATAGATAGATAGAGTGGGTTAATTTCATTGTTTTTTTTTCTGGTTGGTTCTCATGTTCCTTTAGTTGTGGGTTGAGTTACTAGTTCTTGGATCCTTGGTTGGACAAACACTCTGGAAGCCTTGTAATGGCTTGAGTTTAGTTACTAGTCTTGGAAGCCTTGGTTGGAAAAGCACTCTAGAATCCCTAAAAAAATTGGGTTCAGTTACTGGTCCTAGAAGCCTTAGTTGGAAAAACACTCTAGAGCCCTTGGTTGGAAAAATGCTTTGGAGCCTGGCAGCAGTTGTGGGTTGAGTTACAAGTTCAGCATCCTTGATTAGATAAATGCTCTGGAGCATAAAATAATTCATGGGTTGAGTTAATATTCCTAGAAGTTGGGTTGGAACAAATGCTATGGAGCCCTGAACATCTTGGGTGGAGACCAATCTGGTGATGGTTGTGATGTCCAACCGTGAGGTGGAATCACTGGTTGAGGGTTGGGGTGGTTTGGCTTCTGGAAGCCCTGGTTTGGTTTTGATTGATAAGTTTTATGAGATATCACATTCATGCTTGGAATATGGCACAGAGGTGACTAGCTGAAGAGATATTTGGCTCAACCATGTCTATGTTTGGGTGGAACGTGGAAATCCCAAAATTGGTTTCATTTTTATTATGGAAATAAGAACTCTTGTCATCTTGTATTGATGGGTAAATGTGCTTGTTATTCTATGTATTATATGGTTGTTATATGATTTTCATTTATATTTCTTATATATATTGGTTATGAATGTGTTTTATGATGGTGATTATGTACGAATCTCATCATGTTTTGACTTTTAAATGAATGAACAATGTATATTTTTCCAAATAGATGATAATGTAGTCAATGTGATGAGGAAACAATGCTTTTTAGTGGTTCTCAGATAAGTATGAGACCCCTATGCTCAGATCTATTAATTAAACCTATAGATTACATATTTGTGATATGTTTGAAGAAATTATTATCCTGGCTGGTAGGGATCCAGTCAAGTCCTTGTTCATGTGTTTGGTTTTGCATTGTTATTTCACTGTTATATTTCGTTTTTGAAAGTGGCATGGTGTTCTTGGCAGTGACCTGGGCTGTGGGCCTGGAAAAGTGGCTCAAATCTCAGGGACATTGGCATAGGTCTGAGGAAAAAATTCCTGGACGCATGCATGCCCATGTTGTGGGAGCATCCAGAGCCTCCAAGATGCACCCTTGTCCATATCTAGGGAGTGTATGGGGGTTTAATGGTCTAAAAACTTAGTGGGACCCAGGGGCTGGTTACCTGAGTGGTTGGGATGGCTTTTGGGATTTTTTTTGTTTATGTGGAAGGTATGTGTGATGTGTTTCTATTGATTCCACTTAAGGTCACCTAGGAGGTTTAATCAGATCATAGTAGCCTCTCGTCACATGTTTACCCCAGTTGGTTGGTTACTTGGGTAGTAGGGGAGGAGGGTGTTACATAGTGGTATCAGAGCATGGTTACGGTCTCCTTGGATGATGTTTGGTTTTTGGTCTCTTTGTGTCATATCTAATACTACAGTGGTATTATAACATGGTTCACCCCTTGTATTGGATGGGCAGTGTGTGTTGGTCGTACATTGATGTCGATTTCATATGTGTTCCTTATGTTTGTGGTCTATCTTCTTGTTGCATATGCATGACATTGGTCATAGTGGTGTCGCCATATGAAATTTGATTGTCTTTTTGATTGGATGTCATCATCATGAATGCATGCAAGTTGTATATGAATTTGGTATGCATGTCAGTATCTATATGTTTCTATGCATGCATTGTCATGGTTAAGATTGTTTTCCACAAGGTCGTTGTATGAATTTTAGGTCATCATGATGTTTTTTGTATGTTATGATGTTGATGTGTTTGGATTGAGTCATGGTATTTGTTTGCATTCTAGTTATTTTGGTCTTTTGTGATTTGTTGCGCTTGATTTGTGGCTTTCTTTATGCCTAGTGGATGGCCATACCAATTTGTTTGTGGTGTCATATTTCTATTGGTTTTCATGGTTTTCTTCTTTTTTTCATTTTTTCTTGCCTTTTATGTTTCGAGGTTCTTGGGAATAGGTTGGGAAAGAGGAAAGTTAATGGATCTCAAGGAGATCTGGATTAAATCCAACAAGTAATGTAAGACCCGAATGAAGCTCGATGCATAAGTTAGGGAAACTAAAGGTAAGAGTATGACAATTGGTTGGATTAGGTTGGGTCCATTGGTGTAAATGGATGGTGGTAGTAAAATCATGTGAAAGGTAACATGAAAGGTAACTCAAATGGATCTGAGGTAAAAAATGCCTTGGCTATTATTGGTAACTGTAGTTATCAATATTGTGCATGTTGTGCAAAAATAAGGAAGTTCTCTTAACATTTACCTTATGTTATCTAGTAATTATGTTGTGATCATGATTATGGTGATGTTTATATATGTATATATGTATGTATGTATGTATGTCGTGTCTGACTGGGTCACCATGGATCATGGTTTTTTAATTATAAATGTTTATATGTATATATGTGTCTATGTATGTCATTATCTAACAGGATCATGATTTTTTTATGCTAATGATTATATATATGTATGTATATATGTATCTATGCCACTATATGATAGGGTTTTCAAGGATCATTCTTGTGGAGGAATGATTAATTATGCAGGTGAAGGGCATGAAGAGGTTCTTGGTATTATGATGAATCAAGTGGGAAGATAACCCCTGAAAGATCTATGAGGTAAGTATCATATGGACATGAATTAATATTATATGCTTGTACTATTCCCAGGTTTATGTGATGGACAAGTAACACTGAGGGGTACATCGGTGAAGTGAAAGTAGTGTGATTTACAACATGCTAGGATAAGCATGGAGAAGCAAGGTTGCTTGTAGGGTCAATGCGTGGTCTATGGATGTGCATTACTACTATTGTATGTATGTTGTACATGTTGCACCTATGATTTTGTGTGCATATGATGTTGTGTATATATGTTGTTTTGTGTATATTTCATATGCAGTTATAGGTATAGATGGTGTTATGTACATGTTGCATATGCAGTGCTAGGTATAGATGGTGCTATGTACATGTTGGATATGCAGTGTTATGCACATATCATACTGTGTGCATGTTGGATATGCGTTGTTGTGTGCATATCGGGTTGTACTTATGTTGGATATCCAGTGTTGTGTACGTATGGGTCTATGTACATGTTGAATATATAGAGATATGTATATATCGTGTTGTGTGGATGTTGTACATAAGGTACTATAAATATATGGTGTTGTGTGCATGATTGTACATGTGGTGTTGTGCGCATATGGTGTTGTGTACATGTTGTACATGTGGTGTTGTGTGCAGGTGGTGTCATATACCTGTTGTGTATGTGGCATTTTGTACATGTGGTGTCGTGTACATGTCGTGCATGTGGTGTTGTGTACATGTGGTATTGTGTATACATTGTACAGGTGGTGCGGTGTGAATTTGGTGTTATGTACACATTATGTAGGTGGTGTCGTGTACATGTGATGTTGTGCACACATTTTGTAGGTAGTGTTGTGTGCAGGTCGTATTGTGTACATGTTGTGCATATGATAATGTTATACATGTGGTGTTGTGTGCATGTCATACATGTTGTGTTGCGAACATGCGGTACTATGTATGTGCATGGTGTAGTCGTGGTATTGTGACATGTGTATTCGTTGTGTTTTACTCTTTGTATGTATATATATTGTGTTGTACACTAGATGTAGGTGTATGTGTTGTAATATACACTGTGTGTAGGTGTATTTTTTGTGTTGTGTGCCAGATGTAGGTGTATGTGTTGTGTTGTACACCGGGTGTAGGTGTATGTGTTGTACACTGTGTGTGGATGTACATGTTGTGTATGTGCACATGATTTAAGATAAGCAAAGACATTGGGTGCTTGACGGGTGTGGCAACCGATCCGGTGTGTGTACAGAAAGAAAAAAGGGAGAAGTAAGGACAAATGAAGGATAAGGATCGTTATTTTATTTTAGTTTTATTATGCATGTGATCCATGATTCAAACTTATGATGGTTACATGTGATTTATGATTATGGTTTATGGTGATTTTATGCAACTCATGATTTTAATTTATGATGGTTGTGTTTTGAGTTAAGCATAAGTGATGTTTTTATACATGATGACTAATAAAAGGAATAGTTTGGGTTGTTGTGATAGGAAGTGAACAGGATTTCAAGGGTGCCTTATTAATAAGCTACCAATGAGGTATGATTTGAATTTATTTCAATTTATTTTTAATCTAATGGAAATTATGTGCTTGGTACAGAAAATCATGAAAATGCCTGGCTGGGTGGTTGAAATTGACTACAAGAATTAGTATTAATAGAAAAAGGAATTGAAATAGGCAGCAGTATGTTGGTAAAGCACTTCAGGATCAGGGCCATTGTGGGACACTGGTACCCAATAGGGTCCATTTATTTCCATGAGCATACTATGACCAGTATTATGGTTTTGAGGTAGGGGTATTCCTTGGTTTTTGTATATTCCAATGCGAGGAAGCATTTCCAAGGGATGGATTGCCCGGTATGGGGGTGCCATCGGAACTTGGAAGGTGTGTGACTGCACAGAAGGGGGTGACCAAATTTCCTGAGGGACTGTGTAGTAGAGAAGGGAAGGCCGGGGATGGATTTGTTTGGTCATTAGAATTTCTAGATGCAATCAGATGCACATTGTCAGTGTTCCCTAAAACAATGAGACAATAATTGTTCATTGAGAGGACAAGTGGTGCAGGATTGTAGCACTAAACATTAGACACGACTTTGAATTTGGCAGTGGATTCTTGAATTCCTAGGAAGCAGGTGAATCATGGTATTACTTTGAGGTTGGAGGTGTGAGACTTTGGATTCCCTTTTTGTAGATCCAGGCATCGTATCCTTTTATTTGTTGGTTGAGAATATGTGCATATTTCTATATGTGTATATTATTCTAAATATGGTATCAAGCTGGAATTATAAAATTCCATAGACAGTATTTTTGTATATATGGTTTTTATTGTAAATATTGTAATCAGTTATGTTATAAAGCTCCAATAAATGGTATGTTTGTCATGTTTCAACAGTGGTCATTGTAGATACCGCAATGAGCCATGTTATAAAGATCCATAGGAAAAATGTTTTATTTTCAGCAATTTTTTGGTTTGTAGGTGTCAATAAACACCAAGGATGGTGTTCCTCCGAGGGGGAGGGTTTTGTAACCACCTTGTATAAAAATCCCTGTAAAATATGGGAAACATATTCCAAGCTGAATGTTGGGAAAAACATCCTAGTGGGTGTTCATTTGGCTTATTATGGATAAAGGAAATTGACAAAGGAAATGGAAAAGGCTATGGAAAGGCATGAGGCATTAATTGACATTTTGTTTATGAAAATAATGGAAAATAGGAGAAAAGGAAGGCTAAAAGTCGTAGGTTGCATGTGAGGAGGAAATTGAAGGAAAATAATGGAAAATGAAGAAAATAGAGGCCTCATTAATAAAAAGGCTTATGAGGATCGGTTGGCTCACACTGATTTTTATCACACTTATGGATCTCATTCTATTCTCTCTCTCTCATACTCTTGGATACTTAGAGTTTTCTTGTAGCACTATTGCAGGAGTGTGGCATACTTTGTGATGCAATGGTAAAATACTTGTGAAAATTTAGCTGTATAAAAAAATGAATCCTTGGGAGTCAACATCCTCTTTTGATGCTTCAGTACCTTACTCCTTACCTTCATCCACTTTTCTTAACTTACTGAGCTTCGATTGATCAATTAGATAGTTGTTGAGGTGAGGTTTAGCATACAGGTGAAAGCGTAGTGTGCTAAAGAGGAACATAGTGCTAGAAAACCCCTGCTGATAAAAACACAACGTTATAAAGGCAAACGTAGCGCCACAAGTGTTTGTGTAGCACCTTAGGTGTATGTGCAACATCTTCAATGTGTGCATAGTGCCTTAGCTGTATGTGCAGTGTCTTCAGTGTATGTGTACCACCTCAACTTTCAATATTGTTCAATATTCCCTCAACATATAGCTCCAATTATCATTTGATGCAGAGGTACTATTTTGGGAGGTAGTCTCTGTTTAAAACTCCGTTGATATCTTTTTCATAGGATCTGAACCATCGTTACAAGAACTCAAATTAGGTAGCAGGAATAGAAATGTGGTGACCACATTTACATATTGTTCTCGCATCTCCCAATTTTTGGGACTAATTACACCATTCAAAACACTTCATTGATTTCATGATTTCACATTCTCATTCTTTCAGGCCATTCCCTTGACAACTATTCAATTCATCGATTCCATTGCAAGTTGACACATCGCATTACAAGCTGGACGGATTCTTTATTGGTTGGCACAACTACAACTCAAGAATTTCACAATGTTATTCCTAATCCATGTCTTCAATAGATCAACGTGCACAATATACATATACTCTGTTTCCTATTCCCCCAAATGAATATCCATTCCTATGAACTTATCACATTAACTTGATTATGAGGGATTCAAACCCTTAGTACGCCACTTTCAACAATAGAATTCAACTGGATTTTTATAATCAAATTTCAGGCTTCTAAGAATTATTTATTTCGTTTATGTAGCGCAACATTTCTCCATTGATCCGTTGCATAGAAATAGAACATGAATTTACAGACTGGTAATTCTTATTATCAATAACCCAATTTTTGGTTTCAATATCTTGTAGGGCACACTTGCAATATTTTCTATTCAAGAATTTAAAAAACAAAATGGTCTCTCCAGCCAAAGAGTATTGTGAATTTTGGACTACACCTACAAGAACTGATCATAACAAAAACAAGATAAAGAGAAGCGCCCTGAATAGTAGTGATTTTCCTTCAAACACTAAAATGATATCTTGTACTTGGTAATCCATTATTTCTTGACTACTAATATTCAGATCCTGCATACTCTTGTCTATCCAAATGATTCAAAACATTCAATCATCTATATGAATGGTTCATGCATATGCAAAGAGTAGTACAACATCTAAATACTATATCTTCCATACAAATTATGTTCATGTATATGTATTCAGAGCTTCTGTCTATCCTCTATTTATGGCATGATTTTCATAATTAAAATGGCCTCTCTATACCTCTCATCACACTCTCACACACACTTACCTCCACTCTCACTCTACCTCTCTCTTATCTTCTCTTCCGAAATTACAACCAAGAATATCAAACTAACTAACAACTTCCTTCCATAAATTAAGGAGCTACTATTTTTTAGTGCACAAAATCCTATCATGACTCAATGATATAACTACTGGCTTGATATCCTCACAAGGAGGATCAAATTGCCACTTATCCATATTTCCACTCAGAATTTGACAACAAACTAACTACTTACATAATTTTCAATTTATAATAAACTTAGTAATTATTTTTTCTCTAGACCCTTGTTAGCCACAACATGTGAACACACAATCACATTGCTGGCTAGGTCTAGATGCTCCTACATTAGACTCCTAGGGGTGAAAAGTCATGAAACCCAGTTCATCAATTTTGCCACTTTAAAGCCTATAACTTCCATCTCTACAATATTCATCCAGGAAAATACTTGATGCTTCCCCTACAAGATTCTTTTCCCATTTGATCAAATATCTCAAATAATTTCATGTTGTGTTCATGTAGCTTGCTTCTCTTTGCATATCATCACACTTCATTGTTGGTTTCATCTTACCAGGCTTCCATATATTATTTCTCAGTTTGCCATTACATTCATCTGTATCATTCTTTTCAATCAATATCCTTTTCTTCTTTTGTCCTCTATATATTATTTTGGAATGTTGTTGTACGATTCTCCACAATTCATCAATTTCTTTTTCTAATTCACTTGTCAAATGAAAAATACTATTCTTCTACAACTGGATTTGTTCTTTCATAAGAACGTCATAATCCATGTGCCAATATTATAAGACATACAAATGCCTTCTACATTGATGCCCTGCAACATTTCCAATTCCTTATTCTAGATTATCATTCATGGCTTCATCACTTCTTACTTCAATTTCTAGTATACTTGCAATCCCACAAATCTCTTGAATACTAAGAACTCTTCCTCCTTGTTTAGGTACTTGGGATACCTCTTCTTTTAGTAACTTAATTTCTATATCCTTGATGACTATGGCATCATATTCATCTACTTCTTTTTCTATACCGATCGACATACCATTGGCATAATATTCTTCTCAAATGTCACTTTTAGTTTCTTCTTCATCAATAACCCTCTACTTTATGATAATATCCGTGTTACCATCATCCCTTGAAACCCTCTTTGGCTCAATAGATCCATACTGTAAATTCAACATTATTCCATCTTTATGAGACATTCTAATCTCATTCCTCTTTACTTCAATATGATCTTCATATTCAATTACCTGTTTCAAATTCACTTCACATGTCCTTATTCCTGCATATAAATCTTCACTAGAATCAATCAATTCATTAAGCATAAATTCTTCACCCTATTTTCTTTGTATGCCAACATTCTTGTCAATTCCTTTTCCTTATTTTTCATCCATGACAACTTCTTCATTCTCATTTCTCTCTAATTTTTTAATTTGGATACTTATTCTCTGGTTCTCTAGCCTATTCTCCAAAATAATTAACTCATGCCACAAATCTGCCATCTCACTTGGAATTTCTCTCAAAATTTCTGCACAATCTTCACTATCTTTATTGCTTGCAACAACTGTCAGCAATCCTTCTTTACTATGGATGTCTTCAAGGTTAACAACCTTCAGTAACTGTTTACCATCTAGAAATTATTCTATAGCAACCTTAAGCAGTTTCTCTTATTTGGCTTCAGTCTTCAATAGTTGTCCAATACCTACATAATTCACTACAACAATGTTTAATAGCTGCCCTTTCTCCTGCATCACAAGATTATGTGAATGTCCTTTTTTTATCTTCTGAAAATCCAGATCTTTGATTTTATTTTCCCCTATGAAAACATTAAATAGTTTCCCTTCTTCAGTGTATCATGCATTCACACATAAAATATTAGTTTCAAAACTATGAGACACTAAGGTCACCTTAGATAATTCCATCATCAATTCTTCTGGTTGACTTTCACTTCCTGAATACACCATAAGATTCTCCATTAGTTTTATATTATCTTCACCAATTTTCTTGAGAAAACTCCTTGATCCATATTCATATGAATGGATCCCTTCCTCTTTGATCAACTTTTGCTCAAGCTCAACTTTCTTACACCCTTTATCTTTCTTCCAATCCAATGATTGTTGTCTCTGCTTCTGATGCAATGCAAACCATTACACTTTCTTCTTTCTCATCATCCATCTATAACACTCATCTTCATTATTCTCTTGAATCAACCTTTATATCTTACTGAGCATTTCTTTGATCTCAATAATTCCTTTTTCAACCTACTTTTGACTTATCCTCTAGATGTCATCCAACTGGACATCTTCCTTCACTTGACTATAATATTCATCTCTATTCTTCATATGACTATGGATAGTCATCTTCCCTCCTACTAATATGGCAGTTCCCAATGAATCCCTATTTTCCTCCAATTTAACATGACCTGTAAGCACACAACAATTATCAGTTTAAAAACCATAAGGCCTTGTATCCTCTTTTGTTTTCTCAAACTTCAACTTTCTCAACTGGATTTCATCCTTCCAAGGATCCATGAAACCATTAGCTAGTCCGCTGCCTTCAACCTCATCACCACTCTCACCCAGAATAGATCCTTGTTCAGGTTCACATAGGTAAAATGATTCATCACCATACGTCTGATGTTGCAATTCAGCTCTTTTGAGTTCTTCTTCTAGCTGCACACGTGTTTCATGTCTCATCCTACTCTGCAACTAACTCCACTTGATTCTTTTCTTTCGAAGAACCAAACCATACCTTTGGTGTTGCATATTCCCCTATATGAATTCTCTCATCACTTCTAGCTGCACTTTCATCTCAGATAATTCTCTTTCAAGATTATTCTTACTTTATCTTTCATAATATCCCTTAGAATTTTTACTATGACTATCAGTATCCATAGTCTTATTTCCCTCATGAACTCCTCTTTGTTCACCATAGACTACAAACGGCCCATCTCTACAATATGACTCCATCAAACTGTCTGTAGATACCACACCAAGATTTTTCATGCTTAGTCTTTTACTGGCATCTCTAGTGATTTATTTCTTCTCATTGTGACTTCTATTTGAACCCTTAAGTTAACCATCAATGGTCATATCTTCTTTCTTCTGTGAAATCATCCTAATCCACCTTGTGAGTTTCAACAACCTCTTCTATCTCTCTAACATGTGTAATACATGTTCCCGGTACCAAGTCATCTTCTTGGTGACTCTTATTCATCTATATTCTTCACATGGAACCTCCTCTTGAGCACTCCTTCTCCTCATATTTCAAAGCTGCCAGGATGCATCTTTTCCAATTTCTCACTTCTTTTGGAGAACTACAATCATCCTCCCTTATCCATCAACTTATTTTTCTATCTGGTTCAGTCACAAACCTCTTTACTCTGCTTTATCCACTAAAGCTTTCTTTGTGCTTTAAACACTCAACTTTACTCATCACTTCTTCTAGAATTCAACTAGATAGATTCATGGCCAAATTATCATTTCATGTTACTACTACCTACAATTAGTTAATCTCTTCACAAGTAACTGATAAATATAAATCATCACCTTTTGGCCACTTATACTTCAGCATACGCTACTATTGTCACTTACTTTCACTGCCAGCTTGTTATGGACTCCTTTGGTCATAATGTTCCCTACTATCTTAATTACTTTTCTATCTAGAACACAACAGTCCTATAATTCCACCCTTTAATAAATCTGGTCACTTGAACAATCAAATTTTCATTCATTTCTTCTTTAATGCAACTACTTCCTCTGCACTTCCACTACTTCAATACTCTACAAAGGAGTGAAGCTTTCTCTCTGATAAAAATTGATGCACTGGTAAAATACATGTGAAACTTTAGCTCTATAAGAAAATGAATCCTGGGAGTCAACATCCTCTTTTGATGCTTCACTACCTTACTCCTTACCTTCATCCGCTTTTTTTAACTTACTGGAGCTTGGATCAATCAATCTGATAGTTTTTGAGGCGAGGTTTAGCATAAAGGTGAAAATGTGGCGTGATAAAGAGAAACATAGTGCTAGAAAACCACTGTTGATAAAAATGCAACGTTATAAAGGTAAATTTAGTGCCACAAGTGTTTGTGTAGTGCCTTAGGTGCATGTGAAATGTCTTCAATGTGTGCATAGCGCCTTAGGTGTATGCGCGGCATCTTCAGTGTATGCCTAGCACCTCAACTTTCAATATTGTTCAATATTCCCTCAACATACAGCTCCAATCCTCATTCGATGTAGAGGTACCATTTTGGGATGTAGTCTCTATTTAAAACTCTGTTCAGATATTTGTCATAGGATCTGAACCATCGTTATAGGAACACAAGTTAGGTAGCAGGAACGGAACTATGGTGACCACATTTACATATTTTTATCGCATACCCAATTTTTGGGACTAGTTACACCATTCAAAATGCTTTAGTGATTTCATGATTTTAAATTCTCATTCTTTCGGTCCATTCCCTTAACAACTATTCAATTCATTGATTCCATGGCAAGTTGACACATCGCATTACAAGCTGGATGGATTCTTTATTGGCTGGCACAACTACAGCTCAAGAATTCCCCAATGTTATTCATAATCCATGTCTTCAACAGATCAACGTGTAGAGTATACATATACTCTGTTTCCTTTTCCCCCAAATGGGTATCCATTCCTATGCACTCATCACATTAACTTGATTATGAGGGAGTCAAACCCTTACTACACCGCCTTCAACAATATAATTCAACTGGATTTGCACAATCAAATTTTAGGCTTCTAAGAACTATTTATGTCCTTTATGTAGCACAATATTTCTCCACCAATCCACCACATAGAAATAGAACATGAACTTATAGACTGGTAAGTCTTCTTATCAATAGCCCAATTGTTGGTTTCAATTTCCTATAGGGAACACTCTCAACATTTTCTCTTCAAGAATTTAAACAACAAAATGGTCTCTCGATCCAAAGAGTATTGTGAATTTTGGACTACACCTCCAAGACCTGATCACAACAAAAACAAGTTAAAGAGAAATGCCTTGAATAGTAATGATTTTCCTTCAAACATTGAAACAATTTCCTTCAAACATTAAAATGATATCTTGTACCTGGTAATCCATTATTTCTTGACCATTGATCATTAGATCCTGCATACTCTTGACTATTCAAATGATTGGAAACATTCAATCACCTCTATGAATTGTTCATGCATATGCAGAGAGTAATACAACATCTGAATACTATATCTTCCATACAAATTCTGCTCATGTTTATGTATTCAGAGCTTTTGTCTATCCTCTATTTATGGGCTGATTTTCAACATTAAAATGGCCTCTCTATACCTCTCATCACACTCTCACTCACACTTACATCCACTCTCACTCTACCTCTCTCCTATCTTCTCTTCCGAAATTACAACCCAAAATATCAAACTAACTAACAAATTCCTTCCACAAATGAAGGAGTTACTATTTTTTAGTGCACAAAATCATATCATGACTCAATGATCTAAATACTTGGCTTGATATCCTTGCAAGGAGGATCAACTTGCCAATTATCCCTACTACCACTCATAATTTGACAACAAACTAACTACTTACATAATTTGCAATTTATAAGAAACTTAGTAATTATTTTTACTCCAAACACTTGTTAGCCACAACAAGGGAACACACCATCACATTGTTGGCTAGGTCTAGATGCTCCTGCATCATTTTGGATTTGGAGCAAGAAGGAAAAGGAAATGCAGGAAAGTGCAATAGGACATTGGGATCAACGCCTACAACTAGATAGCTTTGCAGGTTCGAGTTGCATGTATGGTTCCCTTACTAGTTTTGGCATGCATGGAACATGCATGTGGTTTCTTGTTTATGATCTGTCATTGGCATGGAGTATTTCTTGGATTGATAATGGAATTTTCCTATCATTTCCATTTCCTAGATAGCCATGGTGTTTTTTATTCATTTCACTTTTTTTTTTTCTAGTTGGTTCTCATGTTCCTTTAGTTGTGAGTTGAGTTACTAGTTCTTGTAGCCTTGGTTGAAAAAACACTCTGGAAGCCCTATAATTACTTGGGTTGAGTTACTAGTCCTAAAAGCCTTGGTTTTACAAATGCTCTGGAAAACCTATAAAAACTTGGGTTGAGTTACTAGTCCTAGAAGCCTTGGTTGGACAAATGTTATGGAGCCCTTGGTGGGTTGAGTCACTAGTCCTGGAGCCTTGGTTGGAAAAATTCTCTGGAGCCCAAAAAGAGTTGTGGGTTGAGTTACAATTCCTGGAGCCTTGGTTGGACAAACGATCTGGAGGCTGAAAAAAATCGTGGGTTGAGTTACTAGTCCTAGAAACGAGGTTGGAAAAAATGCCCTTGAGCCCTGGACAGCTTGGGTGGAGACCAATTTGGTGATGGTTGTGATGTCTGACCATGAGGTGGAATCACTGGTTGAGGGTTTAGGTGGTTTGGCCTCTAGAAGCCTTGGTTTGGTTTTTATTGATGAGTTTTATGAGATCCCACATTCATGCCTAGAATATGGCACAGGGATGACTGAATAAAGAAAGATTTGGGTAAACCATGTCTATGGCTAGGTGGAATGTGGAAGTCCCAGACTTGAGCTGCATTTTTCTTATGGAAATAAGAGCTCTTTTATTTTTGTATTGATGAGTAAATATTCTTGTTATTTCATGGAATATATGGTTGTTACGTTCTTTTCATTTTTGTTTCTTATATGTTGGTTATGAATTTTTTTTATAATGGTGATGATGTATGGAATTCATCATGTTTTGATTCTTAAATCAATGAAGAATGTATTTATGCTAAAATAGATGATAATGTAGTTAATGTGATGAGAGAACAATGCTTCTTAGTGATTCTCAGATAAGTATGATACCTTTATACTCATATATGTTATTTAAACATGTAGATTGCATATTTGTGACATGTTTAATGAAATGCCTATCATGGCTAGTAGGGGTCGAATCAAGTCCTTGTTCAAGTGGTTTATTTTGCATCCTTATTCCACTGCTATATTTCATTTCTGAAAGTGTCATGGTGTTCTAGGTAGTGACCTAGGCTTTGGGCAATGACCTAGGATCTGAGCATGAAAAAGTGGCTCAAATACCAAGGATGTTGGCATAGGTTTGTGGAAAAAATTCCCTGAACGCATGCATTCCCATGTTGTGGGAGCGTCTAGAGCCTCCCAGATGCACCCTTATCCATATTCAGGGAGACTATGGGGGTTTAATGGTCCAAAAACATAGTGGGACCTAGGGGATGGTTACCTGAGTAGATGGGATGCCTGTTGGGAGTTTTTTTGTTGACATGGAAGGTTTGTGCAATGTGTTTCTATTGATTCCACTTCCTTAAGGTCATCGAGGAGGTTAAATTAGATCATAGTAGCCTCTTGTCGCATGTTTACCCCGGTTGACCGATTACTTGGGTAGATGTGGGATGAGGGTTTACATATGGGTTCAATATAGGGAGGTGGCAGAGAAGACTCTGGAGAGGAATGAGAAAAGGAGATAGGAGAAGGAACGGGTCTATAACAAACGTCTCCAACTAAGGATAATGAATTGGAAAAGGTGGAATTTGGAAAAGGGGGTTGTATATAAAAATAAGGCCTCCATGTTGATATATCTATCAAGGAAACTAGTGAAGAGTACCAAAGTGTAACAATTAAACCTTGTCCCATTGTGGAAGAGTGACCACATCAATAAATGAAGGGTAAAAAGAGTTTACCTGCAACTAGTCTTTTGAGAATAAGGAACAAGTCCTTCTTAGAAAAAACAATAGTTCAATTGCTCGAAGTTCCAACCATCACTTCCTATCCACAAGAATGTACTGAGGAGATGATTTTCGCTAAGAAGAATAAGATCAAGATGAATATCAATAACTCTATAACAGGTAGCACAAAATTGACTCCTTTTCTAAAAAAATTCTTATTTGAAGGAAGAAAAATTTAAACTCAAAAAGAAACTTAGGACTTTACGAAAGAAGCTCTAAGAGGAGAGGAAACCTAAAATATTGGGAGCCATTTCTACAACTTCCAAAATTCTTCATGCATCATCTTTCTCTTTGGACTTTAGAACTAATAATTGAAAATCCAAGGATTCCATGGGGAAATTATATTTTTTTTTATAGTGATAAATCAAGTAGGCTATGAATAGGATGCCATATTGGCGTTGAAATTTGTCACAGATGGAATTCAAACAAATGTTTAGGATATGGTAGTGGACATAATTTTCACATAAGAACCATTAGTGCATGGCATAGAAATTCAAACTGAGGAGAAAACCACTGATGAATAGGAAGATGAGAAGGAAATGGAATATGTTCATGTTGAAACACAAGAACCTACCAATGATTTTGTTGTTACACAAGAAGTAACAGTTGAGATAGTCCAACCCGAAGAAGAAAATGTTCAGGATAACATCCAAGAAGCTACTGACTATGTTGTTTCTATACAAGAACCAACAGTTGAGGTAATCTAGCCTAGGGAAGGAAAATAATAGGGATTAAATCCTAATTTTGGAATTTTTATTGTTGATTTGCATAAGTGGAAATAATTAGCCTTGTCATTCCAATAAAATATAATTTTGTTTGAGAAAAGAAATGGATCATTCATGGTCTCAAGGAAATTTCGGAAGAATAACTTAGATTCCAACGAATCAGGTGAGGTGAGCTTAAGGAAGAGAGAAAGTAGCTAAAGAAGCTCAAGGATTAGGTCCAAATTTTGAAATGCAGAAAATGGGAAAATTTATGTGTTGGCATAGGAAATATTAAGTTGCAAGAGACATTCCCTTGCCTACTCTCTATTCCTTTAGGAGAAATATATATTTTTTCAACTGGTAGTGATAAAAAAATGACAATTCCTATAACTTTACCTCTATTACGAAAATTATAGAAACTTTTACTCATGGAAACTTTGTATAACAACACTTTTTATGTGAATTTTACCTACATGAGTTTATCTGGTTTGAAGAACATAAGTTTAATCTCTCACCATATGTTGGAAGTATTGAATTGCGAGCCTTCACCTTATCTCTAATAACCAAGAAAAGTGGAAGCCATCCCACAACACTATAAAGGAAAACAAAGGAAAGAGAAATTTATGGATCATGAGAGAACCCATCATTTTTTTTATAGTAATGAAGACCTATGACATCTTTGTTGGGTTTGAAAAACAAGTTGTTACTATGCAGGTTGTTTCACAGACAGTTTTGGATTTTTTTTACTAGATGTGTTAATAAACAAAGGCGGTATGATTTAGAAGATAAGAAGCCTATATGGGAGGAATATGATAATAAATTGAACAAAAATGACTCATATTGCTACCAAAAATTTATTCGTGCCCTCTCAAGAATGCCTACATATATCAATTGTATTATATTTTTGGGACCTAGTTGGCTTGGTCTCAGATTCTAGTTCCCCTTAATTTAGCTTCTTGGAATAAATATCAACCTTATTATCAACTTAGGCTAGAGTTTGAGCAAAATTTGTGGGTAGATTTAATCAACTTTAATGGGTATAGGGCTATTATTGAAGAACCTGTGTCAGTAAACTTCATGTATAAAATTCCTACTATGAAGTGGATTCTAACTGACTAATGGTTGTATCAGTACAAGGAGTTTCTTTATTTGGGGTAAGATGTTGGGTTCATAAATTGGCATCCTTTTATCACCATTTTCCTACCATTTTCCCAAATTTTTTTCTTAATATTCATATCCTATTCATCCATTATTATCCGATATATTACCTTTTTGGCTCAAGTATAATAAGTGTCCATGCCACTTTAATCTAAGTATTTCTTGCGTTTGAGAGGAATAATAGTTATTTTCAGGTATTTACTAACAATGTCTTGAGAAAACTCCTACATGATGACCAATTGGTACTAGAGATGATACTCTAATGATCTAGGATGTTGTTACTTTTCCATTTTGAGTATCCTATTACTCTAATATTTGGGGATGTTATCCTATGTCATATTATTACGTTGATGTTGTTAATCTATCATTTTTATTTTTCTATATTTAGATGTTGTTACTCCTTTATGTCATTTCTCCTAATAGTCCCAGTGCATTATTAAAGAATGTCGTCACTCGCCCTATTACTAGTGAGAGATGGTAGTCAACATGATCTCTTGTGACAATGATGGCTTCAATTTTCTCTAATAACATTGTTGTTCTACTCACTCTTGGTATGATTTTTCTTAGTATTTAAATTATTTTTCCAATTAAGGCATCCTTCTTTTGCACAAACGTTATTTACATATGTTTTGTTATGATTACTTTTCAAAATCTCCATTTTTGACTTTGTTGAACAATGTGAGAATCAAAATATTCCCAAAATTATTTATAGTTTTCATGTTACCGAGATTATATTTACATGAGAGCCTTTAAAATTGGATCTCCCTTCTATTGAAAAGGGGCTTGACACATATTTTTCTTTGAACTATGCATCTATATTTTAATGGAAATTATTAATGGAAGACTCAACAATTTTGTGGTCCAATGATATATTGTGTGTTGGGAAAAATACTGAGAGCGGGGGGGGGTGAATCATTATTTAGGGCTGACTGAAAACTTTTTACTTTTTCTTTCTCTAAAACCCATACGCTACTTTACTGAACACAACTCGCGTATACATGCGGATAAACTTCATAAAACTCGCGTATATACAGAGATCTTACTATGCATTTAGTTCTTTACTTAGATCTATGCATCATTCATTCATCAGATGTTTAGTTAGCAGTAAGCATGTGCAGTAATAACAGAATAAACCATCACACATAAGCAACACACATGAACACCAGTATTTAAGGTGGAAACCCAAGTCAGGAGAAAACCACCGCTGTCGTTGTCTCTGTCTTCAATATTTTGTTATAAAGAAAACATCTTACAACCATGTACTGGTGTAGACTCATACCACCATGCAGGCACCCACCTGCAGAAGGCTACAACCTTCTCTCGTTTACCAGCCTCTCCTGGAAGGGAGCTACAACCCCCTGATCTCGTTTACCAGCCTCTCCTGGAAGGGAGGCACTACCCCCTGCTCTCGTTTACCAGTCTCTCCTGGAAGGGAGCCACTACCCCCTGCACTCGTTTACCAGCTACTACTGGAAGGGAGCTACAACCCCCTCACTGAAGGCTTCGACCCTCAGCACCACCATGGACCACGTTTCATCAATTTTCATATTGGATCCAACAGCTTCCATACAACACAACTTGTAGGCCACTTTTCATCATATTTTCAGACTGGACCCACTCCACACATTTAAGCTCATCATACATCAAACTGAAACTTATAACCCCATCAATTCATTCATTGAATCATCAACCAATCAACCAACAACTTGATCTTCAATTAAAATAATCAGCAGCATATTCATCATTCAAACAACCCAGTTCTGTATAAATACATCATTGACAGATAACAGTAAAACATCAAAATAGATCAGACATTTCATTCCACTTACTTCAGCAAACCCTAGATTCCATACGCGCTTTTACTTCACTGAACCTGTGTATGTACGCACTTTCATGCAGACCAATCCGCGTATACTTCTGTGCATTCTTCAGAAAACCCTATCTGCCCATATGCACTTTTCCTTAAGCAGACCCGTGTATACACGCACTTTTACTGAAGCGAACCTGTGTATACATCTGTAACTTTTCAGGACTGTGCAACTTTTCAGATCAGATAAACAACTCAGATTTCATCCTTTACTTCAGAAATTATTTCGCCTCATCTCAGATCTAAACCTTCCATAAATAGATCTAGAAAATACATATACATTTCAGATCTAGAGATCCCTCTTCATCATAGATTCATATCTATCAATCAAGAACAGAGTTCATCTATGCATATATTCCTTAGAGATATTTATTCATTCACAACCCTTACTCATGCACACTTGCACAATGATCTTCTTCTCCTTATATAGATTTATCCTTTATCAATACCATGAGTCAAAACCACACCACTTCCGATGGTATTCCTGGACGGGATCAAATAGATAATCAAGTGCTCAATTCAATGGGTCAATACCATGGTAACACCCCTGGATTTATAAATTTAGAGCGAATATAGCCCTACGCGACTTGGCATGTATTTTTCTGCATGCATACGCTACTTCGCCTTAACAAACCCGCGTATGCCTTGTGACATACCTTGTTCAACTTTATTCTGGCACTTTATGAGTTCCTTTCTTCTCCTACTTCTGAAATTATCTGTAGATACATTAGATTTACATTATTAACAACTCATTCAAGTCAGTTTTCATCAAGGACAACTTCATTAAGCAGGTTCCATCAAATTCAACACATTGTATCACATTGCCAACAATCTCCCCTTTAACTCATCAAGAAGGTTGTCATCAACTTTAACAAGTAAGTTGCCATCAAGGACAACACTCTGCATTATATTGCCAACAATCTTATTTCATCAAGTAGGTTACCATCAACTTCATCAAGTAGGTTGCCATCAAGGACAACATATGCCAACAATCTCCCCCTTTGGACTTGATGGCAACCATGATGGTGTTTGATCACCACAACAGATAGATACATTGATTATAACCAAAACACCATGATACTCTCCCCCTATTCAAACACCATGTTACTCTCCCCCTTTGACATCAAGGGCAAAGGGCGGATGAAAACCAAAACAAGGTTTTTCTCCTCATGTAGAAAGAAGAGCTCTGTAGATCTGATGTGCATTGAAGTTACCATGCTCCCCCTGAGTTCACGCTGAATATTCAAACATATTTTTTCAATGAAGTACATGACTCTATGACCTTTCCTATCACCAAGGACTCATACTTACATCAATGATCCAACCCAGTGGATTTACATATGTGAGTCAAGTACCCAACCAAGTGGGTTTACACATTTTGACTCAACTACCCAACCAAGTGGGTTTACAAATTTGACTCAAGTACCCAACCAAGTGAGTTTACACATTTGAACAAGTCCTTACATGACTGAATGTTACAATTTTACATCATAGGTCTCAACATGACCTTTTCATCAACTTACAAATATGACTTTTTATAATCAAGATCAAGGAATCTCAATCATGAGATCAGATCACAGCAAATCAAGAGAATGCCAACAATGCATCCTGAACACTTTCAATGGAAAATCATCAAGGCATCTTCATCAACAATATCAGAGAATGAAATAGAATTATGAAAACTGGAACATCACTAGAGATACCAAACAGTACAACAGCTGTGCTGAAAGAATGCTGACCCAGAAGAATTTTGTCAGCAAATACCCATACGCGGTTTTCTATGTATGAACTCGCGTATATACGCGACTGTCTTTCAGGAAATCCGGGTATCCAACTTAATCTTCTGAAATTTAATCAGATCTGATCCTCTGCATGGGAGAGACTACTCTCAACTTCTGTCTGAGATATTCGAATGCTTCCCTAGAATATATGAGAGAAGAAAGATAGGACAATGTAGTTGTGTTTTCAAGTGTCATCCAACAGTTGTAGCATAAGCACATTAGTAACCAATCCTTCAGACTTTTTGCAACATCAACATATTCTTTCCAAGAGGAATTATCATACCAGAACAACTTCTTCAATAGACAATATGTGTCAAGCAATCATTCATGTGATCTGATATCACCAATATCTTCAAGATTTATCATGATGTAACATGTGTAGGAAAAAGGTCTCAACCATAGCAACACACTCTACATGATCTATTCTTATCTCTGAATCATAAGACTTACATCTCATCCATGTGTGAAAACAAAAGATAATCTTCAGCAAAAGGCAATCAGGGCTCATTCATAATCTTATCATAAGAAACCATGTATCATGTCATCATCATTTGAGCAAGAACTAAGGAATAATCAGATACAATGCCAACAAGGCAATCATTAGTAGTTAGACTGGTGCTCCCCCTGAACCTGTGCTCCTGTTCTTGAGCCATCTCATTTTTTTCTTTAACAGAAAAGCATACACGACTGTCTCCAGCGTAACTCACGTGTATACACGGCTTTTGCTCAGTCAACCCGCGTATGGAAAGTCAAATACTAAAAATTTCACTCCTTCATATCCCCCTGAATTTGTACCAGCTGTACCTGTCTTTTCTTGTCACATCAGATGCACTGTCAGAAATAAACACAACTAGAATTACCAAACCAACCATGGGAATCATCATACATTTCTCCCCCTGTGATGATACATTACTAATCCCTATAATGTATCTCACATCATCCTGCAGTCATTATGAGAAGTAAGCTTTTAGAAGCGGATGACTGCAGTAGGGTCAATATTCCCTACGTTTTTGACCGGTCCTCCTTCTTTTTCCAGCTTTGCTTGAAATTTATTTTAGTGTGCTGAAAATTCTCCAATTTTTTCATCCTGCATTATTTTTCTACATGTCCATACTTGTTACAGGCATAAAATCTTGTGTGACCAGAAAAATAAGCATAGGGATCATAATTTGTTTTTCTATTCTTTCTTCTATTGCAATTAGCTGCTTTATGACCATACTTGTTGCATGAAAAACAATATCCCTTGAAGAAACCAGAGTACCTCTCAGTGTAGAATCTGTTTGTATGTGACTGAAATGATCTGCTTCTGCAATTGGCTGCAACATGCCAATAATTATGACATTTAAAGCATTCAACATTATTGATGCTTCTATAGTTAGGAGGGAATGATTTCTTTTGAGAGTTCATGATTGTCGGTTGACCTTTTGTTTCTTCCAACACTTCAGGTTTTGCATTGATATCCTTTGAATCTTTAGCACTTCTTGGTGAACTAGATTCTCCTTTAACAGTTTCATGAAAACCAAGACCAAATTTAACAGAGGGAGACCTTTGACTACTAAGAATATTGTCCAGAATCTTGGTACTATCTTGAAACCTCAAGAGTTTATCTTTTTCTTCTAGATTACCTTTTAGAATGTTTACCTCATCCTCCAATATTTGGCATTGCTTCTTCATACTTTCTTCGATCCTTCTTCCTTCTTCTACTTGATCATTTAGTTTTAAAATCTCTTCCTTCAACCCATTTTCTTGTTCTTCAAAATTTTGTAGAAGTTCTTCATTCTTCTTATTTGATTTTTCCAGATCTTCATTGAGATCAATGATTTCTGCTTCAAGTCTTTTATTTCGATTGGTTGCATAATTGTACAACCTTTGATACTTGTCTATCTGTCCATTCAGTATTTCTATCGGTCCTTTCATTTGAGAGATCATCTCATTGTAGATAACTTCTCTCTCTTAAAATGATCTTTGTTGATCTTCAACTTTAATCTTGAGAGCTTCTTCTAGATCCATAACATTACTTTCACTATTTTCACCATTGCATACACAAGAAAGTGAATCACAAGAACCACATTCAATACCTATTTTATCTTCTTCGTTTTCCGCTGCACATTTTTTCTGAGATATCTCCTTTTGAGTAGCCTTCTTCTTTTTCTTCCTTCCCATTGTGACGGATCTCCTTCAAGCGATCAAGCTTTTGCAGAAGGACCCACTCTGACACCAACTATTGGGAAAAATACTGAGAGGGGGGAGTTAGTATTTAGGCCGATCGAAACTTTTTACTTTTTCTTTCTCTAAAACCCATACGCTACTTTACTGAACACAACTCGTGTATACACAAGGATAACCTTCATAAAAATCGCGTATATACAGAGATCTTACTATGCATTTAGTTCTTTACTTAGATCTATGCATCATCCATTCATTAGATGTTTAGTTAGCAGTAAGCATGTGCAGTAATAATAGAATAAACCATCACACATAAGAAACACACATGAACACCAGGATTTAAGGTGGAAACCCAAGTCGGGAGAAAACTACCGCTGCCGTCATCTCTGTCTTCAATATTTTATTATAAAGAAAACATTTTACAACCATGTACTGGCATAGACTCATACCAGCACGCAGGCACCCACCTACAGAAGGCTATAACCTTCTCTCGTTTACCAGCCTCTCCTGGAAGGGAGCTACAACCCCCTGATCTCATTTACCAGCCTCTCCTGGAAGGGAGCTACTACCCCCTGCTCTCGTTTACCAGTCTCTCCTAGAAGGGAGCCACTACCCCCTGCACTCATTTACCATCTACTACTGGAAGGGAGATACAACCCCCTCACTGAAGGCTTCGACCCTCAGCACCACCATGGACCACGTTTCATCAATTTTCATACTGGATCCAACAAATTCCATACAACAAAACTTGTAGGCCACTTTTCATCATATTTTCAGACTAGACCCACTCCACACATTTAAGCTCCACATACATCAAACTGAAACTTATAACCCCATCAATTCATTCATTGAATCATCAACCAATCAACCAACAACTTGATCTTCAATTAACATAATCAGTAGCATATTCATCATTCAAACAACCCAGTTCTGTATGAATACATCATTGAAAGATAACAGTAAAACAACAAAACAGATCAGACATTTCATTCCACTTACTTCAGCAAACCCTAGATTCCATACGTGCTTTTACTTCATTGAACCTGCGTATGTACGCGCTTTCATGCAGACCAATCCGCGTATACTTCTGTGCATTCTTCAGAAAACACTATCTACCCATACACACTTTTCCTTAAGCAGACCCGCGTATACACACGCTTTTACTGAAGTGAAACTGCGTATACATCTGTAACTTTTCAGGACTGTGCAACTTTTCAGATCAGATAAACAACTCAGATTTTATCCTTTACTTCAGAAAATATTTCGCCTCATCTCAGATCTAAACCTTCCATAAACAGATCTAGAAAATACATATACATTTCAGATCTAGAGATCCCTCTTCATCATAGATTCATATCTATCAATCAAGAATAGAGTTCATCCATGCAGATATTCCTTAGAGAGATTTATTCATTCACAACCCTTAGTCATGCACACTTGCACAATGATCTTCTTCTCCTTATATATATTTAGCCTTTATCAATACCATGAGTCAAAACCACACCACTTCCGATGGTATTCCTAGATGGGATCAAATAGATAATCAAGCGCTCAATACAATGGGTCAATACCATGGTAACACCCCTGGATTTATAAATTTAGAGCGCAAATAGCCATACACGACTTGGCACGTATTTTTCCGCATGCATACGCTACTTCGCCTTAACAAACTCGCATATGCCTTGTGACATACCTTGTTCAACTTTATTCTGGCACTTTCTGAGGTCCTTTCTTCTGCTACTTCTGAACTGATCTGTAGAAACATCAGATTTACATTATTAACAACTCATTCAAGTCATTTTTCATCAAGGAAAACTTCATTAAGCAGGTTACATCAAAGTCAACACATTGTATCACATTGCCAACAATCTCCCCTTTAACTCATCAAGAAGGTTGTCATCAACTTTATCAAGTAAGTTGCCATCAAGGACAACACTCTGCATCATATTTCCAACAATCTTATTTCATCAAGTAGGTTACCGTCAACTTCATCAAGTAGGTTGCCATCAAGGACAACATATGCCAACATTGTGTTCAGTTGTATACAATGAGATTTTATGAGTTCCCTACTAAGGAGGAAGATTCCTCCTCTTTAGAATGGTTTGTTGTGGCTATAGAGGTAATATAGTTATTTTACTTACCTTGTGGGTTGTGAATTAGGTTTATAGAAGTTTAATATAAAATCATTTCTATTGAGTTATTACTATCACTCATACTAATTTTCAATATAATTTCTGAATATGTTAGGTCCCTATAATACTAGTGTAGCCTCATTTTTATTGTTAATGTAGCCCCCTTATTGTTATTTTTGTGCCCATGTATCCCCCATATTTTTATTAATGTGCCCCATAGAAGCCCACTATTGTTATTGTTGTTCACTTACATTATTATTGTTATGCAAGCTCTGATTATATTGTGACCCCTTAGAGTCCGATATATACCAAGGAGGTCTTTTCATTTGTATCATCCAATAATTTTTCATTTTATGTGATGTAAAGGAGGTTCCCCCCTCGAAGAGATAATTTTCAAGTTGTTGATCTATCATTTTTTATATTTTGTGATCTGGTTACATAACATTATTTGCATAACATTTGGTATCTTTAGAAGCTGGAATTTCTAGCACATGGAGTTTAAATCTTGGGGAAATTCATGTAGAAATTTCAGATCTTGGTTCACTGTATTTTCTAAGATATTGTATGAATAAGTTAGGTTTTTTGCATGCTCTAGAATTCAGTCTCAAACAAGTGATTTAGGGAAAATCATCATAACTTTATTTTCAAGCATCGGATTTGAATTCTGTAAAGAGTTACTGAAATTTCATGATTGTAGTTTCTTGTATATAAATTTCAGGGATGAAGGTTGAAACAATGACATGTGGCATCATGTACAAGTTCTCTCTACTTACCCAATCCATAATTAGGTCATCGTGGGAGATACGATATAAATTTAACTTGAACAATCTAATATTGGTTTGAGTTGTGGTGTTGGAAAAAAGACTCATAGGGCTACCACAAGACAAAAGTTCAGACCTTGGGAGGCTGAAATTATAGAGATAAAAAAATTTCAATATCAAGCTCCAAAAAGCAAGAAAAAAGGCGTGTATTTATTTATAATTTTCATAAATTATTTTTTGAAAAATCAATACAAAGTGATTCAAAGGAGTTAGTAAAGCATATATAGCATTATTTGGTTCTAATATGCCTCATAACAAAAAGATGGATACTCCTAGTAAGAAACAAGAAAGCTATGCTATGACACATGAAGAAGAGGAAGAAATGCAATATGATATATCAAAATTACACGACCAAGTGTAAGAAATTTTGCTCTTGCAAAGAGTAACCAAGAATGAAATGGAATCTAAGATGGATGGTATTAAGAATAGTTTAGAAGAAGCCATGGAAGATTTTAAGGATGGTTTAAAAGTATACATGGAAGCTAAGATGGGCGATTTGATGAATGTGTTAAAATAATACATGGAAAGCTTGAAGGAAGGTTCAACAAAGTTGTTACAATAAATTCTTCCTAGTGGTGACAAGGTACTCCATGAAAAATAGGATGAGGACAAAAGGAATATGAAATATGATTTTAGAGACTCCAATATTTGGTTCAATACCCACCACATTCCAAGGAACGATATGAGGAATTTTAATGGCAAGGATCAGGTAACATGGATACTACAGATGGAACAATATTTTTCTCTACATGATGTGCAACACACACAAAAGGTACGCATTGCATATTTATATTTAGAACTCATTCATTTTGTATGGTATCTATGGTTTTGTTCTCATTAACCACTTGTCACTTGGGCAATTTTTATGAATGAAATGAAAGCACATTATGAGGATACAAAGAGAAACATATTCATTAGACAATTGATAAATCTCAAACAAAAGGGTTCAATGGTGGAGCACATTGAGGAATTCCAAAAATTAAATATCAATGTACTAATATTATAGAGGAGCATAGGATTTATGTCTTCATAAGGAATTTAAAGGATAACCTCACTCTAGAACAATCTTGAATGAAACAAAGAGCAGATCAACATCGTAGTGAAAGAAGTTTTGATGTAGGTGACTGGTTATTTTTATGGCTACAACCATACAAAAAAGTGTTCCTCAAGAAAGCTAAGAAGGATAATAAATTATTACCCAAGCACTATGGTCCTTAGAAGGTGTTGTAAAAGATTGTTACTATGGCATATATATTGGATTTGCCTGCATCTTCCCGAGTATACCCAGGTTTCCACATTTCATGCTTAAAGAAGGTTATCAGTGACAAGCTTTGAGTTCAAACAATATTTCCAGAACTTGATGAAGAAGGAAAATCATATTAGAACCTAAAGAAGTCATGGAAACAAGAACCTAAAAGCTACAATATCAATAAATTGCATAGTATCTTAGTAAGTGAAAGAACTTACCTGCTGAAGATTCCACATGGGAGGATGAGAATTTTATACATAAGTATCTAGAACTACTCAAGCATTGAGAAAAACACTTTTTTTTTAAGGAGAGGGACATGTTAGGTCCCTATAGTATTAGTGTAGCCCCCTTAAGTACTTAGTGTAGGTCCTTATTGTTATTGTTAGTGTAGACCCCTTATTGTTATTGTTAGTGTAGCCCCCTTATTGTTATTGTTGTGTCCATGTAAGCCCATATTGTTATTGTTGTGCCCCATAGAATCCCACTATTATTATAGTTGTTCCCTTAAATTATTATTTTTATGTAGACTTTGATTATATTACGACCCTTAGACTCCTATATATATCACGAAGGTATTGTCAATTGTATCATTCAAGAATTGTTCATTTTTTGTGATGTAAAGGAGTTTTCCCCTTGAAGAGCCTAATTTTCAAGTCTTTGATCTATTTTTTCTTCTACTATACAACCCATCATAAATTCCTCCCACATTTTCTCTTTAGTGTGGTCATAGAAAGGTCTATACTAATATCTCAAAACTTCTATTTTTTTTCTAAGTTTTTTGGGGTTTTTTAATGGGGGGAAGTCTCATAATGGGCAGTCTTATCTATATGGTAGTAATTCTCATTTTTCTTCCCTTTATGTCTCTAAATTTCATTTTCCATGGTTTTCCTACAATCTCCTCTCTTTCATTAAGTTTTTCTATGTATGAATGTATACAAGAAATTTCCTCCACTACTTCATTCTTATTCCAAGGATGTAGAGAAGAAAACTTGTTGATTTTTAGGAAGTGATGGCCTAGATTGAGGGATATGTTTCCTTAACTCCTCCTAGCCTCTTTCAACTTGGCAACCTAAGTTTTGAAAATGAGTAACCATTGTAAATAACATTAGTTGCATATATTTTCATGCATAAAACCCCTAGATGCCCCTAGACACCCTTATATTTCCCTTCTTGTGGTATCACAGACCCTATAAGAAATCATGTTCTACCACTATTGGTCATATTTTATTAATTGTAGAAATAAAATACATATAGTATTCAAGAGGGTAAAATTGGGATATTACATGTGGGAAAGAAGAGAAAATAAATCACACAAGATCTCAAAGGCAACATTTTTAGAAAGATGTCCAAATTTTTCTAGTGAGTGAATTTCGATGCAAGAGCAGCCTAGGTTAAACACGATTTCCTACATACATTTGATATTTATGTTGGAGTAATTCAAGTGACCATAGAACCTTAATTTATAAATGGAGTGCATTAAGTGAGATATTTTAGCCTAGAATTTGTAATAAATTGTAGTGCCGTGAAATATATCTTGTCCTTAGTGAACTTTTCTCAACCCTCCAAATATAAAGCACTATAGTTAGAATTTGAATAATTAAGGTATTACTAATGCAAAAGGTAAGGAACACAAGCATAAATATGAAATTTGTAAAATAAAAGAAAAAAATGGAATTTGACACTCCTTTGAATCAATTTGTTGCATTGAAAACTCTGTGATGTAAAGCCCTCAGTGTAGGTTTAGTGAGGATAGAGGGGTCGAAGAGCATTGGCTTTTGATTCAATAAAATTACAAAAATTGTAATTAAAAGTGTTTGTTGGGATTATTATTTAATAACATACTATGTGTGGGGAGTTTTTTTTTAATGGATGTATTTATAAAGTTGTTGTCTGTTGTGAGTGCTCTCACTCTATGACTTTGATATGTAGGTCAAGTAGCACATCACCATCAGGGAAAACATGATGTCTAAAATGGATCTCTTGGGGAAGAAAATAAAATTAGAGTTAAATATTTTTATAGTGACAAAAAATAAAACTATATATTTTAAAACATTTTCAAGACTTATCTTTATACAATTTTATTCAATTTTGAAAGAGAGATTGTTTGGATGCAAAATTATTTTTTACATCCAATAAATACCCCTTTTTCTAGTTTTCATGGAGTCATAGTATCATAAATGTATTTCAGTAAATTTAATGAAATCATAATATAATAGATTGAAATACATTTGATGGAGTCATAGTATCTTAAATTGAAAATACATAAAATAAAATAAAAATAAATACATTTTTTTAAAATTCATCTCATTATAAATCTATCAAAAATATAAAAAGCTTATGCTCATTAAATACAAAATTTAGATGTATAATTGTAGAGTCTTGAACTTTCAGTAAGAAACCTATTTATAAAAATAATTTAAATTTTTACCCTCTATAAATATTTATAAATATTTAAATTTATGATTGACATATTTAACATTGAGCATCTTCATATATATTTTGTTAAACTACTTCCAACACCAAAGATATGGTTGTTAAAGGTGACAGGTGATCAAGATTTGAAGTGTGTTAGTCTCCATGTAAGTTTCAATTTAACATTAAACGATGGAGATTAAAAAATAACACTAATTGAACATATCTCTTAAATATCTCTTCCAATTTCAAGATATGTGAAATCATCAACTTAACTATCTCAAATCACTACTACTTAATTCATCATATCTACTTATCTACTATCTTATCTCTTGTTTCAAATTTACAAGCCTACTTGGTCAATAAACCACTTGAAAATGCAAAACAGAGGCAATGGAAGTCATTGCATAACTCTCTAAGGTTGTGGCATTCCATCAAAAGTAATTCCTCCAAATATTAAAGTTGGCCAAAACCCTCTGGAAGCTTCTCTAATTTTTTGCAATATCAAAGGCTCAAGCATCTTAAACTTGCTAATTCCCCATATTGATCTGGAAGCTTCTCTAAATTTTGACACCATGCCAATGAAAGACATGTGATATTGGCGAGGTTTAAAAAACCCATGGGGTAGTTATTTAGATTTCTAGGGAGTTTCTCTAATTTCATATAGTCACTAAAATCTAGAATTTGTAACTATGAGAGGCAATGGAATTCATTTCATAACTCTTTAAAGTTGTAGCATTCCAGAAGAAGCAATTCCTCCAAATACTTAAGTTGGCCAAAACCCTCTGGAAGCTTCTCTAATTTTTTGCAATATCAGAGGTTCAAGTGTGTTAAACTTGCTAATTCCAAAAATTGATCTAGAAAATTCTCTAAATTTAGACACCATGCCAATGAAAGACGTGTGATACTAGAGAGGTTACAAAACCCATGGGGTAGTTATTTTAGGGCCCAAAAGCCTGACATAAACAAGGCTCTCAATAGCCTCATCTCTTTAATGCTTTCTGAAATACTTTCTAGGTTATGACAACCACCTAATTCTAGTTTAACAAGCCATGTTAAGTTTCCTATTCCAAGGGGAAGAATCAATAGTTTTTCACAATTGAGTAGATTCACTAATGTTAATGATGTTAAGTTTCCTAAGTTGGGGATAGATTCATTAAGTTTTTGCAATATGATAAATTCAATGATGTCAACGACGAAATTTTTCCAAAAAGGTTGTTATAAAATTGTTAGGCATGACTTCTATTTTTGAGCAACCTTGTAGATTAAGTATTTGCAAAGAATTCAATGATCCAAAATTTCCTGGAAAATCCTTCAAAACTTGAACAATCAACCATTCTCAATATTCATAAGCATTGAATCTTTGAAATTGATTTGGGTAGTTTCTTTATAGATTTACAACTTGACAGACATATTTCCTATAAACCATTTACTAAATCACCCATGTCTTTAGGCAGATTTTTCAACTCTCTGAAATCACCCATGTTTTTGGGAAGACTTTTCAACTCTCTGAAGTCGATCGATGATAGGATTCACAAATTTCCAAGTTTTTGAAGACTTGTGGAAGAGATCAACAAATCTTCAGAATC
The DNA here is from genome assembly GCA_034641835.2 of Pinus albicaulis. Lineage (NCBI taxonomy): Eukaryota > Viridiplantae > Streptophyta > Pinopsida > Pinales > Pinaceae > Pinus > Pinus albicaulis. The sequence continues at coordinate 975,810,253 of CM076577.1, read as the reverse complement.
CAACCATCCGTCCAATTTCATGTGTCTCAAACTTGAAGGCATCTACAAATTTTTTATTTAATATTAACAATCATGAAATCACTATTTCTTATATTCACAAAAATTGAATTGATAAATAGAATCACTTTCTTTAGATAGTTTATAAGATATTTTTACAAAAAACTGAATATGTTAACTAATTATTATTTAAAACTATTCTAATGTCACTTTTAAAAATCTTTGTCATCTATATTTTTCCTAAAGAAAAATAAATACATATTGTCCCCAAGTGTGTGTTTCCACTATTGCCTATCATCCTTAGGCAAAAGAAACAAAATATACACAGTCCACTTACTTAGCCTTTCCTATATGGGTCAACACGTTTTCACTTTCCTCCCTTGCTTCTATGCATAGTTGATGCTACCTATATTAATCATAAGTCCTTATTCAAATGTAGTAAAGAAAATTTTACCTTAGGTTTCATCATCCCTCTCTTTGATATCATGTCTTATATTTTTTCTCTATGTATATGTGTTCGAAATTAACATCTTGGAACATTCTCACCATGACTTGAATCTTGCACATCCAGTTTTTGAGAATGGGTGGGTTGAAATTTGAGTAGTTTTTCACCAAATCTATAATTCCATTTGTGTCTTCGCAAATCTATATATTTTCGATCATGAGCCATTTCACTACTATTGGAACTCCCCAAAATTCTATAATTTCAACCCTGCTATTTGATCCCTTTCCTCCTTCCCACCAAAAATGGAATAAATTCTCAGGATTGATGGAAATGACTGCCCCACATCCACAATGCCTCTCTTTACAAGCACCATCAAAGAATCCAACAAGAAAACTACCCCATATGTCTTTGTCCTTTGTGGCCCTTCTTCCTGTGATCCTATATATTAGCCCCATTTCCTCATATGCTGATGTTATCTAGTATATGTCGATATGTGGCTTTCCCATTTTTTGTTTGAAAATTTTCGCATTACTACTACCCCAAATGGTCCAGACTATGAAGAAAGGGAGAGCCTTATATATTTTCTCTAGTATAAACCATATCTAGATAAATTTAGACATATTTCCACTGTGTTGAATCAGTTTAATTCTTAAAGATCATCAAGCCTTTGGGTTTATAACTCAAATATCTCAATTTTGATGCATGAAATAGAAGATAGGTAATCTCGGCTTCAAAAAAAAAAAAAACTCTTAAATATTTGAGTGCAAATTCCCTCCACTTTTGTTTTATTTCCAAGTTCTAGGACCCTCAATGAGTTACCCATATGTTGGAGGAATCACCAAACCTCTATGGAATCTGTAATTTCCAACCTTGGATCCTAGTTAACGGTTTGTAAATTTCACCAAAAACTGCGGGTTTTAGTGTAACGACAAACCTATTCATAGTATCAGAGCTCAGACCTAGGTTCCCTTGAGATGGGTTCACCACATCTCCATGGAATCCATAATTTCCACCCTAGGGATCCTAGTTACTGGTTTAAAAGGTTTACCAACACTTGCGGGTTTTGGTGTAACGGAAAACATCTTCATGCTTGAAGGTTTTGGTGTAACGACAAACATCTTCATGCTTTCAGGTTTTGGTGTAACGACAAATCTCTTCATGGTATCATAGCCCGGACCCAGGTTCGATTCCCATGAGATATGTCTGAGGAGGAGTGCACCTCTATGGAATCCATAATCTCCACTGTGGGGATCCTAGTTACTAGTTTGGAAATTTTACTCATACCCACGGGTTTTGGTGTAACGACGAACCTCTTCATGGTATCAGAGTTTGGACCCAAGTCCGATTCCCCCGAGCATAATTTGAGGGGGGTTGTTGGAGGTATCTTCGCACATCTATGAACTCCATAATTTCCACCCTCGAGATCCTAATTATTGATTTGGAAAGTTTACCATTACCTACAAGTTTTAGTGGAACGAAAAAGCTATTCAACCTTAATTATAACTTTGATGTAAATATCCGTAACAATCCCTTAATTTCTCTTAACCAAATTCTTTGGTATTTTGAATATCGTCATGCTCATGCCATCATTGAGTACAATTGAGTCGAAATCTGCATAAAACTATACAAAATAAAATATTTAATTTTTATCATCAATGTTGAAATCAACATAAATATTATAAAATATTTTTTTTTTTCATTTCAATTTCGTAGAGCTGTTACCATCATTTTGAGAAACTTCCTGAATTGATTTGCATTAGTGAGCGTAAACCTCACTTCCTTTGACCTTTGACCGAAAAATGTTAATATTTCCAGACGAATGCTCTGCTATCTGAATGTTCCATTTCTTCTTCTCCATGATATCTGACACTCTCTCCCAATCCCATCCTTTGAAAAAAAAACAAATGTCCAAAAAATGAAAATGAAAGTTTTACCGTAGTTCGAAGTAAGTTTTATATTAATTTTCGCAATGTTTTACCGTAGTTCGAAGTAAGTTAAACACTTTAATAATTAGATTCTTTTTCTTGGGGACAATTTTCTCTTCAGATTCCTGCAAGAAATTTTCACTTAAAGTAAAATTGCAGGTGGTAGACAACTCCATTAATTAGATGTCTTATTGCAAATTATTTGGTGTTGTAATTATTGTTTATCATATGGGTGGATCTTTCTCAGTATTAAAATATTAAAATATGGTAGACTCATACATTGTTATCATAGTGATTTTCTTATGAATTTCAAAACATAAGATATAGTTAATTTTTTTTAATATTAGTAAATTATTACATAATTGGTTTTAAAAACTGTAATTTGAATTTCTTAATGAATTTTATAGCGACCATACTGTCATTTCAATTCAAAATTCACCTTAGTAGATATAATATTAATCTAAGGGTTCATATTCATAGGGTATAAAATTATTTATAGAAAAGCAAGAAAATATTTGGTAAAAATCATATTATCAGAGTTTTGTTGACGTACTTTGAACCATCCAATTGACAATGAACCACACTAGATGGTTCAAAATGCATCGACAAAACTCTGATATTGTTAGGATATTCCGACACATAGGAAATAGTTAAGAATAACTTAGTTTAGTGTAGAGTTATGTAAAGTGTGTTTCTTTACTATGTACATTTGTAACTTACTGACAGTCATGATTTGTAGTGATCCAACTGTTCACTCTCTCCTCGATATTAACGACATTTGATCCATGGCTTAAAACTTGATTGGTCCATGATATCTATTTAAAGAGCATGGAGGGTCATTTGTCCAGTAATCATTTATGAGAGAAACATATGTAATCTTGTAGAAATTATAAAAATAATATGTTATATGTCCAAGATTCTCCTGATCACACACTATTTTAACTTCATGCACAATACAGAATCTATTCCACCATTGATCATCACATGCGGAAATTAAATCAATTGAAATGCACACATGAAACCATAAAAATTCACACACATTAACACAGTGATTTACGGGAAAGCCTGAAGCTGAAAACCCCAACTACCTATATATAATATATGTCATAGAGATCATGTAACAATCCTCATAAAAAGCTGATCATATCAAGCTCTCAGTACAATACAATCGCTACACACTAATAAGGGCTAATCTTTCAAATCCATGCACCGATCTTTGCCACCTGCTAGCCTGCCTCTACTGCGCAATCCCTGCTGAAGAATGGCTCTGAATGAAATCAAAATCCACCTGGCTTGCACTTCGCAATCATTATTGGCATCTCCACTGAGTGTTGGATGCAATCAATGCATCACTATAGTCACAACCGATAGTCATCTTGCTCTTTCACCTATCTCTCCATTGGTCTCCACTGAAACTGTCCATGCACTGTAGTTAACTAATGTATTCTTCAGTTGATTAATGAGTTAATATTTAGTGAATTAATTATTAATTAATTCACACCACTCTCACTTGTGTATCAATCAGTTAGACTAGATACAACTATCTCAACTATGTCTAACTGAGTTAAACTGAACACAACTCCAACAACTACTTCTACAACTCCACCAAACTCTGTCACATGAGTTCTAATTGATGTCCTCCATGCAATAGCTCCAGTAAACCCTCAGGAATAGCATAATTCCTTCTGTTAGATCTTGTGCCACATCTGTGCACTTAACTGAAGTGCTCCAAGAGAATAAGATAATGTTTAGAGTCCAAATATTATTAAGAGCTAATAATATTCAACATATCTAATTTTAGACTGGCAATCTAAAAATAGATTCCGCCCAATATGTCTAAAAATATAAGTCCATCTATTTTTCCAACTTGACCAACCATCCAAAAATAGCATCCTGCAACTCATAGAATATGATCGACATGTCTAAAAATAGACATAGTGTAAAAATAGACTTGCGCCAAAAATAACCTGTGGGCCCACTTAGTGAAGGCGACTCTTTTCACTAAGCTTATCATCTTGTTGAATCTCAACACTCCCTCTCAACAAGATAGGGATTATCTGCCACCCCTATCCTATCTCTATGGTATTCGAATTTTCTCCTGGTGAGCGCCTTCATCAGAATATCTGCATCCTGATCCTCCATAGGAATGTAAGAAAGCAACATGATCTTCCACTGCACACAATCTCTGATATGATGGTACCGGATGTCAATGTGTTTAGATCTATCATGAAATATTGGATTAACTGAGAGTTTAATGCAACTCTGATTATCACAATATATCACAGTAGGATCTAAGTGTCAACTGAACAATCCGACCAGGATCTTCCTCATCCATATAGCCTCGCATGTAGCCAAACTTGCTGCCATGTACTCGACCTCCACTGAACTGAGTGCCATGGATCTCTATTTCCTGCTGTACTAAGAAACTGCTGTAGACCCTATACTAAATATCCCTCCAGATGTGCTCTTTCTATCCCTTGGGCTCCCTGCCCAATCTGCATCCGTGAAGCCATGCAGCTTCACCTCATCCGACTGTCTATACCATAATCCATATCCCAATGTGCCTCTGAGATATCTCAATACATGTTTGCCTGCCTTCCAAAAGAGCTTGGTAGGATTAACCATAGCTTACGAAAGTTGGTTAACAGCATAGCATACGTCCGGTCATGTATTGACTAGATACATGATCGAACCAACCAACTGTCGATAAAGAGTGGCATCCACTACCTCTGCCGATGTAGCATCCTCTTTCCTCCAACCACTAGGAAGAGGAGTGTCGATAAGCTTGCAGCGAACTTCTCCAGTATCTCTCGGGCATACTTGCCTTGAGACACAAATAGTCCACCCTTCCGCTACCAAATTTCCAATCCCAGGAAATAATGAAGGAGGCCCAAGTCCTTCATCTCAAACTCCTTTGCAAGATTTTCCTTGCATGAGTGTATCAAAAATTCATCACCTATTAGTATCAAATCATCTACATAAAGTACAATGATCAGAAAATTACACTCCACCACAATCTGGTATAGGTTCGGATCTGCCTCACTCTTGGTGAATCCAAGCCTGGTGAAATAACTGTCTATCCATGTGTACCAAGCACGAGGTGCTTGTTTCAACCCATACAACGCTCTTTTGAGCCTGCACACATGTGACTCGCTGCTGAAGATTTCGAAACCTTCAGGCTGCTCTATGTACACCTCCTCCTCAATGACTCTATTGAGGAACACAGTCTTCACATCCATCTGATGAATGTGCCAACCCATCTGCACTAAGAGAGCAAGGATGGTCCGTATGGAAGAATACCTTGCGACAGGTGCAAAGGTTTCTTCATAGTCGATTCCCTCAATCTATGAGAAGCCCCGGGAAAAAAATCTTGCCTTGTACTCCTTGACGCTCTTGTTAGCAGCTTGCTTCACTTTGTAGATCCATCTCGAACCTACCACTCACTTTCCTTCCGGCCTTGGGACAATCTCCCATGCACTGTTTCTAACAATCGAATCATACTCTTCCACCATGGCATCTACCCATGCAGGGTCCTCCACAGTTTCCTCGAAAGAGGACGGTTATGTCATGATAAACTTGCTCATCAGAGCCATGTATCCAGTATATTGGTTAGGTGATTGTCTCTGTCTATGCTGTGATGTAGGTGCTCCTACATTCTGCACTGCATCAAGGTTCAGTGGCTCATCTTCTGTAGTGCGCTTCCGCCCTCTGATGGTTGGTGCTGCATGAGTGGTTTCTTCCACTCCATGAACCTCCTCTTGTGGTTGATCCACATCCTAAGGCTCATCTTTAGGAACAAGTAGCTCCTCATATGCATGCAAGTGTAGCTCCCTCTCAAGCGAAAAATTCATGGCTTTATCCTCATGAAATTTGATATCCCATCGCACAACAGTCTTCCGATTGTCTGGAAAATACACACGATAGTTGTAGGGTGTTTCTGTGTACCCCAAAAATATCCCAACCTCTACGGTTGGCTCCAGCTTCTTCCTGGAATTCTTCTTCACATGAATGTAAATAGGTGAGCCAAAAATCTTCGAATGAGAAATATCAGGCTTCCTACCAGAAAATGCCTCTTCAGGTGTACTCATGCCAAGTACTCTATGAGGACAACGGTTTTTCACATAAACCGAAGTGTTGCATGCTTCAGCCTACAAGTGTATGGGAAGTCCCTGATCATGCAACATCACCCATGCAGCACCCACGATCATTCTGTTCTTTCACTCTACGACCCCATTTTGCTGTGGGTTATGAGGCACTATGAGCTCTCTTTAAAGTCCTTCTGCACTGCAAAAGTCTTTGAATTCGACAGAGATGAATTCACCACCATTATCGCTCCTAAGAGCTTTCACCTGCTTCCCCGACACTTTCTCAACCAGTGCCTTGAACTCACAAAACTTTGAGAATGTCTCGCTCTTCTTCTGCATGAAGAAGATCCAACACTTACAAGAAAATTCATCAAAAAATATCACATAATACATGTTCTTTGCTATCGAAGCTACTGAGAAAGGTCCACACATATCTGTGTGAATTCTCTCAAGGATCGTCGTGGTGCAAATATCCTTCTCATGAAAAGTGGTCTTCACAAATTTTCCCAAGGTACATCCCTTGCACTGATCTGACTGCGCAAGTGTGCCCTTGGGAAGCCTGGTAGAAATCTGCTGCAAAATTTTCAAAATGCGATGGTCAAGATGGCCCAATCTCCTATGCCACAATTCGCCCTCATCCCGGCTCACCACTCCTTCTTCTTTGCTTTCCATTGCTGCGTAGCCATGTACCTACAATTGATAAAGGTTCCTAACTCGAACCCCTATCCTCCAGGTTTCACCAGTTTTTTTATTGCGCAGGAAAGCGTTTCCCTCGCTAAAAACAACATCATATCCCTTGTCTTCCAACATCGCCATAGAGATCAGATTCTTCTTCAATCCTGGAACATGCATGACATCCTTCAAGATGAAAGTTTTTCCAGACTCCCTCTCAAAGGAAATGGTCCTGATACCAGTCGCACTGTATCTACCATCATCGCCCATCTCGATGTGCACTCCAAGATCCTTCTCATCCAGATCACTGAACAAATCTTTGTCTCCGGTCATATGAAAAGACGCACCACTGTCAAGAAACCACACTGAACCCATCATACTTGAGACCAAGCATGCGATCGCGGAAAATATACCAAACTACGCACTCTAAGGCCTCTTCTAGTCGCGATTTAGCAAACTTTACTTATTTTTCTTCTTTTATGGACAATTAGTGTTGTAATGTCCGTGTTGGTGACAGTGAAAGCACTTCACCTTGGATAAGTCCTGCTTCTTTCCTTTCGCACCGGATTGAAAAGTATTTTTCTTTCCCTTCCCTTTCCTTTCTTTGGCAGCCAAAGCGAAATTTTCTTCATCTTCATTCTTCGATGAAGATCCATCCCTGGTACCTCGCCTTATCTCCTCCCGCACAAGATCCGACCAAAGTCGCTCCCATCCTGGTAGTTTCTCCTGACCATTGACAGAGTCCTCGTAGCTATGCCAACTCTTAGGAAGCCCAAGGAGAGCCAAGCTCGTCAAGTCCTCTTCATCTACAGTAACTCCCACACTTCCCAGCTCATCCCTGCACTAGACAAACTTCGTGAGGTACTTGGGTATGCTGTCGCCTTTCTCCATTTTTATTTTCCCGAGTTTGTCTTTAAGCTCCAACTTCCTCTGGTCGCTTCTTCTTTGGAAAAATTCTGTCAAAGCCTTCCACATTAAGAATGGAGTGGCTTTACCATGAAGGCTGGACACAATGTGGTCATTCACACCTTCCAATATAATCCTTCGACACTTTGCTACCTTCTTTTTCCATGTGTAAAGTGCAAAAGAAAGATTTAGAAGTAGGTTTTGGAATTTCTACATATATGAACTCCTTTCAACCCATTAACAACCGGCATTGCCACCATCCCGTCCTTCCATGAGTAATTTGAGCTGCCCTCAAGGGCATATTCCAATCGCAATCCATTGAAAGGCATTTCAATGAATGCTCAACTTCGACACCAAGAAAACACTGCAGCAAATTCGAATTCCACCAGCACAAAACTCAACTGTTTCAATAATTGCAATCTCTCCACTGATCAACGCTATGATACCATGTAGAAATTATATAATTAATATGTTATATGTCCAAGATTCTCCTGGTCACACACTATTTTAACTTCATGCACAATACAAAATCTATTCCACCATTGATCATCACATGCGAAAATTAAATCAATTGCAATGCACACATGAAACCATAAAAAATCACACACATTAACACAGTTGTTTTACGGGAAACGTTGAAGCTGAAAACCCCAACTATCTATATATAATATATGTCATAGAGATCATGTAAAAATCCTCATACAAAGCTGATCATATCAAGCTCTCAGTACAATACAATCACTACACACTAATCAGGCCCGATCTTGCAAATCCATGCACCGATCTCTCGTCACTCCGCTAGCTCCGCTTCTACCGTACAATCCCCGCCAAGAATGGCTCGAATGAACTCGAATCCACCAGGATTGTACTCGCGCAATCCTCATTTGCATCTCCACCGAGTGTTGGGTGCAAAGTGTTGGGTGAAATCAATGCAACACTATAGTCACAACTGATAGTCACACTTGCTCTTTCACCTACCTCTTCACTGGTCTCCACTGAAACTGTCCATGCACTGTAGTTAACCGATGTATTCTTTAGTTGATTAATGAGTTAATAATTAGTGAATTAATTAATAATTAATTCACACCACTCTCACTAGTGTATCAATCAGTTAGACTAGATACAACTAGCTCAACTATGTTTAACTCAGTTAAACTGAACACAACTCCATCAACTAGCTCAATAACTCCACCAAACTCTGTCACATGAGTTCTAACTGAAGTATCCATCCAATAGCTCCACTTAACCCCCAGGAATAGCGTAATTCCTTCTGTTAGCTCCTGTGCCACATCTGTGCACTTAACTGAAGTGCTCCAAGAGAATAAGATAATGTTTATAGTCCAAATATTATTAAGAGCTAATAATATTCGACATATCTATTTTTAGACTGGCAATCTAAAAATAGATTCTGCCCAATATGTCTAAAAATAGAAGTCCATATATTTTTCCAACTTTACCAACCATCCACAAATAGCATCCTGCAACTCATAAAATATGATCGATATGTAACTCCATAATATAGCTCTAGAAGAATCCTGGCGCTCAATCAAACGAGATGTAAGTCAATTTTTGGGTTTTGAAAGTGATGCTTGGGTCCATATTCCAAATGCGAAACATAAAGCCTTAGAAGATAAGAGTGAAAATGAATTTTTGTTGGATATTCTGAAGATGTCAAAGGATATAGACTTATTCAACCAAAATTTAAAAATATAATCATTAGAAGAGATGTAAAATTTGATGAAAATATATCGACCTATGAGCCTAGTTCGGTCAGTGCCACCTTGGCTTGCTAGCCCGATTCAAAGATATGTGTCACCTCTCTCTCTCTCTATTCTTTTTAATAGCATTCCTTCTAGTTCGTATGATGACCGGAGGATGAAAATCCCCCTCCACCTCTTGAAGTTATTCCCTTTACTCCACTTTCCAAAAATGGGTTCGCTTTGTATCACCACGCAAAGAGGTTCTCTGCATGTGACCCCGCAGATCGACAATGTACACGTTCTTAGTTTGAAAGAGCCTCTTCCTTATTGGCTCAAGTTCTAGAAAATCCCGATCCGTAAAACCTTTGAAGAAGCCTCTGTCATCTAGATTGGGATGAAGTCTATGAATGAAGAATATCGTTCCTTATTGGCAAACGATACTTGAGATCTTGTTCCTCTTACAAAAGGAAGAAAAATTGTTATATGAAGATAGGTTTACAAAACAAAGTTTGGACCAGATGAAAAAATGGATAGACATAAAGCTCGTCTTGTCGCTAAAGTATTTTTACAAGTTGAAGGCATTTATTATACTGAAACCTTCTCCCCTGTTGCCAAAATGAATTCTATCTACCTTGTTCTTTCCCTTGACGCCTCCTTTAAATGGGAAGTCCATTAGATGGATGTTAAATCCGTCTTCTTACATGGAGATTTTCATGAAGAAATATACATGGAAAAACCCCATGGCTTTATCCAAAATGACTCCAGCCTTGTTTGTCGCCTTAGGAGGTATCTTTATGGTCTCAAAAAATCTCCTCGGGCTTGGTATGCCAAAATGGATATATTTATATTAGATAATGGCTTTTCTAGGTGTCATTCTAACAACACTGTCTACACCAAGAAAGTAGGTCAATCCTTCACCATCCTTATTCTTTATGTTGATGATCCTATCCTTACTGGTATTGATCCCAACCATTTAAACCATGTGAAGTCTAGCCTCAAAAAGAAGTTTGAAATGGCATACTTAGGACACTTGCATTATTTCCTTGGTCTTCAAGTCTTGCAATCCAAAGAAGGTATTACCCTTTCTCACTCCAAGTATGCTTGTGATCTTCTATGCCACTTTCAAAAGGAAGATTGTAAGCCAACCCCTTCTCCCTTTTAGTCTGGAGTCAAGCTTTTAGTCACTTGTACTACCCCTGAATTTGATGCTACCTTATACCATCAACTTGTTGGTAAACTTCTGTATCTAACCCATACCTATCTTGACCTTTCCTTTACCATTGGTATTGTCGCTCGGTTTATGTACAAATCTCATGAAAGTCACTGGAAAGCAGCTAAAAGAATAATTCGATATATTTGAGGTACAGTTCAGTTCGAGATTCATTAGAGTGCAGGAGCATCTCCATTGTTGATTGGTTTCACTTATTTTGATTGGGTTGGTGATCCTGATGATCGAAATTCTATTGCAAGATATGTATTCACTCTTGGTTCCGGACCTATTACATGGTCATGTAAGAAAAAAAGTGCCATATCTCTTTATTCAGTAGAAGACGAGTATCGCGGTGCAGTTGAAGCTAGCAAGGAAGCCATGTGGCTTCGTCAGATCCTGTCTGAATTTGGTCTTCATCAGTAGCACCCAACTACACTTTGGTGTGATAATCAGAGTGCCATTTAGCTATGTAAAGATCCAGTTCAGCATCAGCATATGAAACACATTGAGCTCCACATACACTTCATTAGAAAGCTCATTCATGATCGTGTTCTTGTAGTGCCGTATTGTCCAACCAATGATCAATTAGCCGATATCTTTACAAAGGCTCTCACAGAAGTGAAGTTTACCAAAATTTGATCCATGCTTGGAGTTCAAGAAAGTTATCATTAAGGGGGGATAGGCTCTAATGCCTCCTTCCTTCTCCTATTGTGTCACTTTTGTAAATCCTTCAATCCTATCCCAATTTGTTCTTAAGGGGGATGTTAGGATATTTTGACACATAGGAAATAGGCTCCTTTTGTGTCACCTTTGTAAATCCTTCAATCCTATCCCAAGTTGTTCTTAAGGGGGGATGTTAGGATATTCCGACACATAGGAAATATTTAAGAATAACTTAGTCTAGTGTAGCGTAAGGTAAAGTGTGTTTCCTTACTATGTACATTTGTAACTTAGAATCCGACGGTCACGATTTGTAGTGATCAGACAGTTCACTCTCTCCTCGGTATTAACGACACTTGATCTGTGGCTTAACACTCAATTGGTCCATGATATCTATTTAAAGAGAATGGAGGGTCATTTTTCTGGTAACTGTTTATGAGAGAAACATATGTAATCTTTATTTTATATTAATAAATTGCCTGAAGTGGTCGCACTAGCTCAGGTCGTGGACTATTTCTGTCTTCGAGGGTTTTAACCACATGATAATACTGGTGTACTGATTTGTGATCTGTTTGTGAGTGGCGACCTTTGGTTTTTGATTTAAGGAACTTACCCTGTAAATTCCTACAGATATGTTATTTTTACCAAAAAAATTCTTGTTTTTCATGATATGGATCAAAAAAACCTAAATTCAATTATTCATAGAGTTTATAATATTAATCCAATGGTTTAATATAAATTTATTAGCTTTGTAATCATGGTCAACCATGGTTCAATGTCACATTGTGACAAATATTGTCACAAAATGGAAATCAAGCATTGTCAACCATGGTCCAACGTCGCATTGTGACCAAGATTGTCTCAATAGTAAAACCAATCATGGTAAACCATGGTAATTCATGTTTATTTTAGGGTTAATAATATTTATCTTATGGATTATACACCTCGTATTATAACATTAATCCATTGGGTTTAACATTATTCTCTTGGGTTTATAATCCCTTGGGTTTTTAGTATTAATCCATTTTGTTAATTATTCAATTTGGTTTATAAAATAAATCCCTTAGGTTTATTAATCTAAGGGTTCATATTTCTAGAGCATAATATTAATCATAAGGTTTATAAAATTATTCTTTAGATTTAATATAAATCTCTTGGGTTTATGATGATGATCAATAATAATATTAAATATAATTAGCAATAATAATAGTAGTAATGTTAATTAACGATAATAATCATAATAATAATTATTAATTATTAATAAGAATAATTATTTAAAAATGATTATGATAATAATTATTATTCATTATTAATTATAATTTTTTATTAATAATAATAATGATAATAATAATAATAATAATAATATTTTTATTATAATAGTTATTTTTGTAAAATTGTTATTGTTTTTATTATTGTATATTTATAATATGGATAGTAATGTTATGATTAATATTAGATCTATACTATTAACGACGGTTGGTATTTGCTAACAATAACAATAATAATGTTAATTAATAATATTAGTAATTAATATTACTGCTAATAATCATAATTATACGTCTTCGACGTATATAAACTACATTTACTAATTTTGGTTGTGCTAGTTAGGTAACCAACATAGATCCATCTTAAGTACAAATCTAACATGAGCCGAGGGGGATCAAATTTCTTTACGTGCAAACTTCTTTAGAGTGCAAAATACAATGTGTTATTTTCATTGTTTAATTTGTATTTGTGAATATTAAATAGAGTAGATATAGGACCAAATAAAATTTTTAACGATAAAAACTTAAACATATTACAGGGTAAAAATATCAAGGTGGGTTATACTTTCGTGAGAAACACGTTAGGAAAAATTTCATTTTCACCACAGTTCGGCCAAACTTTCAGAAAGTTTGGCCGAACTTTTAGAGAGTTTGGCCGAACTGTCAAAAATAAGTTGGTCAAACTGTTTGTGTCGTTAACGTTGACGATGTGTTGACGACATGGGAAAACAAATTTTTGGCTGGAGATGGGAAAACAGGCAACAAGAGTTTGGTTAGAATATTATTTTGGCAGAACTTTTTGTTATAAATATACCGCCCCCCAGACCACAACAAGTTTCGTTACCATTGCATTGCTCTATTTGCCTTGCTGCTTTGTTCGTCTCGCTACTCTGGTCACTGCTCTATTTGTCTCGTCGTTGCTCTCGTTGCTCTGTTTGTCTCGTTGTTGTGCTTTTGTGTTGTTGTCTCATTGTTGCAAAGGTGACTACAGGAGCAGGCTAAGGTGAGATTGTTATTTTTATGCTCTTTTTTTGTTTATGTTTTATTTTTATTTTTAATTTTAATTTTATGTGTGTATTTGCAGGTGTATTTGCAGTTTGCAGGTGTGTTTGCTGATCGTCATGTGCACTCTCACTGTTTTCTCGCCTTGCATGATCTCTCACTACTCTCTTTGTGTCGCTGCTATGTTTTTCTCGTTGTTGCATTGTTGTGTTGTTGTCTCGCTGTTGCAGGGGCGACTAGGGGAGAAATCTAAGGTAATACTATTTTTTTAAGCTCTTTATTTTCCTGTGTTTGCAGGTGTGTTTGTAGTTTGTAGGCTTGCTATCTGCTCGTTGTGCTAGCTCTTGATGTCTACTAGTCGTGCACGCTCTCTTTTTCTGCTCACCATTTCCAGGTATTTCTTATTGTACGGGATTTAATAGATGCAATTTAGCATATTCATATCATCTAGATAACTGCAAAGTAAAAAAAAATAAAAAATTACCTCTCTGTTTCATTAAGGTATAATCGTTCCATGATTAGTCTCATTACTTGTGTATCCATTACGAAGCTCAATCATACTTATGTGTAAGGGTAATAGCTCATATCATGTTCTCCTTATTATAGTATGAAACCACTTCTTCAATCTATGTAATCTACATAGTTAATAAGAGGAAACATAGAGAGTATTAGTACTGTAATTGTGAAAGAGCTAAGGTATAGTAATAAAACACATAGTAAAAAAATGGTATGTATATATTAAAGCCAAAAACCAGTAGATGATAAGCTCTGTTGATGCGTTGAGGTCACAAACACAATTTATATACTGATAAGCCCATTAAAATGAAAACTATGTTCTAGGTTAACTAATAGAATAGTATCTACAAAGCTCTACATAGAACAATAAGACCTTAATTATCTCTTTTTAGGTCCCCATATTACTAGTGTAGTCCTTTATTGTTATTAGTGTGGCCCCCTTACTATTATTGTTTTACCCCTATAACCTCCATATTGTTATTATTGTTCCCTTACATTATTATTATTAGGTCGGCTAGGATTATATTATGACCCCATGGACTCCTATATATAGAAGGAGGTTATGTCATTTTTATCATCCAAGAATTGTTCATTTATGTAATGTATTGGAGGTTTCCCCCTCGATGTGGTTGATTTATAAGGTGTTGATCTCTCTTTTCTTCTATTTTTGGAGCTGTTTTCAAAACATTTGGTATCAGAGATTTGGATTCTAGGGTTTCCTTGCTCCAAACAGGTTATTGTGGAATTTTCGCTATAACCTTTTTTGTATGAAGGTTCAGAAGCTGAAATTTTTACAGAGCGAAAAAAAAATCCTAAGGAACGTTGTGTAAAAATTTCAGATCTTGGTTTGAAATATTTTCGAAGATATGATTAGTGGAAGTTATGGTTTTTTTAGGCTCCTGAATTTCATCTAAACAAATCATTGTGGAATTTGCACCATAAAGTTTTTTCAACGAAGGTTCAAAAGCTCAAAATTTTACAAGGTGAAGCCGCAATCATGAGGAACATCTTGTAAACATTTCTAATCTTGGTTCGCAATATTGTCAAACATATGATCTCTGGAAGTTAGGGTTTTTTTAGGCTCCCGAATTTCATCTCAAAGGGGTGACCTTGGGAAAATCATCATAACTCTCTCTCTCTCTGAGCATCAGATTATAATTTTGTAAAAATTGGCCTCAAGTACATGGATTGTAGTATCTTGTGTATCAATTTTAGAGTCGAAGGAGGAAACGGGGAGACGTGGCACACTGTACAATTGCGCTCTACTGAACCAATCCATAATTAGGTCATTATGGGAGATTCGACATAGATTTTCCTTGAAGTATCCAAATCAGGTCAGACTTTTAGAATTCGAAAGAAGATTCAGAGAGCTAATACAGGATCAATTTCAGATATTGAATATCTGCAATTACAGAGATAATTAATTTTCAAGATCAAGCTCCTCAAAAGCAAGACAAATTTGTGTATTTTTTTCAAATTGCATAAGTCTTGTTTGAAAAAATAGTTTTAAGTGATTCCAAGGGAATATTGAGTATATATATTAGTATTTGGTTCTAAAATTCCCCCTAAAAAGAATTCAACACCCATTAATCCCTCAGAATACACTACTATGACTCATGAAGATGAAGAATTACAACATGATCTATCAAAATTACAAGGGAAAGTGCACTAAATTTCGCTCTCGCAAATAGCAAAAAAAAATGAAATTGAAGTTTTGAAGAAAGGTGTGGAAGCGAAGATGGATGATTTGAAGAAAGGCATGGAAGATAAGATGGATGACATGGAATAAAAAATGAAGGAAAACATGGAAAACATGAAGAATGATATAAAATCAGACATGGAAGGTTTGACAAAGTTGATACAAGAAATGTTTCCTAATGGCGAAAAGATAGTAGATGAAACTCATGATGAGAACAAAATAAATGTTAATCATGATCTCATAAAATATAATGTTGGATGGAAGAAACACCATATTCCAAAGATTGATATGAGGAATTCTGATGGCAAGGATCTCGTAACATGGATACTATAGATGGAGCAATATTTTGATCTCAATAATGTGCAAAACACACAAAAGGTACACATTGAAACTTTACATTTAGAAGAAAATACATTTTGTATGGTATTGGTGGCTTTTCTCCCATAATTTTTTTTTCACTTGGTCAATTTTTACAGAGGAAATGGTAGCACGTTATGAGGATACAAAGAGAAACACCTTCTTTAGCCAATTGATAAATCTCAAACAAAAGGGTTTAGTGGTGGAGCACATTGAGGACTTCCAAAAATTGAATATAAGGGTAACTGATATTCCAGAGGAACAAAATATTGATGTCTTCATAGAGAATTTAAAATATAACATCCAACATTAATTTCATGTTTGGGAATGTGATCCATTGGAGAAGGTATTCAGGTTGGCAAGGTTGACACCACAACAATTGGAAGAAGAAAGAGCAAAAGGGCTTTGCTATAGTTGTGATAGAAAATACACTAAAGGTCATAAGTGAGTTGAAAAGAAATTATTTTACATAGACGGTGAAGAGGAGGAATAAAATGAACAAGAAGCTTTAAAAGAAGAGGATATACACCAGGAACCAACCCTAGAAGAAGAAGAAATGAATCCGACCATATCGTGTAATGCATTGGTAGGAATTACCACTCCTCAAACTCTCAAGATAGAAGGACATATCAAGAAGAAAAAGGGAATAGTGTTGATTGATTCGGGTAGTACCCATAATTTTATTCATTGTAAGGTATCCAAGGAATTGAATTGTTTCCTATACCCATCACCAGAATTTCAAGTGATGGTTGCAAATGGAGGAACTATAAATTTCTCTTGAAGATTCCATAATATCAAGCTAACCATGGGGGAATATGTATTGAATAGTCCGATTCCTTCAATTCCAATGGGAGGTGCTGATGTTGTACTAGGAGTAAAATGGTTACAATCTTTGGGGACGGTATCTTTTATTTTTCAAGAACGTTTCTTGAATTTTTTTCGAAAGGAAAGGAAATCGAATTACGGGGTATTGCAGGGAATTTGGGAAAGATAATAAGCTTTAATGTCATGAAAAAGCTTCTGAAGAAATAATAACAAGGCGTAATTGCACAATTATGGTCACTAGAATTTCCAACATCAAAATCATCTATTTCTACACATCTCCAAACATTCTTGGACAATCATTCCAAGATGTTTGAAACTCCCAAAGGACTCCCACCTATTCGTGACCATGATCATGCTATTCATTTGATTCCAATAAGTGTTCCTCCAAACATAAGGCCTTACAGATATCGTTATTTCCAAAAGAGAGAAATTGAATGTATGATTGCAGAAATGTTAGAGGTTGGTATAATTCAACCTAGTCAAAGTTATTTCTCTGCTCCAGTAGTATTGGTGCATAAGAAGGATGGATCATGGTGCATGTGTCCAGATTATAGGGAGCTCAATAAACTCACTATTAAAGATAAATTTCCCATTCTTTTGATTGATGAATTATTGGATGAATTACATGGCGCAATATATTTTACCAAGTTGGATCTTCATTCAGGATATCATCAAATTCGAATGAGGACTGAAGATATTATGAAAATAGCATTTCGAACTCATGAGGTTCATTATGAATTTTCGGTCATGCCTTTTGGCCTTACCAATGCACCTTCTACATTTCAAGGGTCGATGAATTCCATTTTCAAACCCTTCCTTAGAAAATTTGTGCTAGTATTTTTTGATGACACACTAATCTACAACAGGTCTTGGAAGGATCATGTTCAACATGTTGACAGGGTGCTCAAACTATTGGAGGAGAAACAATTATATTCAAAAACCTCCAAATTTTTTTTGGAGTACAAGAGGCAGAATATTTGGGTCATATTGTATCTCACAAGGGTGTTAAGGTAGACCCTAACAAAATTAAAGCCATTAAGGAATGGAAACTCCCCACAACCATAAAGAAGTTGCGATGATTTCTTGGGTTAACATTGTATTTTCTCAAGTTTGTTAATAATTATGGGAGAATATCAGCACCTCTAACAACATTATTGAAGAAAGATGCATTTTCATGGACTCTCAAAGCAACTGAGGCCTTTGAACATCTTAAAGAGGAAATATGCATAGCACCGGTCTTAGCTATGCCAGACTTCACAAAAACCTTTATTGTGGAATGTGATGCCTCAGGAAATGGAATTGGTGTTGTTTTGATGCAAGAAGGAAGACCCATTGCTTTTGAAATTCATCCAATCAAGGGAAAGTATTTACAGAAATCTATTTATGAGAAGTAAATGTTGGAAATACTACATGCACTAAAGAAATGACGACCTTGCCTAATGCGAAGGCACTTCAAGGTAAAACCTGATCAGTATAGTAATAAACACTTTTTGGAACAAAGACTATCTTTAGAAGAGCAGGAAAAATGGGTCACAAAAATGTTGGGTTATGACTTTGAGATCATCTACAAAAAATGGAAGCTAAATGTAGTTGCAAATTCATTCTCAAGAAATGATGAAGAGTTGGAAGCTTTTCTTTGTGCAATTTCTATTATCCAACCAGATTGGATAACCGAAGCAAGGGATGAATGGAAGAAGGACGCAGAATTTTGGACACTCATTCAAAAGTTACCGCAAGATCCTAGTACATCTGATACATTATTTGGAAAAATGATTTCTTATGTTACAAAGATCGCTTATATCTTTGTAAGAATTCCCAACTAAAACAAAACATTCTTTGGGAATTGCACACTTCTCCTTTAGGAGGACACTTAGGATTTTTAAAAACTTACCTCAGGGTGAAGAAAGATTTTTTTGGGATGGCCTTAAATCGGATATTCAAAAGTTTGTGGCAGAATGTTTGGTTTTCTAGCAAAATAAAGTTGATACAATTAAAACCTCGTGTCTTCTACAACCTTTATCCATTCCAGGTCAACATTGGGAGGATATTTCAATGGATTTTATCATAGGTTTACCTAAATTCGAAGAAAAGAGTGTCATCATGGTGATAGTTGATAGACTTACAAAGTATGCACACTTTTGTGCATCATCTCATCCATTTAAAGTAAGTAAAGTTGCTACTGCATTTATGGAAACAATTCAAAAGCTACATGGAAACCCAACGATTATGGTAAGTGACAGAGATCCCATTTTCACTGGAAATTTTTGGACGGAATTATTTTCTTGTTTGGGTACTCAACTAGCTCATAGCTCATCTTATCATCCTCAATCTGATGGTCAAACTGAGATAGTGAACACATGTTTGGAAGGTTAAATCTTAGTTGTTTTGTGTTAGATAAACAAACACAATGGGTAAAGTGGTTACCACTGGTTGAATGGTTGTATAACACTTCCCTCCATACTGCACCGAAAATGACTCCATTTATGGCACTTTATGGATATCATCCATCGTCCATCACATCATCTTTAAGAGAAAATTCCAAGGTGCAAGCAGTGGAATATCACATCGAGCATCAACAACAAGTTCTCCAACTCTTAAATGATAACCTAAATTTTGCACAAAATAGAATGAAACTATTAGCCACCTATAAAATTTGTTATATCAAAATGTGGCTAAATCATTTTTTGGAGCCTTCAAGGAACAAATTTTGTTGCAAAAAGTGTTGGCTCTTGAAGACTCTTAAAGACCTCACGCCTCTGTTCAAAATCTTCACTGCTGTGCCCATTATGCCCTAGAAACTCCGATAATTTCCAAGAGAGAATACTGCTGCAAGCACCATTTTCCCCTTCCTTCCACTTCCAAAAATAACCTCATTTTTACCCCTTTAATCCCCATTAAAATCCCTCATTTTCATGTTTTTTCCCTTTCCCCTTCTTCAAAACCCCTTTGATAAGGTTTAAGACTCCTTCTTTGCCTTATCGAAACCCCCAACATCCATTAAAAACATTGAAAATTGTATAAAAAACACATCTTTTATATTATAGACCTAAGCACTCTTGGGCTAAGTCTTTAACCCTTCCCCTCCATACGCCTTGGTGCTGGAACTAGGTACTAGGTCTTTAAGCGCTTATCACATCACAAAGAGTCGAGCGTGCAAAATATTTTTCCATGATAAAAGCTCCGATGCTGATTAGCCTTGCGCATTGTAACCCCCGGTCATATTACTTTCCATATAACCCACGGCCCCGCCTAGGCACCAAGCCATTTCATCAATGTAAAATCCTCCCGACCAAAACCTTTTTTATATTACATTTTTTTTGTTTTAATGTGTTTATTCATCATGTTAAAAGAAAACAGGGCAGAATCCATCGCACCGCTTTCAAGAGGTTTTCCCCGATCGGCAGCGATGCCATTCACCAACCGACACATGGCCTTGAGAAAATTTCAAATACCACCCTCATCGCGCATTAAAATTTGGACTTGGGCCCAGTGCGATATTAGCGTCTGCCGTCTGATCTGAGGCCTCCTCATAGGACGGTGATTGCGCTCTGATCAAGCCCATGGGTTAGTCCAATGTAGGACGCATTTCTTTGAACTCTTCCATCGTCGATCTGATTTGCAGATCAACGACCCAAACTCGATCGCTCTATTTCCTCACCCCGTCAGCAGTTCCGGGCATGGGGGTTTTCATTCATCCTAATTTTATTAGATTTTTGAAATCTAGGGCATGTTTCTAAGATTTTGTGCTACCCGATCTCCACCGTTGATCGCGTGGGCCGATCCCATCCGACGGCCCACATTTGTCCCGAACTCCCCACTCATATTTCCACCATTTTTCGCCAAAACAAAGGTTTAAAACTTTTTCCCCGCTTTTTATTTTATTTTCCTAAATAATGTGACCCCTTCATGTTATTTATTCACCTCCGCTCCTGACCGTCGATCTCTACACGATCGACAGCTCCAATTTAAATTCTTCTTCCACTTTCCCCTTTGACCTCCTCTAATCAATATCGGTCATTGGATGATGCCATCCAACAGTCATGCTTTCTCCACACGCCTTCTGAAGCAGTAAACCTATATATGCAGGATTTTATAATATTGTTTGTATTTCGCAGGGTTTAAATGGTTTTCCACTATGTTGAAGAAATTCAAGGGCTGGGAATGACGATTCCCATGCCTTAGATTCATCCAAGAGAATCATTCATAGGATTTAAACTCCATGTTTCATCGGTGTTTCATGAGGCATTGATGTCGTATCACCCTTGCACAGCCCTGCACACCAACAAAACACAGTGAATCAAATCAAAGAGTATCAGTGTCGAAGACAGGAACGCACCAGAACATGAGATTGAAGACAAATCTGAGGGGATTACATCTAAGATGTTTTATCAAAAGCCTAATCCCCAATTAAAACATAGTTAAAAGAAAAATCATAAAGGTTCGTCAGACAGAAATCCTCCAACACCATATATGAGGCAAATCGATTCCTTCCAGCTACCACGTTGCCACCTGTACCTCAAAGCATTCATATCAGAGGCCGAAGTTGTTGATGAGGATCAGATATTTGTCTCAAGCACAGCCATAGAGTAGGTTCTGCAAACAAACTTAATCACAAAAATATCAGCAGAGTTACTTTGACACCACACAGAGCCTCAAAAGTCAATAAGAGCTCCCATTGTGCTTAAATATTAATATAAATAATTTAATGCAGAGGACACCTATGTAAGTTTCTTTGTTGAGCCCCCAAAGGCCGAGAATCCATTAAGTCTATATTAATGATATTTCGAGATATTTTATTAAATCCCACCTCATTCTCCTATAAATACTATTGGAGAAGATGATAAAATGTTGGTTGGTTGATCCTAATTGTAATACTGAAACTCTTTGAAATAATGCATAGTCTGTTGAAGTTGAAGAAGACACTGAAGTCTTGGAAGCCTTGATGATGTTGTTGCATACTTTTTTCTGAGAAGGCTCTATCATTGGATCCATGAGCTTGGCTGTTGGTGAAGTATTCTGAATTGTTTAATGTTTTCTCTTCTTTTCATTCTGTTCCATAATTTCTTACTACAATAGGTTGAAAGTTTTAGGCTAAGAAATGACTCCTGGAAGCACCTTAGACCTGTTCATCCTTCAATATTTTATGTTTTCTTCTGCTGAGGTATTTTAGAGTCTTTAATCTATCTCTTTAGTCCTCATGCTTGTTTATTTCTATGATAGTTTGAATAAGATGGTTTCAGCATGATTTATGGTTCTCCCTGCTTGTCTGCTACCACTTAAAGGCTACTATTGAAGTCTCCCTTTGAATTATCTTTGTTTATCGTGAGCCAAGGAGGTTTTGTTTTGATCTTGCCCTTTGTCCTTGCTTGAACAGTTGTCTTAAAGGTCTTTATAGTTGTGATTATAGATGTGTTAGGTGTTCCCTCTTCTATGACTGCAATCATCAGTGAATCTTTTATGCTTTCTAAAGTCATTTGAAATAAAATCTTTGAGGAAATAGGGTGTTCCCCGAATCTTAGATTTCATTTTGAAAGTTGTCTTGAGGTCATTATTTTCTTAAAGAATGTTTGTAGAATTTATGGTTAGCCCTGTCTATCAAATATCTCTTTATTGTTCAAGTTATGTTTTCAAGTTCCCGTCGTTGAGAATTCAATTTCTCTTTCTAAATCATTGATGTCCATCTCATTCCAAAACCAAAGGATCCTGTGGCCAAGTTAGATTTTCCCTCTGATATCCCATATCCATTGATGAGTGTGTCATGACCTCTTTTTGACTCCATTTCCCAATGAATCAGATGTCTCTCCATTCTACATATCTTTCCCAGACCTTTCATATTGTGCTATATCAATTCAACCAAACAAACAAACAAACACCTGCACTTAATAACTAGTCTAAAACCAATACTAAAAGCACACAAGATAAACCTTTGCAAACAAAATTTTGAGAGATCCCTCTCCGAGAACAGGAGGAATAGATCCTATAACTCTAAAGATTGGTTCTGATGTTTCCTTGTCTTTTGATTTTCCAAACTATCAAAACACAGGAGACCAACATAATGGCGATCATTATGGGACATTGAGTAAAATCTTCAAAACAAAACACTCATTGTCCAGTATAACATAAGTAACCTTCTTCAAGCACTACCAAGCATAATGGTAATCATGATAGGACTTATTTGAGTCAGTGACAAAATAAGTAACCCTTAGGATTCTCATAGAACCTTGTCAAATCTTGAAGGAATCAGTTACCAAGCCATAAGAGTGAACTCTGTATGTTCTGACACCTTATCTAAGCATTAAGTCAGATTTAGGACACTCTCATAACCTGTAAGACCGAAATAACTCAGAAAAACCCAAAAAAAATTCAGTTTGGCTTCATAATAAACTTGGTGGTGGAACCGTCCAATATTTTACCTTCGTAGAAGCTAAAAAGTTTCCACCTAGCGACTCCATTAGCCCCAGTAGGCCTATTACTCATCTAGGTTCCCAGATCTCTTTAGGAATGTGTTAACCAGCCTTGAGGAAGTTTAGGAGCTTAGTCCTTACTAGATGAGACATCGTGAGAGGTAAAATCCCAAAAACAATCCTTAAAGTTTTAATCTCTCTCATTTTTGAAAAAGCAGTTTGGCTTCACATAGGATCAACACTAGATCCCATCCAGACCCAAATCCTCCTTTTATCGTTGACAATCCAGAGAGAATTCTGTGGCAGACTTATACATATGGAGAATCAGCTGCTAATAGGAGCCTCTTAAGAACAAATTCTGTTCCTGAAAACCTTGTTGTCTTAGAGGATTCACACTTTGATATACATCATACAAAGAACATATTTAGAACTAGATCTCAAGGTGATTTAGGCCAAGCTGGCCTTGACATTACAGATTTGCAATAGAGCTTTAGTAGAGAAGCCTCACCTTCCACTCCTTCTAATTCCCAACTTCTTCAGCACTTTAGCCTTTTTTATAACAAATCTGCTCAAAATCAGTCTGCTGGCCCAAGTGTTTCTTCCACTCCAATCCATACAACCATTGTGCAAAACACTCTAGTTCAGCCCACTTTCGCTCTTGTAAATCCACCCTTATTTCTAGTCATGGCAACATGGTATGCCCCATTAGTGTTACCACAACCTCTACTTCCCTTAGCAAATGATTACCAATCCAAAATCCCTCACTTCACTGGAAAAGAGTCTACAACAGCTCAACATCATGTAGACAGGATGAAGGATGCATTCGATTACATGGAGATAGAAGAAGAAACTGTGAAGATGAGGATCTTCGCCCAAATTTTAGGAGGATATGTAAAGAAATAGTTTAAAAACTTACCTCCTAACAACATAAATGATCTCCCTGCCTTGCATCAAACATTCATCAACAAATGGGAACTCAAAAATAATCCTCTCCAAATACTAGCAGAGTATAGCAGCCTCAAGAGAAATCAAGGGGAGAGTGTTCATGACTACTCCACTAGGTTCAATAGCATTTACAATGCTCTTCCACCTCACATGAAACCTCCTCAAGGCATGGCCTTGGTAAGGTACCCCGAAGGCCTTGATGCTGAAATGACTTATCAGTTAAGGGAGAGGGATTACTTAACCCGAGAGGACATGCAGAAAGGAGCTGTGAGCGTAGAATCAAACATAATTGAGAAAATAAATAGGTTGAGATTAGAGAAGAGGGTAAATTATAAAGATGAACTACTACCCTCAACCGCAACTTCTGACACAAAAATTGACAACCTAGTGAAGGTGATGGAGAGGATGCTTGAAAAGATCAATTTGAATGAGAGAGTGCCACCAAGAGAACCTCAAAATAACCAAAATAGAAATAGAAATCAGAATTATAGAAGAGAAAACAATCAAGATAAGCAAAAGGAAAGCGACCAACAGATTAGACCTCCCTTCCAACAGAACTATGTAGATCAATATGAGGAATATAGGGAGTTGGAAAGGTTGGGAGAATCTCATGTAAACTTGATTGGATCAGACAGTGGAGATGATGTTTTCCTCACTAAGGAAGAACAAGGTTTTTTCTCTTATGATCAAAATACAAACACCTATGAAGATTCTGATGACTATAGATTGGGTTTTGAAAATGCAATCATGGAGGTGCATAAACAATATGATCTTAGGAGCAAAGGGAACATAGATAATTCAAAGGATAAGAACACTAATACTGCTATCAAGAAAAACACAGAAACTTAGCCCAAAAATACAGCCGAAAAAACCAACATTTTGACCAAGAAACCAGACATAAACAAAGACAAAAGTGTCCAGCCAAATTTTGAACAGAGTACCCCTAGCACTTCAGCCAATGGTCCTAATAAAACTATCCCAATTACCAGTCCAAACAAGGTTCAACAAATCAAAATTGCTGAAAATAATTCAATTGAAAAGATAGATGTAAATATGAACAAGCCAATTGTTCCTTTCAGTCTTGAGGGAGAGATTGCTAAGATAAAAATTACCATTCCCCTAGCTGAACTAGTAACCCAATAAGTGTACAAAAACCAAGTTTTGAAAGCTTTAAACTTAGGAAGTGATAATGACACCTTGAACTTGACGGATGACAAACCTGAGTTGTTGTTTGGTCCAAAAGTTGAAGGAAAATACCAAGAAGGGGCCATCCCTCCCTTCTATGTTAGTTTGAACATACATGAGAAAATCTTACATAATGCCATGTTAGATTCTGGAGCTTCACACAATTTAATGCCCAAGGTAGTGATGGAAAGCTTAGGCTTAGAAATTACTAAACCATACAAATATTTGTATTCCTTTGACTCAAGTAGAGTCAAATGTTTGGGTTTAATCAAAGATTTGTGTGTTAACTTATCCCAAATCCCTGCTAAGAGTTTAGTTATGGACATAGTTGTAGCTGACATTCCCCCTAAGTATGGCATGCTCTTATTAAGATATTGGGGAGCCAAACTTCAGGGAAGCCTTCAAATGGACATGTCTTATGCCACCATCCCTGTTTTCAACCAAAACAGAAGACTATACAGAGAATCTCACATGAAGTACATGGTGAGCAACATAGACAAACCAAACAACTCTCCAATCTATTCTATTCAATCAAGTTTAGACTCCTTTATCTTATGTAACGAAGATGAAATTACTCAACAAGATAAAGAAAATGTAGACCCATTCAGTTCACCAGAACAATCAGATCTTCCCTCGCATCAAATTCAAAACATTGACAATCAACAGCAACAAGAAAATGAAAATGAGTCAAATATACTTTGGAAAATAAAATTTGACGGATCTTGTAATAAAACAAGTGCGGGGGCAGGTGTTTGGATTCAAAATACGAATCAAATTTTTTCATATAAATTAGATTTCCCATGCACTAGCAATATTGCTGAGTATGAAGCACTTCTCGTAGGCTTACAATTGCTTAAACAATTAGAAGCCCAAAGGATATCAATCTTAGGAGATTTTGAACTTATCATAAGAAAAATAAAAGGAGAATACTCAGCTAGAAATCCACGACTCAGGGAATATCGGAATGCTGCCCTTGATTTATTAAAAAAAATTGAAAAGTATGAACTTATTTTCATTCCTAGAGCACTAAATCATCTAGCAAATGAACTCACCTTCAATGCCAGCAAATTCCAAATACCTGAGATAAATGAACAGCTTAGCGTAAAGGTAAAACACAGACCCGTTGTTCCTGATAATGAATATCAATGGCAAGTGTTTGATTCTGTCGAACACATAGATGATTTCTTGAAATCAGAAAATTATTTCAGCATACCAATAACATAAACCTGCCATAAAGAAAACTATTTGTATATCGAACAAATCCCAGAAGCTGAAATAACGCATTTTGCTATTATGAATCACTGTGAGAAACCTTTTGAAGCATAATTAATTGACAACGCAGCCTAGGAAGACTTGGAAGTTTTATAGTGCAAAAGAGATACAATTCCAAGAGGTCTTATGCCTTTAGAACACCTTTTCGACTTTAATGATGTAGCTAAAGAACCGAGAATACAGCCTGTGGAAACAAATGTAGAAGAACATAACATAGGTAGGCTAGCAGAACCCAAGATGATTAAACTATCAAGCACTCTCCCAGCTCATGTAAAATTGTAGTATATAGAGCTGTTCAAGGAGTTTAAAGATGTTTTTGCTTGGGGATACAAGGATCTGAAATCTTATGATACCAGTATCATTCAGCACAAGATTCCTTTGAAGGAAAATCAAAATCCTTTTAAACAAAAGCTAAGGAGAATAAACCCTATTTTACTACCTTTAGTCAAAGCAGAAATCGAAAATATGCATGATGCTAGGATCATAGTACCCATTAGATATTCAGAATGGGTATCAAACTTAGTTTCTGTTAGAAATAAAATAGGGGAAATTAGGTTTTGTATTGACTTCAGAAATTTAAATAGAGCCTCTTTAAAAGACAACTACCCCTTACCCAAGATGGATCATATACTTCAAAGGGTAGTTGGGTCAAAAAGGATATCCCTCTTAGATGGGTTCTCGGGTTACAACCAGGTATTAGTGCTCCCAAGTGATCAAATCAAAACTGCTTTTACCACACCTTGGGGCACCTTTATGTATGTCAAAACGCCTTTCGGATTAATGAATGTAGGGGCCACCTTCCAAAGGGCAATGGACATAGCCTTTTCTGAAGATATTGGCTATTTCATAATCATTTACCTTGATGACATAACCGTTTTCTCAAAAACTGATGAGGAACATTTGATTCACCTGAGAATTTTTTTTGAGAAGTGTAGAAATTTTGGCTTGTCATTGAATCCCAAGAAGACACTCTTTGGTCTCCAAGAAGGTAAGCTTCTTTGCCATATAATTTCAGAAGAGGGAATCAAAATAGACCCTACAAGGATAGACGGCATATTGCATATCACTCATCCAAGAAGCCTCAAAGAGTTGCAATCTTTCATCGGAAAGATAAATTTTCTGAGGAGGTTTATCCCTAATATTGCTAAGCTATTAAAAACCAAAAAAAACATGCTTAAGAAATATGTCGGTGTAAAATGGACTTTACCAGCTAAATAATCATTCAAACTAGTCAAACAAGCTCTTACTCAAACACTAGTCCTGATTAGTCCAGATTTTACCAAAGACTTTTACATCTTTTCTTTTGCATCTGAGCATACAATAGCTGCAGTTTTACTTCAAAAGAATGACTTGGGGAAAGAAAAACCAATATCTTTCTTTAGTAGGGCCTTAAGAGATGCTCCTCTCAAATATAACATCATGGAGAAGCAAGCCTTAGCATTAGTGAAAGATTCGAAAGACTTTAGGGTCTATATTTTACACTCTCACATAATTGCTTTTGTTCCACATACTGTTGTCAAGGACATTCTAAGTCAAGACCCTGATGGTAAAAGGGGAAAATGGATTGCAACTATTCTTGAGTATGACTTAGAAATCAGGCCCACCAAACTAGTTAAAGGGCAAGGATTAGAAAAACTTATGGCTGAGTCTAACTTCCAATCACTAGACATGAATATGGTAGATGTGTTAGAAGAAATAGAAGAATCTATTGCTCCTTTTATTGAAGAAACATTTCTGAATTCTCCTTGGTATGCTGACATTATTTATGTGCTTTTATATTTAAATGCCCCTCCTCTGTCTAAAACTAAAGCTAGATTTTTGAAACAAAAAGCTTTGAGTTTTTGCATCTT
Organism: Pinus albicaulis; assembly: GCA_034641835.2. NCBI lineage: Eukaryota > Viridiplantae > Streptophyta > Pinopsida > Pinales > Pinaceae > Pinus > Pinus albicaulis. Next base: position 975,781,333 of record CM076577.1, on the reverse strand, counting down.
ATATGGGGTATTATACTGGAAAAATGCTGTTGGAATTTTGCTTAAATGTTTACTTGAGGATGATGCAGGAAAAATCATGCATGAGTTTCATGACAGACAATGTGGAGGACACCTCTACGAGAAAGCCATAGCGAAAAAAATTCTTAGATCTGGTTACTATTGGCCTACCCTTTTCCCAGACACTCAGAAGTTGGTCATGTCTTTCCATAAGTGTCAAATCTTTGATGGCAAAAGAAAACTTCTTCCCTTACCCTTACATCCTATCAGAGTTGAGGCACCTTTTCAACAATGGGGTCTGGACTTCATTGGGGAAATCCACCCATCCTCCTCAGCTCAACATAAGTGGATCCTCACGGCCACTGAATTCTTTACCAAGTGGATAGAAGCTATACCCTCCAGGAATGCTAATGACTCTGTCATTATCAAGTTTCTTGAAAAAAATATCTTATCTAGATTTGGTTGTCCCAGAAAAATCATAACAGACAGTGCTGCTGCTTTTAAATCTAAAAAGATGGTGGATTTCTATTACAAATACCACATAACCTTGGGTCATTCCACTTCTTAATGTCCCCAAAGAAATGGATTAGATGAATCTTCCAACAAGAGTCTCATCAATATCATTAAAAAACTGTTGGAACAAAATCAGAAATCATGGCACAGTAAATTGGCTCATGCCTTATGGGCTGATAGGTTAACTACAAAGAAATCAATAAATATGTCCCCCTATCAGCTAGTTTATGACATGAATGCAGTATTTCCCACCTCATTGGGAGTGCTAGTCATGAAGCTCCTTCAAGAAGTGCAGGTTGAAGAGAATGATATGCAGAGGAGAATAAATCAAACCATCCATTTATAGCAGACCAGAGAAGAAGTTTATGAGAGAACATAGTTAGTCCAAGAAAATATGAAGAAGCTATTTGATAAGAGAACTAAGGCAAACAATTTCCAAGTTGGAAATGTTGTTCTTAAGTGGGATTCAAGGAGGGAAGAGAAGGGAAAACATGGCAAGTTTGAGAACTTGTGGAAAGGTCCCTATATTATTCATGCTGAAGGGGGTCACAATGCATTTTTCTTGAAAGAATTGAATGGAGAAGATTTGTATGGAGGTCCTGTCAATGGCAGAATGCTAAAGCATTACTTCTGCCAGGAATCATGAGTTTCAAAGCATTTTATTTTTTCATTGTAAATATCATAGTCTGAAAATTGCATTCAAGGTTATAAAAATCAAAAATACAAAAACAAAGAAGAAAGAAAACATGGCATATTGTCAAAAACAATAAAGGTATAGCCCCATACCAAAAAAGAGAAACAAATATGAAAGTGTGAAAGCTCAAATGCCACTCCTGAAGAACACACTTCTAGTTAGTCAAACAGTTTAATCTTGACTAATTAGCTTTAAATTTTCTGCTGATAGGATAGTGAATTCGATTTGCCAAACTGTTTAATCTTGGCTTATCAGTAGATAGTTTAGGATAGATATTAAAGGGTCAAACATGCTCAAAATCTGAACCGAAAGTTTCAAAGAGAAAATGACTCAAATCTGTTTCAAATTCTGAGTCAAAAGATGTAAAAATCTGGTTCTGAATAGCTTAAAATCTGAACTAGTTAGCAAAGGAAAGACAACTCAAGTAAGGTCAAAACAGAGCTGTAAAAAGGTGAAGGAAATACTTTGAAATTTCAGATCTCAAGCCTTCCATTTTTGTTTTAAGTTTTGTGCAAAATAATGTCTATGTGTAGCTTGTTTTTTATGCCATAGATCAGCAACAAGTTAGACTGTTCAATCCTGACTTGTATGTTTTTTAATTTCTGTTGTAGAATTTAGAGAATAAAATCTATTGGACAGTTTGATCCCAAACAGATAGTAGATTAGGTAGTGAATCATATGGGCTCAACTATTTAATCTGAGTCCATGGAGAAATAAGGAGTAGAAATAGATTAGATTTCTTGCTTTTAAAAGAATAAAATGTTGTAAAAGAGTTTGCCAATCCAAGTGCACTCTAAAGAAGAAAAAATGTTAGATATGTAGGATTGGGTAAGTAGACAGTTTGTTGATGAAGTTCCGTTGTCAATCCATGAATGCTAATATGTTTCAGAGCATAAGAATATCATCCTCAGAAAGAAAGGCAGCCCAATTGATGTGGCAAGCTGATCGGTCTCCCAGAGAATGCAAGTCTGAAGTTCTTGATGCCTTCAAGAAGGCACCATCCCCAAGTGGAGCCACTGTTAGCCACTTATAAAAATTTTTATATCAAAAGGTGGCTAAATCATTTTTTGGAGCCTTCAAGGAACAAATTTTATTGAAAAAAGTGTTGGCTCTTGAAGACTCTTAAAGACCTCATGCCTCTGTTCAAAATCTTCACTTCTGTGCCCATTATGCCCCAGAAATTCTGCTGATTTCCAAGAGAGAATACTGCTGCAAGCACCATTTTCCCCTTCCTTCCACTTCAAAAACTAACCTCATTTTTACCCCTTTAATCCCCATTAAAATCCCTCATTTTCATGTTTTTCCCCTTTCCCCTTCATCAAAACCCCTTTGATAAGGTTTAAAACTCCTTCTTTGCCTTATCGAAACCCCCAACATCCATTAAAAACATCGAAAATTGTATAAAACACACATATTTTATATTATAGACTGAAGCCCTCTTGAGCTAAGTCTTTAACCCTTCCCCTCCATATGCCCTAGTTCTGGAACCAGGTGCTAGGTCTTTAAGCGCTTATCGCATCACAAAGAGCCGAGCGCGCAAAATATTTTTCCATGATAAAAGCTCTGATGCCGATTAGCCCCACGCATTGTAACCCCCGATCATATTACTTTCCATATAACCCACGGCCCCGCATAGGCACCAAGCCATTTCATCAATGTAAAGCCCTCTCGACCAAAACCTTTGTTATATTACATTTTTGGGTTTTAATGTGTTTAGCCGTCATGTTAAAAGAAAATAGGGTGGAATCCATCACACCGCTTTCAAGAGGAAGGTGGTTTTCCCCGATAGGCAGCGATGCCATTCACCGGCCGACACGTGGCCTTGAGAAAATTTCAAATACCGCTCTCATCGTGCATTAAAAGTCGGACTTGGGCCCGACACGATATTAGCGTCCGCCGTCCGATCTGAGGCCTCCTCATCGGACGGTGATCGCGCTTTGATCAAACCCATGGGTTAGCCCAATGTACGGCGCGTTTCTTTGAACTCTTCCACCATCGATCTGATTTGTAGATCGACGGCCCAAACTCGATCGCTTTGTTTCCTCACCCTGTCAGCAGTTCCGGACTCGGGGGTTTTCATTCATCCTAATTTTATTAGAGTTTTGAAATCCGGGGCATGTTTCTAAGGTTTTGTGGTACCCAATCTCCATCGTTGATCACATGGGCCGATCCCATCCAACGACCCATGTTTGTCCTGAAATCCCCACTCATTTTTCCACCATTTTTCACCATAACAAAGGTTTAAACCTTTTTCCCCGCTTTTTCTTTTATTTTCCTAAATAATGTGACCCCTTCATGTTATTTATTCACCTCCTCTACTAACTGTCGATCTCTGCATGATCAACAGCTCTGATTTAAATTCTTCTTCCACTTTCCCCTTTGACCTCCTCTAATAAATCTCAGCTCTCTCCACACGCCTTCTGAAGCAGTAAACCTATATATGCAGGATTTTATAATATTGTTCGTATTTTGCAGGGTTTAAATGGTTTTCTACTATGTTGAAGAAATTCAAGGGTTGGGAATGATGATTCCCACGCCTTAGATTCATCCAAGAGAATCATTCGCAGGATTTAAACTCCACATTTCATCGTTTTTTCATGAGGCATTGATGCCGTATCACCCCTGCGCAGCCCTGCACACCAGCAAAACACAGTGAATCAAATCAAAGAGTATCAGTGTCGAAGATAGGAATGTACCAGAACATGAGATTGAAGACAAATCTATGGGGATTATGTCTAAGATGGTTTATCAAAAGCCTAATCCCCAATTAAAACACAGTTAAAAGAAAATTCATAAAGGTTCGTCAGATAGAAAGCCTCCACCGCCACATCTGAGGAAAATCGATTCCTCCTAGCTACCACGTTGCCACCTATACCTCAAAGCATTCATATTAGAGGTAGAAATTATTGATCAGGATCAGATATTTGTCTCAAGCGCAACCAGAGACTAAGTTCTGCAAACAAACTTAATGAAAAAAATATCAACAGAGTTACTTTGACACCACACAGAGCCTCAAAAGTCAGTAAGAGCTCCCACCGAGCTTAAATCTTAATGTAAATCATTTAATGCAGAGGACACCTATGCAATTTTCTTCATCGAGCCCCCAATGGCCGAGAAGCCAGTAAGTCTGTATTAATGATCTTTGGAGATATTTTATTAAATCCCACCTCCTCATTCTCCTATAAATACTACTGGAGAAGATGAGAAAATGTTGGTTGGTTGATAACTAATTGTAATACTGAAACTCTCTGAAATAATACATAGTCTGTTGAAGTTGAAGAAGAAACTGAAGTCTTGGAAGCCTTGATGATGTTGTTGCATACTTGTTTCTGAGAAGGCTCTATCATTGGATCCATGAGCTTGGTTGTTGGTGAAGTATTCTGAACTATTTAATGTTTTCTCCTATTTTCATTCTGTTCCATAATTTCTTACTATAGTAGGTTGAAATTTTTAGGCTAAGAAATGACTCCTGGAAGCACCTTAGACCTGTTCATCCTTCACTGTTTTATGTTTTCTTTTGCTGAGGTATTTTAGAGTCTTTAATCTCTCTCTTTAGTCCTCATGCTTGTTTATTTCTATGATAGTTCAAATAAGATGGTTTCAACATGATTTATGGTTCTCCCTGCTTGTCTGCTGCCACTTAAAGGCTATTATTGAAGTCTCCCTTTGAAGTATCTTTGTTTATAGTGAGCCAAGGAGGTTTTTTTTTTATCTTTCCCTTTGTCCTTGCTTGAACAGTTGTCTTAAAGGTCTTTATATTTGTGATCATAGAAGTGTTAGGTGTTCCCTCTTCTATTACTGCAATCATCAGTGAATCTTTTATGTTTTCTAAAGTCATTTGAAATAAAATCTTCGAGGAAATAGGGTGTTCCCTGAATCGTAGATTTCATTTTGAAAGTTGTCTTGAGGTCACTATTTTCTTAAAGAATGTTTGTAGAATTTATGGTTAGCCCTGTCTATCAAATATCTCTTTATTGTTCAAGTTATGTTTTCAAGTTCCCTTCGTTGAGAATTCAATTTCTCTTTCCAAATCATTGATGTCCATCTCATTCCAAAAACAAAGGATCCTACAGCCAAGTTATATTTTCCCTCTGATATCCCATATCCATTGATGAGTGTGTCATGACCTCTTTTAGACTCCATTTCCCAATGAATCATATTTCTCTCCATTCTACATATCTTTCCTAGACCTTTCATATTCTGCTATATCAATTCAACCAAACAAACAAACAAACACCTGCACTTAATAACTAGTCTAAAACCAATACTAAAAGCACACAAGATAAACCTTTGCAAACAAAAATTTGAGAGGTCCCTCTCTGAGAACAGGAGGACTATATCCTGTAACTCTAAAGATTGGTTCTGATGTTTCCTTGTCTCTTGATTTTCCAAACTATCAAAACACGGGAGACCAACAGAAACAATAAGCACATTAACATCGTAACGAGAGAAATTTTGATGTAGGAGACTGGGTATTTTTACAGCTACAACCATACAAAAAAATGTCCCTCAAGCAAGCTAAGAAGGATAATAAATTATCACCAAAATACTATGGTCCTTACAAGGTGCTGCAAAATATTGGTACTATGTCATACAAATTGGAGCTTCCTGCTTCTTCATGAGTGCATCCATTTTTCCATGTTTCATTCTTAAATAAGGTTATAGGTGACAAAATTCCAATTCAAACAATATTTCCAGAACCTGATGAGGAAGGAAAAATCATATCGGAACCTGAAACAGTCATGAAAACAAGAACTCGACAGCTACGAAATCGATCAATTTCAGAGTATCTCATCAAGTGGAAGGACTTACCCACTGAAGATTCTACATGGGAGGATGAGAATTTTATACAGAAGCATCCATATCTACTCAAGCATTGAGGACAACACTTTTTTTAAGGAGAGGGGCATATTAGGTCCCCATATTACTAGTGTAGTCCCTTATTGTTATTAGTGTAGCCCCCTTATTGTTATTGTTGTATCCCTGTAACCCCCATATTATTGTTATTGTTCCCTTACATTATTATTGTTAGGTAATCTAGGATTATATTGTGACCCCATGGACTCCTATATATAGAAGGAGGTTATGTCATTTGTATCATCCAATAATTGTTCATTTATGTAATGTATTGTAGGTTGGCCCCTCGAAGTGGCTAATTTCTAAGGCATTGATCTCTCTTTTCTTCTATTTTTTGAGTTGGTTTCATAACATCTCTGCTCCAGATAATGATAGTAATGAGTCGTATTCATTATAAGGTAAATGGCATGTCCTATAAATGGTTCCATACAGAATCTGATATTGAAATTCTGTTCAAATACTTACTGCTTATTAGCTAGATGTGTAATAGTACAAAGTTCAGGTGCATAGAGTCAAGTGTTCAATGCACTTTATATACTCATAAGCCCATTAAAATGAAAACTATGTTCTAGGTTAACTAATAGAACAATATCTTCAAGGCTCTACAAGAACAATAAGACCTTAATTATCTCTACTCCACATAATGATTTTAATGAGTCATATTCATTATAAGGTAAATGGCATGTCCTATACACAGTTCCATATAGACTCTGATACTGAACTTTTGTTCAAATACTTACTCCCTATTAGCTAGATGAGTAATAGTACAAACTTCAGGTGCATAGAGTCAAGTGTTCAATGTAATTTATATACTGATAAGCCCATTAAAATGAAAACTATGTTTTAGGTTAACTAATATAAAAATATATACTAGGCTCTACATAGAACAATAAGACCTTAATTAACTCTGCTCCACATCATGATATTAATGAGTCATATTCATTATAAGGTAAATGGAATGTCCTATATATAGTTCCATATAGACTCTGATATTGAACTTCTGTTCAAATTATTACTGCCTATTAGCTATATGAGTAATAGTAAAAACATCAAGTGCATAGAGTAAAGTGTTCAATGTACTTTATCCGCCTATTCCAGCTTGCTTCACCTTAAAGCAGGGTTAGTAATCAACATAATATATGAAACCATTAGTAGTAACACCATGGGGATAGTTGTATTCGGGACAATGTGTGTAATTAACTATATGTATCACATAAGACTCGTAACATATCAGTAATATACACAAGCTTATATACAAAGAGATAAGGAGAATGATAGATCTAACTCCATGTAACCGTAATGAATACAAGAGCTTAGACTGATTACAACTAGTACAAGGAACACTACTTAACTTATTACAATAGTGTTATTCCCATTACAACTGTACATGTACATGTCATTTCTCCTATAAACTTTAATTTAATATACTTTTAAGGAAAACGTTTGTGTTTTTTGAAACCATGTACGTGCAATTTCTCTCATAAACTTTAAGGTTAATTTAATATGTTTTTAAGGAAAATGTTAGTGTTTTTGAAACCATGTACATGAAATTTCTCCCATAAACTTTAATGCATTTGCTAGTGTTTTGGGAAACATATACATGTCATTTTTATGTCATTAATCCCAAGGAAAAATTTAAGGATAACCATGTACATGGCATTTCTCCCATAACCATGTACTTACCTTATTACAATAGTGTTATTCCCATTAGAACAAACCATGTACATGTCATTTCTTCACCCTATTTTTGCATATAAAAAAATATAATCTCTCTAAACAGTGAGTCTTCTTGCGTATTTATACCAACTATCTCCTCAGCAAACCACAACAGTAAACTAGACAACAATCTTAGGTCAATACGGCTCTATCCTAGATGAAAACGCATCGAAAGAACTGTTGTTGTTGAAAACGTAGTGTGTAAAATGTGTTTACGTAGCATGGGTTTCTTGAGAATTTCAATAATTGAGATTGATTGAGCTTTGTTCTTAGTTGAATGCTTGTAAACCACCCAGTTGTATGCTTACTTATATAGTAGGAGTAAGCTAGCTTTCACTATGATATAGCTTTTCTTATACTCTATTAAACCATGTGTTTATCCATATAGAGCTTACATATCCATATTAACTCACATATAGGTAAATATAATGGTAATCATTCATTCCAATCACACTTAGTACTCAACATTATGTGGTTTCAATAAAGGTGATTTTTTGTTTACATAAGAGATACATGTTGTATTACGTTGATAGAGTTAGAATCAATAATACTAATCAACTTAGTAAGAACCATCATAACTAGCTTATACTATCCATTATGTTTGAGCATCATTTATTAGTAGAAGCTTACTAGTTAAGATCAACTTACAGCTTGGATGCTATGTTTTAATAGTGGTATGTGAAACATGACCCTTGTAACTATCAGTATAAGTACCATTGTATTCATTATTTAACCTTACTGCTTCTATTACACTTATCTGTTAGATTTGTTCCCATTAACAGTTGTAATCATATAGGTAACTAAGACCATGTATTAAGCATATTACTGTTAATTAGGGTAGTACTAATGGTAAATAACATTGAAGGTATTTTGATCTATAGTTGTTGAAGTTAAAATGTCATGGGCGCAACATTGAAGAAACACAAAATCCAACACTCCAAACATGAGAAATATCGATCCTATAAATAATAGTTACGAGGTTCAAATTAATTTTTATCATAATAAATTAGTTAACAATTTAGATAAGGTATAATTTAATTATTTTATTTTTGGTTAATACTGTGAAATATTATTTTAGAATAGATTTAACATTTTGAAAAATATTTTTTTAGAAATAGATTTAATATTTTGAAAATTTTCTGAAGTACTTAGATTATGTAAAATTTTCTCAAGCCTTTTTCTTTTTAGCAGACTTGGATATGCATTGAGATTAATTTTGATCTAATATTTATTGAGATATAGATTTATATTGATTACCTGATTTTTAATTTCTTCTCCCAAGAACTTAATATTCTCGCTTGTGGTAATGTACATATGCACACAACAACTCCACCAGACATGCATGCGTACATGCATATATTAAACATTATTCTACATCCATGTTGTCGAACCTATCATGAATAATACTAGTGTGCAGGATAATTTTCTTCACATAGCTTTCACATGCACACAACAACTCCACCATACATGCATACATGCATATATTAAACATTAGTCTACATCCATCTTGTAGAACCTATCATTAATAATACTACTGTGCAGAATAATTGTCTTCACACAACTTTCACATGCACACAACAACTCCACCATACATGCATACATGCATATATTAAACATTATTCTACATCCATCTTGTAGAACCTATCATTAATAATAATAGTGCGCAGGATAATTGTCTTCACACAACTTTCACATGCACACAATAGCTCCACCAGACATACATGCATACATGCATATATTAAACATTAGTCTACATCCATATTGTAGAACCTATCATTATATTTTCATTTCTGTGTGCAAGATAATTGTCTTCACACAAATTTCACATGCACGCAACAACTCCACCATACATACATGCATACATGCATATATTAAACATTAGTCTACATCCATATTTTAGAACCTAGCATTATATTTTCATTTATAGCAGCATATTTATTTCAATTAAGTTCATAAATAAACATACCAATTTAAACTTATGTACATACTTGGTTTTCTTAGCTAATGTTCATCCTCAGATGACAACATTACTCCATGGTTGTAACTTAATCCAAACATTAAGGCAAACCATGTACATTTCATTTCTCCCATAAACTTTAAGGCAAACCATAACTTTAATTTAATATATTTTTAAGGACAATGCTAGTGTTTTTGGAAACCATGTACATGTCATTTCTCCCATAAATTTGAAGGCATTTTCTAGTGTTTTGGGAATCATGTACATGTGATTTCTATGTTATTTCTCTCATAAAATTTAAGGCAAACTTTAAGGATAACCATACATACATGTCATTTCTCCCATAAACTCAAGGAAAACTTTAAGGATAACCATGCACGTGTTATTTCTCCCAGAAAATTTAAGGCATTTGCTAGTGTTTTTGGAACCATGTACATGTCATTCTATGTCATGTATCCCATACAATTTAAGGAAAGCTTTACTTTAAGGCATTTTCTAGTCTTTTTGGAACCATGTACATGTCATTTCTATGTCATTTCTCTCGTAAACTTTAATACAAACTTTAAGGATAACCATGTACATGTCATTTCTCCCATAAACTTTAAGGCATTTTCTAGTGTTTTTGGAACCATGTACATGTCATTTCATAAATTAAGGCTTTCTCCCCATAAAATCAAGGAAAAATTTAAGGCAAACCATGTACATGTCATTTCTCCTTTCTCCTATAAAATTTAAGGCATTTTCTAGTGTTTTTGGAACCATGTACGTGTCATTTCTATGTCATTTATCCCATAAAATTTAAGGCAAACCATGTACATGTGTCATTTCTCCCATAAACTCAAGGCAAACTTTAAGGCATTCCTTTTCTATGTCATTTATCCAATAAATATGTCATTTATCCCATAAAATAAAAGAAAAAATTTAAGGCAAACCATGTACATATCATTTTTCCCATAAATCTGGCATTTGCTACTATTTTTGGGAACAATGTACTTGTCATTTCTCCCAGCCATGTACATGCCATTTCTCCCATAAAATTTAAGACATTTGCAATAAAATTTAAGGCATAGTGAATAAAATTTAAGGCATTTGCAATAAGGAATAAAATTTAAGGCATTTGCAATAATGAATAAAATTGAAGGCATTTGCAATAAGGAATAAAATTTAAGGCATTTGCAATATGGAAAATGCGAGTGTTTTTGGAAACCATGTACATGCCATCTCTCCCATAAACTTTAAGGCATTTTCTAGTATTTTTGGGAACCATGTACATGTTTCACCCATGAAATTTATGGAAAACCATGTAAATGTCATTTTTCCCATGCATTTTCAATAAATGTTAATTTAATATATTTTATTGAATTTGTTTTTTTTCAGGGATAAAAAAACCCACTAAATATGGTTGAGAAATGGACATTATGCATAGATGTTTCTTTCTATCCCAATCCAGGGAAAGCAGTGATTACATATGTGCTTTGCAATATTAGGACTAACAAGGTCCTCCAAAGGAAAATGAATATACCAAGAAGAATAACAAACAACAAGGCATATTATATTACATTGATAAAAGTCTTGGGAACAGCTAGGAAGTATGGATCAAATGGAATTGTAGTTTTCACCAATTTTGAACTTGTGTGCAAACAAATGAAAGGTGTGTACCAATTCAAGAAGGAGATGCTAAAACAACCACATAGAAAAGCAAATGATATTTTTAGACAATTTAATTTTTTAGTATAAGACATTGTGCAAATTTTAATAAGATGTCTGGTGATATGAATTCCTTTTTTAAAAAAATTGTGTTTTTAATTCATTCTATGTTTCAGGTTGCCACTAAGCTAGGACATTCTATCCTCCAATTTCTAGACTTGAGGACAAGTCTCAAAATAAGCAAGGGGGAAGACAGAATAAAACAAGTACATTTATTTTTTTTCCTTGTTAAAAGCTTAGCAATTGAAAATGGAAGAGAAACTCATCATGTTGTTCAAATCAATATGGAATCAACATCAAAAATATATCACAAAGGGACCTAAATTCAACATCAAACTTTACTTCAGAAGGGACTTGAAATCAATATAAAAAATATGTCAAAAGAGACCTACATACAAAAGAGATATTTGAAGATCAGTGGACCTACATACAAAATGGAAACCAATTAGAAGAGTTATTCAAGGGAAGTAATGGAAATAATGTAAGTTACAAATTTATTTTTAATTCCTTTTTATTTTGAAAGAATTTAAATTAAGAGAATAATTAAACCTTGGTGCATAAGAGTGTCAATTTTCATTCCCTACACATACCTAAGACCTTTGCCTTTTCATAAAATGTTTACCTTTAGCATCCACTAAAATCAAAGCTTATTTGCCACAAGTCAAGTCAATTTTACATGTATCTTTTCCTACCAAATAAAGTATTTCCTGCATGGGTCTATGTCATATAAAAATGGGAACAAGATGTTTGACATAAGGAGCTACAATACTATGAAGGACTATGGAATCATGAAACATTATTCTATTTTCTTTTGGTTTTGAAATGACCTTGAAATGGTCATTTCAAAATCCATTTCAAGAAGTAACCATTAAAAGAGCATATGTATTGCATCATGAAGAAGTATAAGACATGGAGATATGATATATCATTTCGAAAGAACTTTTAAAGGATCACAGAAATCACTAGAAAGAAAACAAGAATTATACATCATAGAAGGATCATTTTAGCATGAAAAAACTCATTCAGTAAACTCAGTAAACTAGAGGATATATGAAATCATAATGAAGTTTTTACAAACAAAAATTATACAAATGGCATGCAAAATTTAATGAGGAAATACGCAATTACAGTGAGGGAAGTACAAACAAAAAACTCATATGAAAATGCTTGTCAAAGTGAGGTCGTATCTTTTTTTCTTAAATACTTGGAAAAAAGGACTTGAAAATGCACCTACAGAAAACAAAGAAAACATATTAGTTCAAAGCAAACATAAGTCATTTGAAAAAATAAAACCCCCAATGGAGAAGCTCAGAGAGGCAATGGAGACTCAAAACTAGAGAACGAAGCAGAGCACCACGAACAAGAAGCAAGGTAGGAAATGCAACCCATAAAGTTAGAAATTGATTTTGTAATGGAGACATAGATAAAATCGATTAAGGAATGAGTTGTTAAAATTCTAGAGTATGTGTGGATTCTAATGCTAGGAAAATCTCAACAAAATACAAGGAAAACATTGAGTTTTCATAAACACAACTGCACAAACTAAACATTGAAGTCTTCAAACAGATCCCATGAATTGCGTGGAGATTACAAGTTTGAGTTAGGGTAGGAATTAAAGAAATACATGCAATTTTTATTGGCTATATCCTGAGTATGATTTATCATTTGAATGAGGGCAACGTAGGTGTAAATCCAAACTGAAGTTATAAGATTGATAACGTAGTTCAAGTCAGAGTTAGTAGATGAATGGTGCCAGCATAGACTCAAGTTTGAGTTAAACAATTGTTTGGTGGCAGTGTAAGCTGAATTATAAGCTCTAAGTCTAATATTGGCATCAAAAACTCTATGTAAAAGACCTAGTCGCATTATTATCTACACAAACCTCCAAACAGAGCTATTGCATGATGGTTTCAAGTGGTGTTGGTGAGTGCACGACAGGGAAAAAATTATAAGTGGAATTTTGAAAATAGAGTGTTAGTTGCCAAAGAAGATAAAGGTGCCATAAGACTATAAGATCAATTAGATATTTTTCAGAAGTTGATTTTTGGAAGAATTACAACACAAAGATTGCTTCTTGTTTTGAGAAATCGATTTTTGAAGGCATTATAAGTTCAGAAATTGCTCGTCATTTTCAGTGACCAAGAATTTCATATCACTCCAGAATTTGGTATTTTAATTCATAAATTTCTCCTCATATTCATGGGTATTCAACATTTACAGATTTCTCCTTTTTTTTATAAAACACATTTAGATCAGATTCCTCGTAAGTATTATCTCCGTGTTAAATTTTTTTCCTTCAAATACCTCTACAAGTTGAATTTATCTTCACAACGTAATTTCTTTGTTATGTAAGACTACAAACGAAATTTTCTTCTTTAAAAATTTATTCGTTACCTTTTCCATGAGATTAACTATTGAAGGTTATTTAAATTGGTACAGAGACCAAAACAAGAAATAACATAGCCATATTGACTTTAGTATGGGAAGCAGAATTGAGCCCATGGGATTTCAAATTGAAAATTGGAATAAGGAGACTATAGAAAGACTCTATAGAGAAGGCCTATTAGAGTTTCTTAATGGGCATAATTCAAAAGTGATAGAGATGTTTGTGTCTAACTATGATAATGAGAAAACCATGGTAGGAGGAATTCTTATTCCAATCACACCAGAGTACCTTTCTCAAGCCACAAATCTATCAATGGCAGGGGAAGAATATTATAAAGGGAAACATTTTAAAAAGAAGGGATATAACTACTTTCTAGAAAAGAGAAGAAAAGGAACATTTGACAAAACCATAGGGATTCCAAGGGAATGGTTGAGAGAACCATGGGCAGAATTGGTTCTTATTATGGTTTTCAAGATTTTGTGGTTTTTTTTTATTGAAGAAATATTTGGATTATCCACAGTGTTATAAAAAAATGGTCAATGTTTCGAATCCCAACGGGGATCCATCTTCAGGACAAGATGCTTATAAAGAGCAACATTTTAAAGATAAGGGATGGAACTATTTTCTAGAAAAGAAAAGAAAAGGAAAATTTGACAAAACTAAAGGGATTCCAAATGAATGGTCGAGAGAACCATGGGAAGAATTGGTTCTTATTATGGTTTTCAAGCTTCTGTGGCTTTTTGTTATTGAAGAAATCTCCAGATTATTCGCAGTGTTATAAAATAATGGTCATTGTTTCGAATCCCAACAGGGAACGATGGGTAGAATTGGTTCTTATTATTCAAAAATACGTCACCTATGATGGGAGATATAACATAATACATCTATATCTTATCAAATTCCTCTAGCATATAAAAGGTGAATGTCAATTAAACCTCCCTTATTTATTTTCTAGAAGTTTAGTGACACTGGTTGAAGGAGTGAAAGGAAATAAGAGAAGCAAAGAAACAAGATACTTTCATCAAGGTTTAATAGAAATCCTTATTGAATATCAGTTGAAAACATCGGTGAGACATGGGAAAACTTTTTGGATAAAAATAATTTTGTAGAATTTCAAGGGGAGGAAGAACCAATTGGAAATGAATAATACTTGAACAATTTCATATTTCTAGAGATGTTATGTAATCACCATTATATTCAAGAACCAGATCCAAGAAGAAGCAAGAGGGCATAATCATTGAGAAGGAGAGATCTTTTGTATCTTACCCAAAGAAGTTAAGGAAGAAGGTGATAGAAGAGCCTTCTAAGGTGGAAAAAGACATTGATGTAGAAATCTTAGAAGAAATTCCTCTTAGTACATCTCAATAATCACATCAGGGAAGAATATTATAAAGGGAAACATTTTAAAGAGAATGGATGGAACTACTTTCTAGAAAATAAAGGAAAAGGAACATCTGAAAAAACCAAAGGGATTCCAATGGAATGGTTGAGAGAACCATGTGTATAATTGGTTCTTATTATGGTTTCTAAGCTTCTTTGGTTTTTGTTTATTAAATAAATCTTCGGATTATCCATAGTGTTATAAAACAATGGTCGATGTTTCAAATCGCAATGGGGATCCATGGGTAGAATTGGTTCTTATTATTTAGAAATACTTCACCTCGGATGGGAGATATAACATAATACATCTATATCATATCAAATTCCTCCAGCATCTAAAAGGTGACTATAAATCAAACCTCCCTTACTTATTTTCTAGAAATTTAGTGAAAATGGTTGAAGGAGTGAAAGGAAAGACTGGAAGCAAAGAAACTATCTACTTTAATCAAGGTTTAATACAAATCCTTATTGAATATCAGTTGAAAAACATAGGTGATACATGGGAAAACTTCTTGGATAAAAATAATTTTGTAGAATTTCAAGGGGAGGAAGAACCAATAGGAAATGAATAATACTTGAACAATTGCTTCTTTCTAGAGATGTTATGCAATCACCATTATATTCAAGAACCAGATCCAAGAAGAAGAAAGAGGGCATAATCATTGAGAAGGAGAGATCTTTTGTATCTTACCCAAATAAGTCAAGGAAGGAGGTGATAGAAGAGCATTCTAAGGTGGACAAAGACATTGATGTAGAAATATTATAATAAATTCCTCTTAGTACACCTCAACAATCACATCATGAGATCATTGAAGAGCTAGAAAGGGAAGACCAAGAAAATATTAGAGAGAGAAAAATATTATAATTTGGAAGATTCTTCAATTTATGGATCATCATCCTATTCATCTGCAAATAATATCAAAGGAGTCTCTGAAGAGGTTCATGGTGAACCATCAAAAACTCACAAAGAAGAAAACTCAAAGAGGATCCAAGGGGTTTCCGAAGAGATTCATGATGAGGAACATGCCAAGAAGATAAAATATTAAAACACAAAGATCCAGGTAAATGAAATCATGGAAAGACATCTAAAGATGGAAAATGAAATGTACAACAAGAAAAACAATAATATTGCAAAAGAAAACAAGAGGTTGAAGAAAAAAATGAAGAAACTAGAAACACAGAACATCCTCATCTTGAAAGAAGCATATAGGTGGTTAAAAGAGAAGAAACATTTGCAGTTGAAATATGAGAAACATGTGGTGAAGAGTGCAATCTAAAAGTTTGAAGAAAAAGGACAAGAAGGCATTGATATAATTTTGCAAGCAACTCAGTTAGAAGCTTCTACATCAGGGGGTAGGTCCACAGGAAGAATAGCAAGAAGATCAACATGCATAGGCAGGAGGTCCAAGAGTCAAAGACAAGCATGAGGACATGATTGAGGATCACATTTTTAATTTTTTTGCCTCTTTTCGAACATTAAAGTAAAATAATTATGTCTTTTAATTTTTTGGAAATTTTAGTAAAAATTGGGTATTAAAAAATATTTTTGGCAGAAACTGAATTTCCTGTAATGGATCCATTGAAGTCGTATGTGCAGGACACCTTGGCACAAAATGAAGATATATTTGATAAGTATAGGAATCAAGGATGGGTAGGCTCCTATATTCACACTCCAAATGAGTCAGAACGGGCCTGGTCAAAGTTGGTCAAACTTGACTAGTCACTCAGAAAATCCCCTGATTTAGGGGCATTTTTGTGATTTTGTGAAATATTTCCAAAATTTGTGCAAAAAAGGGATGAGTTCAACCCTACTAAGTGGAATATGACTCTTTCTAGTTGTTATAGCCATTATAGTTGATTTTATTATACTTTTAGCCTATTTAATCATAATTATTCAGCAACTATAAATAACATTATTATTATCAATGTGATTACTCTCTTTATAAATACATTTGAAGACTTGATCTATATTTATTATGATTCATTATTGTGGGATTTGAATGGTGAATTTTTGTAGCTGATTTTTTTAAAGGTGTACCGAGCAAAGGTGGAAGGCCCCCATTCTAGCTAAGTACACTATTTTGTTCATTGATGTGCATAATTGTGAATAAGTAGTATTCTAGTTTTCTATATATTTCGGTTATAATTTCTTGTGAATATTTGTTGCATAAAATTGTTGGTATGTCATGACCGTTCAGATTTTGGAAGTGAATTCATTTTGGTGACTAGTTTGGATAAGGAAGGACAATATAGGCCTCCAAGTTGGAGCCTCTTTCTTGTGAACTATCAATTTAAGTGGAATTTATATCTATGCATTCATCCTTTCTTGCTTTCTTAAAACATGTGTTATTTTTTATGGTGAAATTGGTTTTGTTAAAAAGGAAATCAATAGGAAGGACAACTGGGATCTCTAAGTAAAGAGCCTCTTCCTTTTTTACTATGTTTCAATCATCCACTTGTTCATGCTTATAGATTAGATTTCTATGATTTTAAATATTTGTATATTTGTAATGTGCATCTCCATTTGTAATATTCCTTTCCATTATCTTCATTTAAACAACTAATTCCTACACTAACTTATATAAGATCCATATACATTGGTGTGTTTCTAAGTTTACCAACTCGGATTGATAATTAAAACAGATGCTCTAATTCAACTCCATAAATTAGACTGAAAATTACTATGAACATCTATTGAACCTCTCTTTCTTCTCTAATATGAAGCTCTTCTTCACTCAGTTATTGCTTCTTTATTTTGTTGATACCATGGCCTCTGATATTAATTTTCTCTCTCCCGTGAAGCGGGAGAATGAATTCTTTTCAAACTGCAGTTTCTTATTTTTTTTAGTTGAAATAACTACAAAAAATATTAAATACTATTAAAAAATTTAGATTTAAATTCTTAAAAAACTTGAATACATAATGTAGATCAATAAGTTTCACATATAATGCATCTCATTAATTTATTCAATATATATATAAGTGCATCACTCCATTTAATAAATTGTGTAGTTTACATTGGAATAAAATTTCAATACACCCCAATACACAGTCAAACATGAAGTGTGTTATTCCATTTCCAAATAACAGAACAATGCAAACAATTTCAAAGAAACATATAACAAATTGATATGGCTATGTTTTTATGTAATATCCCAAAATGGAATAATGCATTGATACACAAAAAAAATATTTGAAACACATAAAAGGTACATGTAAAAGTATGATCAACACAGATATACACAGAATAGATGAGACATTTTATTCATAGGAGATGGATTACAGTTACAACAGTGTAAAAATAGAGGTACTCTAGCCAAAGAGATGGCCTAGAATGACCCTACAAACATGCCAAGATAGGCACTGTGTAATTGAACAGCTACAGGAAGCAATATTGTGTTGTCCCTTTTGCTGATGATGTACATATATCTGCATAAAAGGGAAATGTATATCTATGGATCTCAGGAGCTCCAATGCTGCCAAGATTCAAGATCTAGGCTCTATGAAGGCAACCCAAGATAAGCCAGAAAGGAAATTTCATATATATAAGATTAGAAATTTACCCTCTTGGGGTTTGATCCCTGGTCTATTGGGTTATGTAGATCTGAAGCTAGATCTAATCGTATGATGGCTGCAATATAATGTACAACCATATCAAAGCTTTGAGGGTTGATCCCTCCTTCAGATCTCCAAGCTAGAAGCTTGATATCTTGCTTCTTCTTCCTCCTCCTTCAAGATGCGGCTACTACAAACACAACAACTGGATAAAATATGTTGTATGGGAAGGAGAGGCTGCTTCCTGCTACAAAATATGGCTATGAAGCTCAATATTGATGGAAATAGTGCATACAATGTGAAGGAATGATCCTACACTGGATTACTAGTTGAAATGCTAACAACTTCCCTTCTCCCTTGGATCTATAGGAATGGACTACGCAATTATTGATGGAAATGTTGTTGTTGAGATATGAATGATGGATGGACTAATGCATGATATAGATCTGAAGTACTGGAAGGCTGATCTTGAAGCACAAAGTGAAAGGATGAACCCTTCACTAGTTCCTCAGCTGAAATACTGAAGGACAACTTGCTCCTCTCAAACCTTAATGCAGAAATGTGTTATTTATGAATATGTATGGGCTGCAGAAAGTGGGAACAATATGGCACCAATTCCTGATGATGAATAAGCTCAATAATAAACCTTCCCAGAGTAGGCACTCAAATTCCCTCATGGGTAAGGGTGGTATTTCCTCTCGGAAAAACCTTGTGCTAAACAACAGTGTAGACATAGCTAAACAACTCAAGCATGCTTGGAATGTCAAATCAAAAATCCAGATCTAAATAGATCACACATCAATAATAATCTAAAGCCTGCCTCTAATGTTGCCTTCATCTTCATTATATAGTTTTTGAACCTTCCCATGCCTTGGCCCACCTCATAACTGCGTTGTACATGTGGAAATAGGACTCCATGTTGACTGTATTATCTCTCCATGATCTCCATCATGTGTGCATGTGATGGTCACCCTCTTCATCATGTGTGCATTAAATGCATTACTTCCTCCATCATCTCATCATGAATGCTCTATGATCTTACATTTTATTCCTTCCATGATATTAGTTGACTTCTTCAACCTCCGTGAGCTTTCTCTCTAATGAGACATGATCTCCACTCCTTTCATATTAAGAAGTTGCTCCACTACTCCATAATGTAGATCTATATCCTTAATATCCACATACACACATCAAAAGTGGATTTTATTTATCTTTGGGGTTTATGGGTCCCTCCACCCTCTTATTTACTTAATTAATTAGGAAAATTAAGAACTCTAATATTCCAATTATCTTGTGGAAAATTGGGAATATTACAATATTCCCCACAAAAATTGTAATATTCCAAAATTAGCTTGCAGCTAATTGGAATATTGAATTTTATTTTTATCACCTAGGAGCTGAATAAATGGGTAAGGAGGCCCATGAATATAAAAAAAATGAATAAAATACCTCATATTATGAAAAGGGATCATTAGAGGAGATGGATTGCACAACCTCATGTGTGAAAAGAGACATTTTCATATGGACAAGGTCAAGTTTGACCAAGTCAACAATGTTGGGATAGGTGGTGGAGATCACTTTGAGAGGCAGCACAGTGTGAATGGGAGGAAGATTCCTTGGTGGAGGAAACCCTAATGAGTAGGACCCATGGTGAGGGGGCTTCCACTTGTTTAAAAGGAGGGTAAAGAAGCCATTTTTATTCATGTTATGGATTATTTATTTCATGGTCTGGTTACACTTTGTGCTTTCTCTTGTTGTTTAGCAGAGTTGCTATGCTGCTTAGAACAAGGCATTCTTATTTATGAATTCCTTCTCCTTTCAAGAGAGGTCTCTTGAAGGAGCCTGCACTTCATCTCTCCACATCTAGGCTTGAGGCCAAGCTACCTCCTTCAGCTACAATGCAGTTTCTATTGAGAGCTAGGTTGTGTTGCAGGGTGTTGCAGTGGAGGGTTGACAACACCACTTCCGGGCTTGTTTTTCAAAGGAGAAGGCTTTATTTCCTTTGGGAAACTAGTGAGGAAGATTATGGAGCTTATTTCAGATCTTGGCACTTGGCCAACATATTTCCTTTCTCCTACAGTGCAGTACCTTTCCTAGACTGCGTTATTTTCAGTGTGCATCTGTAGTGAGGATTGCAGAGTGTGTTTAGAGGGTGAGATCTTCAGTGTTAGGATCAGCCTTTCACTTGGAAGATCCATTAGAGGGGTTATATTTAGCTTGCGCATCATCTACATCCATCTCCATCAAGCTCTTGAGTTGCAGTTGCTACTCAGTCTTGAGACTACAACTCCAGCATTTTTTCCATTTTGTATATTTTAGGAAATCCTTTCTGGATTGTCTTAAAATTCAGTTTGGTAGTCTAGATCTTCACTCCCAACATTGTTTGGGCCCTATATTTGTATATTTGTCTATTGACACTTCGCAACAGTAGTTACTCTAATAAAACTGCGTTTTCATAGCCTTTAGCATTTTCTGTGTAGCAGCGATCTTCATTTTTCCATGTACATGTTTCTTGAGGCTTGTATTACCTAGCTTGAGTGAGTGTTTCCTTGAGATATTGTATACATTTGCTACTATGATCTAATATGATGCCTATTTGGATCTTCTTACATTCTATGAGTTAATATATCACTACTCTTTCATTATTGTGTTCATGTGTTGCTGGATCTCCAATTTTGGGATATTATAAGATATTCCCAATATCGCTGATTTTCCCTATTTTGGGATATTACAATGGTATCCCAGCATAATCTTGGATCAGCCTGTGGATCTCAACCAATATGCTATATAGAAGATAAGAAGAATAAAATATGAACATAAAGAATATTCCATTCTTTGGAGGAAGAAAGGAGGAGAAACTTCCAAAGTTTCTGTCTCAAACTTTGCAGAGCATTCATGAAGATATTAAGAAGATGAGGAAGGAGATGTGTAGAGAATCTCCAAGAGGGTTTGAATCTGAAACAAACTCTAGATTTTCACATAATGAGTGTGAGCATGCAGCCACAAATTATAATGCACAGCACAGTCATATGCCCAGATTTTCCATGAGAGAGATGGAAGAAGAAGGAATGACTAGGAGGGAAACTCTTAGTGATTTTCTACAAGAGTATGAATCTCAAACTCAGAAGTTTAGAGATCATGTCACTTTTCTAGAATTTTTAAAGATCAAGGTGAAGAGAAGCAAGTAGCATGATAGGGGAATATTCCTTCTATCTACTGTTCACCTACATGTTCAGCGAGAATTTGGGTGGAGGAGCTAGACTCCTACTTACAGCTACATCACATTTCTGAAGATGAGGGCATCAAAGTTGCAGCACTGCATTTTGGAGGTAAGGCCTATGCATGGTGGATATTAGAGTCCTTTTTCTTTAAAGAATGCAAATACGTCTTCTTATGATAGGTTCACTAAGAAGTTAGTGGAAATATTTGATGGAAAAATTTCTGAAACACACGTGGTGGAAACAAACAAACCCAAGCAAACAGAAACCTTGCATGTGATGGAGGAAACTATAAACTCAGATCCACTTCAGAAAACCATGGAGGAGGTGAAATATTGCATCATACCTTGTTAGAGGGAAGACCTCTATCTCATAGTTTTGAACAAGAGGGCATGGAGCTCTATTTTTCAAAAGAGGATCCAATTCTTGGGAGGTTGCCCATACATGTTGATGAGGAGGAGGGAAACAACACTGTCATGTCTAGAGTTTATCTAGCACCTCATGCAGAGGAAGAGGGAGCTCTTGCTCCAAATAGATGGATTCTTGTATCATTGCAAGGAATTCCCCATGATCTCACATGTGGAGATCAAGGCACACCTCATGATCTACATGTGCCATTGATGATAGGCTGTGAAACTATGGAGATAAAAGGAGGAGATAGGGAGGATGACCAACATCATGTGATGAGGAACACACACCCCTATATATTTCAGGAGGTTGATGCACCTAATAGGGAGACTAGATTGCACAGTTAGAGTAGGGAAAAATCTTTCCATTCACATATGCAGTCTACTCTTGATTTTGATGCCTCATTATATGGAGGAATTTCACCATGGAGACCACTAGATCAGCAGAGGAGGGTAGATGCTTCACATTTTGAGGCACCACTCATTGATTTTAGAGGGGTGGAGACCTTGGGAGAGCTTGGTACAGCACTGGGAGTCTTGGGTAGACTCAAGGAGGAGGGATATATTCTCTCAACATCATCATTACCCACTCTCACTTCAAATTCTGCGTTGTGGCAGAAGCAGCAGGGGAAGGATAGCAGCCTTCCAACTTTCATCTTTGGCATGGGATATGTCAAAGAAGAGGAAACACATATGAAAGATGATATTCATGATATTTCATGAGTGCTATCACTATGGAGGATAGATCCATATTGGAATTCCTAGCTATTGGTGGAGTATTCCAAGGATCTTTTTACTTGTATGATATTGGATGACTAGTTGCATGAGGAGGGGTATTTAGTTAGAGGTCATCTACTATCATAGTAGGATATTCTTATCTAGGGCTTCCAAGCTCAAGGAGAAGTTTCTACAAGCAGCTCATGAAGATTTCCTATTCAGCCACACTTATTCTATGAGAGCATACCACACCATCATGGAGGGGCATTTTTGGGAAGGCTTTGAGGAGGAGATATATCAACATATGAGGAGATGCATGGATCACGTGGAGATGGAGGAGGTACATAACTCTTTGGAAGAGTTAGCACAACTGCCTCTTTTCTCTTTGAGGATGAGATTTGACTCGTCTATGAATCACTCCCTTTGTATGAACAAAGCATATGGTGAGGATATTGTTTGGTTTCATAATGATTTATATAATGAATATGTGCATTCCTTAACCATATATATGTAGGATATTTCTCAAGGAAGGAGAATTCTTCCTTCTAGACTTCATGGTCTACTTGAGGCCATGAGCAATATTGATAGCCACTCCCTAGGAGAGCTTGGGGAGGAGATTTTTCATGGAGAACATACTTACTTTGCACCATACATCATTCACCTTCTCCAAAAACATGAGGAGAGTGGGGCAGCAAGCAAGTGGTTGAGAAACCACACCTTTTGTCATTATCTATTACAGTTGAGGGTCAAATTGCGTTGGTTGCATTTGAGGGACCATTTTCCTTCTCCCTTGCTAAATATGGCAGCAAGTATGGTTCTCATTATGGCTCCCTGTGTTTCTGTTGTTCTCAATTGGGAGCATGTTTGGGGGAGAGACACATTGGCTAAATGTGTCCCTTTGGAAGGAGGATTCCCACACTTTTGCATTACATGTTCTAATGGGAGCATGGGAGATGATATGGCCACTACAGTAAAACATTTGTTCCTTTATGAGGTGGGCCATAGGATTGATTAGATGCCATATGATGATCAAGTCCTATTCATCATATATGGTATGGTTTGGACTATCTTGATTCATAATGTTGGAGAGGATATCCTTGGAGGTCTAGTCTTCATCTTGCCACTTGAGGGAAACTTTATTGCAGCCCAAGGTCAACAAAAACTCTACACTTATCGTAAGTTGAGAGGAAGACAATGTGGGGTAGTATATTTTGTCTACCATGTTTAGATTTTTAGCCCACCTACATTTCAGGAGCTCAAGGTGGAAGAGAATTTTTAGGAGTTGCCATGTTGAGAGGTAACTCACTTTGTATGGATGATTGCTTGGGGATGGAGGATTCACATGGGAATGATAGTTCCCAAAACTTTTCAGATTCCATACCTTAAGGGGACCTCTGGATAGCACCTTATTTCCTTCTTGAGTACTCCACTTGTTCATGATGATAGCTATTCAGCTAGCTTGCATTCTTGGGAAGGGAAATATGTAGATTTATTGATGAGACAACATCTCATTCCTTGGAGGAGCATATCATATGTGGATGCTACAGCAGGAGGAGGGGAAAATTCTCAATTCTATCCTTGCAGTTTCTTGAGGACAAGAAACATTTGGGAGGGGAGGACTGTAATATTCCAAAATTAGCTTGCAACTAACTAGAATATTGAATTTTGTTTTTATCACCTAGGAGCTGAATAAATGGGTAAGGAGGCCCATGCATATAAAAAAAAATGAATAAAATCACTCATAGTATCAAAAGGGATCATCATAGGAGCTGGATTTCACACCCTCATGTGTGAAAAGAGACATTTGCATATGGACAAGGTTAATATGGACCAAGTCAATAGCGTTGGGATAAGAGGTGGAGATCACTTTGAGAGGCAGTGCAGTGTGAATGGGAGGAAGATTCCTTGGTGGAGGAAACCCTAATGAGTGGGACCCATGGTGAGGGGGCTTCCACTTGTTTAAAAGGAGGGCAAGGCAGCCATTGTTATTCATGTTATGGATTATTGATTTCATGGTCTGGTTAGACTTTGTGCATACTCTTGCTGTTTAGCAGAGCTGTTGTGCTACTTAGCACAAGGCATTCCTGTTTAGGAATTCCTTCCACTTCATTTCTCCATATCTAGGCTTGAGGCCAAGCTACCTCCTTCAGCTACAGCGCAGTTTCTATTGAGAGTTTGGTCGTGTTGCAGGGTGTTGCAGTGGAGGGTTGACATCACCACTTCCGGGCTTGTTTTTAAAAGGGGAAAGATTTCTTTCCTTTGGGACACCAGTGAGGAAGATTCTAGAGATTATTTCAGATCTTGGTACTTGGCCAACATATTTCCTTTCTCCTACAGCGCAGTCCCTTTCCTAGACTGTGTTATTTTTAGTGTGCATCTGTAGTGAGGATTGCAAAGTGTGTTTGGAGGGTGAGATCTTCAGTGTTAGGATTAGCTTTTCACTTGGAAGATCCATTGGAGGGGGTATATTCAGATTTTGCATCATCTACAACCATCTCCATCCAGTTCTTGAGTTGCAGCTGCTACTTAGTCTTGAGATTGCAACTCCGACATTTTTGCCATTTTGTATATTTCAGGAAATCCTTTCCAGATTGCCTTGAAATTCAATTTGGTAGTCTAGATCTTCACTCCAAGCATTGTTTGGGCCCTATATTTTTATATTTGTGTATTGAAACTTCCCAGTAGCAGTTCCTCTAATAAAACTGTGCTGTCATAGCCTTGGGCATTTTCTGTGTAGCAGTGATCTTCATTTTTCCATGTACATGTTTCTTGAGGCTTGTATTACCTAGCTTGAGTGAGTGTTTCCTCAAGATGTTGTATAAATTTGCTACTATGATATAATATGATGTCTATTTGGATATTCTTACATTCTATGAGTTGATATATCACTGCTCTTTCATTATTGTGTTCATGTATTGCTGGATCTCCAATTTTGGGATATTATAAGATATTCCCAATATTGTTGATTTTCCCTATTTTGGGATATTACAAAAATGTTGCTTGTCCTCAAGCAACTGAAAAAGTGGATGCTACAACAAACATCCTCCCTCCAAATGGCTTCCTCATATGGAAGGCCTCCCCATCTATCACAATGTGTCATGCATGTCCAGCTCCAAAGTTGCCTCTCTAGAATGTCTAGAATGGCCTCCAATTGAAAATTTAGATACCCATCCTCATCAATGAATCTCCAAGAGGAAACCATATGATGACCAAATATCTCCTCTACACATGAGATACATAAGATGAAGCGGTTCATTCCCAAAGTGGAAAGTCCCAACTCATGAACTATCTCTCCAACCCATTATACATAGAGTAGATTGCATTTATCGACGCTCACATCATTAGCCCTGTTGGCCATGTAGGGTCCAAACATCACATCAACATAGTGAAAAATAAGAAGTAGAGACATATGGATAAACATTAACAATGTCAAACCATATTCTCCCAATAACAACCAACACAAAAAAGCCTTCTGCTGTCATGGTAGATCATCATGAAAACAAGAAAGAGAGCCACAGTCCCTAAAAAGAAGCTACCGCAAGAATGCTTCTTGTTGCAATGCCAAATCTGCATCAATATAAATGTGAAATCCACACTCTCTCAACAGAAGCCACTGCAGTGATTCCTCTTGCTGCCATACCACATCATCAGTGTACCAAAGGTAGTGGCCATATTCTCTCAAGAGAAGCCACCTTAATAAGGCATACTGTTGATGCATCACATCATCATCATACCATGTACAATGACCATAATCCCCCAACAGAAGCCAACATTGTAAGGCCTCCTGTTGCCATCCTCCAAAAATGTCATGCAATGTATGGGAAGAATTCAGTCCATACTCTCCCAATAGTAACCATAGCAACAAGGATCCTTGCTACCACCTTACTTCATCATGATGAAATTCATGGAGCAACAATATAGTAATGGACATGTGAAATGTCCCATCAACATAATACAAACAAGCTCCCTTATGCCACATCATGTGAGAGTTATACTTTCTCCCAAACCCAAGTACATACATGAACATGAGATATATCCCAAATAGAAATACATGTAAAGACATGAGACGTATCCCAAACAGAAGTAAATACATGGAAATAAGATATATCTTGAGATGTCCAAACTCTCTCATCAACAACCAAAGTAACCATGCATTTTTCTTCTGCATTCTTCCAATGATGTGAAAGGAATGAATTAGAAAAATATGATCCATTGGGTGGTAACCATACTCACCCAAGAGCAACCAGCACAACCATGATTCTTGATGGCCTATCTCATATATCTGCAAGTGTTTTAGCAACCCCTTGCTCCACATCATCAACCATTCATCCCAATGAGGATGTTGGATCTCATTCTGTAGAAACTTGGTATCCTCCCATTGCAGGACACCAACCTCCTCAAACTATTGAATAAATTTGCACTCCATGATATGTTGAAGTGCACCTCCAATGAGACCTCTCCATGAGATCTTATTCTCTTCAATGGCCCTCCAAAACCAATAAGGTTCTGGATCTGCTACAGGTAGAAGTTTCCCTTTGAGCTATGAGATGCTCATTGAGAAAGAGTCATCTTGAAAGGGGAAATTTTTTTCCATCTTAAGATGTCTACCATCTATCATACTTTTCTCCATTTCTTCATGAATGAAGCTACCATTTGATTGATCCCATAAGGAATGGGTCCTCTTCTTCTCACTGCTACTTATTAACAGCGCTATAGATCTGTAAAATAAAATAGGTGTTGTCTCAAAGCAAGGCACAATGTTGAACTCATAGTCAGCCATTGTACATTAAATCATACTCATCCCATCTTCTGAAACTCTACACTTCAAATCAAAGGGTTGAATGTAGCTCAACAATGATGAACTGGGATAGATTTTCATCTCCTCCTTGATTAGATCAAGGGTCCTCTGCGTAGTGATATGATGCTACTCCAAATCAGCATGTTGTTCTAACCCTTGGTCATGCAATAGCCCTGATGGCATGTCCACATAAGTTTCAATAAGAGGTACTGAAACTATATGAGATGAAATTGGTTGCATACCTTGGATCAACTGATGTCTGGGAACTTCTTGCAAGATCACAAGAGCTCCTCCAACCCAGACAATGGTGTCTCCAACTACTAGTAAGAGTGATTGATCCATCTCTACAAATGTAGTAGCGCTGGTATCTGTCTCCTCCTCATCATGAATCTCATCAATCATGAATGGTGCTCCAAATGTTAACAAATCAAGACCATTTTTCAAAGATACAAGTGATCCTCCTCTTGATGTAAGAACATCTGCAGCTAGTGGTGATGGAATTTCCTCCTCCTGAGTGATAATGAGGACATATTCTTTGAGCTCTTCATGTAATACCTCATTTATGATAGGAGATGTCACTATGTGAGATGTTTCTGGTTTCTTTCTACCATATATCTTCTTCAGTATTTGAATAAAATCTTCATAAGCAGGCACTTTCATATGGGACAAGTGATTGAACCACCAATCTCTTGCTTCACCTTCTAGGTGTAGCGCTACAAACTCCATAGCCTCTCTTTCTGATATAGGTTATTTCAGAAAGAATGTAAATAATTCTTCCCTCCAAGCCCTCATTGTTCTTTTGGAAGATCCATCAAATGTAGGGAAGAATAATCTATGCCTCTTTCTTCTATTGCTTCTTTTGGATCTCCTCTCTTCCTTGAGTTGAAGAAACTATTGGACAGAGAGATTCTCCCTCAATTCTCTGGTTGTGACTTGTATTCAGACAGATATTTACTTACGATATCATGCCCCAAGCCTTCATCATATTCAAACCAGTCCTGTTTCTCAAAGAAAGTGGATCTAGTGGGATAATGTGAAGCCCTTTTCTTCTCTGGTCTTCTTTGCTGCTGATAAGAAGTACTGGGACCTTCTTCATCATAAAACCTTCTTGAGGTTTCTCTTTGCATTTTTCTTCTTGTTTCATTGATTTCTTTGGAGAGACCCTTCATAGTTATAAAGAAATATGAGGCAAAAATTAATCCCTCCATAATAGATCTCTACTATCTGCTTTTCATATGTTGTCAATAATGTCCACAAGCTGAGCCAAAGATCATGCTTTGATACCACTGTAATATCCCAGAATGGAATAATGAATTGATACACAAACACAATATTTGGAACACATAAAATGTACATGTAAAATTATTATCAACACAGATATACACAGAATAGATGAGCCATTTTTTCATAGGATATGGATTACAGTTACAGCAACGTAAAAATAGAGGTACTCTAGCCAAAGATATGGCCTAGAATGACCCTGCAAACATGCCAAGATAAGCATTGCGTAACTGGAGAACTAAAGGAAGCAATACTGCGTTGTCCCTCTTTCTGATGATGTACATATAGCTGCTAAAAAGGGAAATACAGATCTATGGAGCTCAAGAGCTTTGATGATGCCAAGATTCAAGATCTGGGCTCTATGATGGCAACCCAAGATAACCGAGAAAGGAAATTCTACATTTATAAGATTAGAAATTTACCCTCTTAGGGTTTCATCCCTAGTCTGATGGGTTATGCAGATCTGAAGCTATATTTGATTATATTATGGCTAAAATATGATGTAAAACTAGATCTAAGCTTTGAGGGCTGATCACTCCTTCAGATTTCCAAGCTAGAAGCTTGAGATCTTGCTTCTTCTTCCTCCTCCTTCAAGATGAAGCTAATACAAACACAATAGCTGGATAAAATGAACTTTATGGGAAGGAGAGGCTACTGCTTGATACAAAATATGGTTATTAAGCTCAAGACTGATGGAAATAATGCATAAAATGTGAAGGAATGGTCCTTCACTGGATTACTAGATGAAATGCTAGCAACTTCCCTTCTCCCTTGGATCTACAAGAATGGACTGTGAAATTCCTTATGGAAATGTTGTTGCTAGGAGATGAATGATGGATGGCCTAATGCCTGATATAGATCTGAAGTACTGGAAGGCTGATCTTAAAGCACAAAGTGAAAGGATGAACCCTTCACTAGTTCCTTAGCTGAAATACTAAAGCACAACCTCCTCCTCTCAAACCCTGATGCAGAAATGCGTTATTTCTAAATATGTATGGGCTGCAGAAAGTAGGAACAATTTGGAACCAATTCCTGATGATGAATAAGCTCAATAAGGAACCTTCCCATAGTAGGCACTCAAATTCCACCGTCGGTAAGGGTGGGATTTCTACTCGAAAAAACCCTGTGCTGAACAACACTGCAGACTTAGCTAAAGAGCTCAGCATGCTTGAAATGTTAAATCACAAATCGATATCTAAGAAGATCACATATCAATAATAATGCAAATCCTACCTCTAATGTTTCTTTCATCTTCATTATATAGTTTTTTAACCTTCCCATGCCTTCGCCCACCACATAACTGCATTGTACATGTGGACATAGGTCTCCATGTTGGCTGCGCTGTCTCTCCATGATCTCCATCATGTGTGCATGTGGGGATCGCCCTCTTCATCATGTGTGCATTAAATGCACTACTTCCTCCATCATCTCATCATGAATGCTCTACGATCTTACATTTGATTCCCTCCATGATCTTAGTTGACTTCTTCAACCTCCATGATCTTTCTCACTAATGAGACATGATCTCCACTCCTTTCATATTAAGAAGCTGCTCCACTACTCCATAAAGTAGATATCGATATGAAATATCCACATACACACATAAAGAGTGGATTTTATTTTCTTTGGGGTTTATGGGTCCCTCCACCCTCTTATTTACTTACTTAATTAGGATAATTACATTAGGGGAATTTTGAGGTCTAAAATGGGCCTCCTAAGAAAAATGTACAACCAAAATAAACTTTATAAGAATGAATATGATTCAAGATGATGATGTCAAACATGGGGGATGATTCACCATTTTTTAAGTAAAAGGGTGAAAATAATAAAAAATAATAAAATAATAAAACTACTTTTTCAACTCGTATTCTCAACTTATCTCCCAAAGTGTTTGCTCAAATTTCGAGTGAGAGTACTCGTTAGATGCAAAATCTAATTCCTCGTCCAAGGAGTAACCATGTTGAATACTTATTGTTAGTATGAATCTTAATTGCAAGTGTACGAAAAAAGACCACTTTAGCTATGCATAACAAACAGCCCTAACATCAAATATGGTTGCCAATATCTTCAGATCTACAATTAGGTGATCAAGATAAATGTTGCAAAAATCTAGATCTATGCATCAAAAGAAATTAAGCAGTAAATAAAACAAGATTTACTCCATGCATCCAATAGAAAACACAAGAATATGTTGAATGAATTTTATATGAATGGCACCTAGGAGGAAAACATAGAAGGATGTTACCAGTTCTCCTCAATGGGATGGGTTCTTGTAAGTCCTCGACACTTCAGATCTAAAATCCCTCTCTCTTGATGGTGTATAAAACCCAGACAAAAAGTGGAACCCAAAGGAAGCTCACAAGAAAATAGTAGCAAAATATGACAATGATATTGGATCAAAGTCAGACCAAAAGTACAGATCCAGAGTGATCTTTAGGCAACAAAAGGTAGTGAATGAATGGAAAAACCCTTCTACTTGTAACAAAATATTGACTTAGTCTAGATATTGGTGCATAGTTAAAATATTATTAACCAAATCAAGATCCAACTTTTATGTAATATTTTATTATATTTGCTGGAGGGAAAAAGAATTTGACTTGGGTCGAACCCCTTTATTTGTAAATAATAAATAAATAAATGGTTTATTTATTATTTTAAGGATGTGGTTGAGTAATAATCAAATAAATAATGATTTATTTAATTATTTATGAATGATTTAGTCAAATTTAACAAGGAATATTACTTAAATAAGGTTTAAATAATTATTCCTAGAAAATAATAAGATAAATAATGATTTATCTAATTAATTTTCCTGTTTTGGGTTAAATATGACCAGGAATATTAATTAAACTGATTTTTAACTAATTATTCCTTGAGGAAAATCAAACAAATGTAGATTTATTTAATATTTCCTCATGGGGTTTCCTGTTTAGACCATAAACAATTTAATAAAGGTGGTTTACTAAGTTATTTTCATAGTGAAAGAAATTTTACTTAGGGTAAAATTGGTCTTACATGGTGTACTTAGGTCCATCAAATAGTAACAAGTTAGATGACCAAAAAATGGTGTAACAGATTTCCTACCAGCGTGCGAGCATTAGCAGCTAATCGTATGACCGAAGTACGTTGTAAGAACTCAATCACTAGACACCGAAGGGGAAGTCAGAGAGAGAGAAATATAAGCTAGACCGAAGCGCTAAAGGACTAGACCCTGAGGAGATGAGACTTATAGGTGCGACAATCTCTTTTATGAGTGGGTACCTGTTCTATAGGTAGCGGGGGAGGCATACCTATGCCCGCCGAGACAAAGTACAAATAATAATGTGTCCAGTAAACAAGGGACTGAACTATATAGTACATGTTAGCATAAACATGAGCCAGATAAAAAACATAATAATGAATCCCACATACATATTGTGCCTGGGATAACAGCCAGGACTTGTACAATAATATCTAAGTACATGAGATACAAATACAACCTAGATTCCCCTGTAAACAGGAAAGGGCTTTAAAAATATGACTGATACATGCAATAAAAAAGGTGCTGCAAGTGGCTGAGGCCAACATCATCAAATCTATGGAGCTGCATTGAAGGCTGAAATAAAGAGGTCATTCAGGCATGTGGGGGGCTACCTATAGGGCCACCCCCTCATGACGGCTAAAACACCTCACACACACTCGGAATCACCGGTCCAATCTGCTGCATCACTGAACCATCAAGTATACGGATCTCAATCATGCTGTAAGTAGCTAGAGTTGAGAAACAATCAAGTCAAAGGGAAATAAGGAGTTGCTTTGCCTGATTTGAGGCACCGAACAAGAGTGGAAGTTGGAACCAAGGTACATTGCCCTCTAGACCTATCTTCTGGAATAAATGATCGATGTCGATAGAAGGAGGTCTGCCATAGGTGAGGCAAGAAGGGGTCCTCAACTAAGGCATGAGAGAAAATAGTAGAGCGACTGATAGACGGACACCAGGGGTGATGATGAAATGGGGGGTTGTTGAGTAGTGGACAGGTGACTTCCCTTGTTAGAGCATAAAGGGCATGGATGAACTAGCAGTGACTAACACAATATCATGAGGGATCGGGGATAGTGGGATTGGAGGCCGTAATGTATGAAACGAGAGAGGGACTAAGCAATGAAGGATGGAGGACTATAGCGGGATACAAAGGGACTCAAGATAGACTCCATGAATGCGATGCTGACTCAACTTGGATGCTCTAAAAAAGGGTGTCTTGATGATGCTGCCACATAGTAAAGGTCCAATGGGGACCAAAAAGACATGAGTACAAGATGGTAACTCATGAAAAAAATAAACATGAGTATGGACAAGTATGGAGGCAAAGTGGTGCCCCAAGTATAAGTGTTGCAAGTGAAGAAATTCGATTTTGAGGAGTGGTGAAATGATGCTTCTTGGACAAAATGTGTCCTAGTGAAGTATCAAATCATGAAAAAATAACAGATACCCATTTGAGGGCTCGATGAGAGCTTTCCAATGGTACAAACAGTTTGTCAAACTGAGCTACGGCTTTTTCACACCATGCGAAAGAAAAATCGGGGGTTTTTCTTTTAATAAGGTATTTTCCCTCCAAATTCACTCATTTTCAAGTGTAGTTGTGGTGAATGTAGAGAGGAGAGAAGACCCTAAATCTTGCGGTGATCGTAGCAAAAAAATCGACCGTTGGAATTGACATCCGTCAGTTGCAGGTAAGGGGCCTAATCCTACTCTTTCATTTCAGCGGATTGAAAGTAAAATTTAGGTACCCAAAGCTCATGAACATGCTAGGTCACACTTTCTGGGGTTTGTTCTGCGACGTGGGTAGCAGGTACTAGGTAGAAAACTGCGACCTGTCCCAGGAAATTACCTAAAAAGTGCAACCTATTAGAGAAAGGGGGTTTCAATGCTGTTTTTGGCTGAGAGCTAGGGTTTTTATGGTTGAGGGGCATAGGTGTCCCCAAGCATGTTATGGTCATGCCAAAATGTATTTAGAAAGGGGGAATATAAACAAATTTTAATGATGTGGTGAGCCATTTGTTTTCGTTATGGGTATGCAGTTCGAGAAAGGGAATGGAGGATTACCAATCTCTTTTGTACTACAGATATGAAGCAAATGGACTTAAGTTTCTAGGTTTGCATACATGGTGTCACTATCCAAAAAAGAGGATTTAGAGATACTGAACAGGTGCTCTCCTCGAAAACTCACAGGTTGGTCAACAACAATGTCGAAGGGACTAGGTTGTTGATGTAAGATGAAGGAATGATGCGGGGTATTATCCCTAGAGTGTTCTGAAGTGATATGGGAATCTAGAGGTTATTCTAAATGTGGAATACTAATGGTACTAGAGTCAACATGACCAGATACACTAGGAGAGTTGTGGAGAATTGCTTCTCATGGTCTCTCAAATATGGGTGCCCCCTTACCCAAACATTGGGTGTCAATGTAATGGCCATAAGGTGTACGTGGTTCAAATGCATGGGTTCGATGTAAGGGGGGGTAGATAAAGTCAAGGGTGGTGACTAATTCCATAATGTCGTCATCGTAATAGAAGATGGGGTGACTGGTGGAAGAAACACCACCTGATGCGGCGAAGCTACCTGACTCATCATCATGAGAAGAGAGGTTCACATGCGCATCATCACAAGGGGTGACATAAAAACAAGTAGATGAAAGATCCACCGAAGTTGAGCCCAAGGTGATCCTTGAAGGGAGGTCAGGTGAAACAAAAGGGGAAGGCCCAGGGGGGTCTTCCACCGAGGATCTCATAGATGATGATAGGTAGTGGATAGTGGCCGAAGACTCTATCATTTCGACATACGAAGGGGGAATGCCTATGGGAGTGGATGTGTCCTCTGGATTTGCTGAAGAAAAACATGCAAATAAGGGAGTGGTAGACTCGTTGTGCTTGGCCTCGAATTGGTGAACAACTGCTAGAGAGGTGTGGAAGTCCTCGAGGCAGGGACAGAGGTGAGTATAGTGGCCATGGAAATCACACAAATACTTGAGTTTCAGGACTGAATCGGGTATAGTGACATATACCTCTGGGATATCAGACTCCGGAAACGCTTTGTTAACCATGGGCTTGAGATGAGGAAATTCAGGACAATTATGGGTGGCATGACCGACAACATCACACAAAGCACACATAGGTGTACGCTTTGGAGGTTGAGGAGGAACATGTTTTTTTGGGGAAACCTTGTCTTTAGGTGCCTTCTTGTGAGCTTTGCCCTTCTTACCTGAAGTGGTTGCAATAGGACATGGTTCCTGTTGAGGTGGCTAAGGCACTGTAGTAGTGGGAGAAGTCATAGGGACCAGTTGAACCGGGGTCAAAGCAAGATAAGGTTTGGGTTGACTAGGTGGGGTAACAGCTGGGGGATCAAGGTACTAGACGGTAATCCCCACGGTTAGGTTGGGAAGGGAGAGGTTAGCCATAACAGGTACCATGTAGATTATGGGTGGAGGAGCTAGGAACAATATCTGACCAAAGGGGTAATGGCCAGGTGTGATGGCTCCAAGATGGTTAAGGCCTGGAGGAACCATTCCAGGAGGGTAAATAGGCTCATGAATACCAGTTGTAGGTGAAGGGCTGGGAGGAGAGGGTCCAGAAGGCTGAATCGAAGGGCTACGAGCAGGTTGCGGGGGGCAAGGAGGCTGCTAACTACCCGAAGCGGGCCGCTTGAGAGCAGCCCGAGACGATTGCATCATGCAAACATTCTATGAGCTAGGATCATATAGGAGGAGGAAGACCAGGGAATGTACCAAGTAGAGAGGAGTCTTTGTAGACTCCGGGTGAGACATTGGTCAAAGGATTGACGGTTTGCTTATTGGCCACCAAAGAAATGATGGACTCAGGGGAGGTCTGAGACTTCGGTTCATAATATGCCAACTGGTCAATGGTGACTATCTT
Organism: Pinus albicaulis; assembly: GCA_034641835.2. Classification (NCBI taxonomy): domain Eukaryota; kingdom Viridiplantae; phylum Streptophyta; class Pinopsida; order Pinales; family Pinaceae; genus Pinus; species Pinus albicaulis. Next base: position 975,745,241 of record CM076577.1, on the reverse strand, counting down.
TCCATTACGAGGGAAGTACATCTTGCGGTGGACCACAGATGGGACAACAGACATCGCATAGGTGTAGCTACGACCCAATAGAATGTTGTAATCTAAGGGGGCATCAATGACTTATACTTCAACACAAATATTCTTACCTCCAAGAGTAATAAGAAAATTACGGAATAGGCCAATGGGCTGGGAGGCATGGCCATCCCATGCTCGAAGAGTGATCGTGGAAGGAGCCAACTCAGGTGATCCAATTTGCTTCCAAACTGAAGTGGACATCACACAGGTGGATGCCCCCTCATCAATGATACACCAAGAAATGATGGCGTTCTAGATCTTGACTGGGATTTGGAAGGCGACGGAAGCAGGAAGAGGAGGATGTTCTAACTGGTCAACATTTAAGATGATCAAACCATCATCGGCAGGATCTACAGTTCCCATGGTAGATAGTAGAGCTTTTCGTTGTGAAGGACATGACTGGAGGAGTTCCAACATTGAGATGGTAGTAGGATATTGTGCCAAATCATCTACTATGCTATACGAATGGGCAGCTTTTCCGGAAACAACTTTTCAGTGTAGTGGTCCCTTACGGATCTTGGTATGAACCTTTGCCTTAGGTTGAGGGATCTGCAAGAGACCATTAGGTGTCGAAAGAGGCTCTGTAGAACCTGAAGAAGGTGGCTCGGGGACAGACGTAGCGGGAGGCTTGTTGTACTGATGGGACCAAGTTTGAAGGTTGATATCTACAGTTATAGGTTGGTCAGAGTTCATCATGAGAATCTGGTAATTGGAGGTACCGGATGGAAGAGGTTGAGTGGCCACCTAACCTTCAGGTGGCTGGGTAGCCACAAATCCTTGTTGAGGGAAAGGATTAGTAAGTACATCAGGTTGACTAGGCGTAGCACTGGGAGGGACGGAAGGGGAGGCTTGCTATCCTCGCAATGTTGGTTGAGACTCCCAAATCTGCTCATTTGTGGTAAAAGAGGACAATCATGCATGTAATTACCATAAACACCACAACAAGAACAAGGCTTGTTCATGCAATCAGGCCTGTCCTGCTTGGGCTTAGTGCCCTGTTGCTGGTTGGCAATGTTAGGAGCATTATTTTGTGGATTAGGTCTAGGATTACCGGGAGCAGTTTGATTTTGAGTGCCTTTACTCTTCTTTTTGGAGGGAGGAGGATTATTCGTGCCCTGCTGTGCATACATCTGCCTCTGAGGGGGCGGTGGCTACTGTTTTTGGGTTTGAGAAGGCAAGGGAGGAGGAGGTGCTAATGCTGGAGGAGCTGGAGCACCAGGCTATGGATACAGATAATAAGGAGTTTGGATAAAAGTGTGGAAAACAGGAGGTTGGGCAAGAGGAGGAGGCATGTCATATCTTGGATACATGCTACCAGGAGGGGGAAAAGTGTAGGAGTTGCTGTTCCCCCCCTGAGGAAAACCATAGCCCATGGGAGGCTGAGCATATGGATGAGAGAGAGCTCCAACGATACTGTCAGCGGCATGAGATGCCCTTGGTGCGTTGGCACCACCGGGTCTAGGAAGATCAGGTAGAACAGTATAAACATAACCCGACTGAGCGTAGATCAGGTCATATTTTAATGCAATTTGGAGAGAGGCTTCTTCGGTTTGAGGAAAATGTGATGTGACATCTTTTCTGATAGCAGGCAAGAGAGATCTAACGAACCAGTCCATGTAGACACAATCTTCAAAGGTAGGGGCTCGACATAGGCTCTTTCTTCTCCGCCATTCCTGGACATGATCGGATAGGTAGGTCGCAGATGATTAACAGAAAGAAGTCAAATGTTTGGCACCAGTGTCATAACGAAGGGCAAGTTGGAAATAAGATAGAAAAGCCCAAGAAAGAGTCGCAAAGGTGGTATGAGAGGATGGGGCCTAATCAACATACCACTTAGAAAATTCACCAGTAAGGGTATGTTGGAACAGCTGAAGATGGACAGAGTCATCGGTAATGGAGTTAGATGAACACGACATGTGGAAAGATCGAACATGATTGGTAGGATATTCGCTAGCAAGACCTTCAAACTTGGGAATGTAGGAAGGGGGCTTGGCTGGCATTGCAGGCCAACCAACATTATGGTGTATAGGGTCATTTATCAACTGGTAAAAATCAGGAAGATTGAGGCCTTCCATATAGGGGAGCAAGGGAGCAGCCATGATAGTTCCTGTTGCAGTCCCACTAGTAGTGTTCCCAGCATTGGGGCTAGGGCTACCACCAACATTAGGTCCTGAACCAGACATGGTGAAGGTGACAGGAGGAGAACTGGGGGCGGAATCAAAAGGAGAACCCAATGAAACAGAAGAAGAGTTGGAGTGCAGACTCAGAGGAGGACTAACTCGAATCCTAAGCAGAGGAGTGAGTCTTTCGACCGGAAACTGAGGATGAAGGCCAAGAAGTCTCCAAGATAAAAGCCTTAGTGGTGCAATGATGACGACACAAACATGGCACAAAGAAAAAAGAGACCAATAAGGGCAAGGAGGTGCAGGATCAACTGATTACAATGTCGAGACAAGGGTAGAGAGGTGCAGGATCGATTGATTTAAATGTTTTAAAGTCTTTACTTGGCGGTGTTAACCAAGCTCTTTTTCGCTTAGGGTGTGTGTGCAAAGTGTGTAAATTTTAATTTTTAAACCCAGACATTTGTAGAGAAAAATAAAAAGTGTGATGTATAACTATAAATAAACCTGCAGATAACAATATATGGAACTGAAATAACAGAAAATAAACAGCTAATTATGTAATAATCTAAACCCAAGGAGATAGGCCTCTCAACAACTAATCTGTAGGTGAGAAAAAAATAGTCAAAACACACTAAAATAGCCAATAGATTTAAGGTCGAGAGGGACAAGGATCTGGAGGTCAAATTTGCTAGAAATTGGTGTAGAAAAACAACAATAAATCAGAGGAAAGATTTTTGTAAATGAGGTGGCGAAAGGCTATATCCTAGAGGGAAGTAGAGGGGACCCTAGATGAAAACCAAAACAAAACTAAAGGAGGTGATTTGGATGGATAAGTAGCCAATCTGAAGTGGATCTGAAGGTGAGGTATCAGATATGAAAAATGGCTGAACGCTTTGAAAATTTCAGACAACCTGCAGCAGCTAAAACTCTTCCACAAAGTGTGGAGGGTACTGAAGCCCTAGGGGGCTAGATTCCCACTTTGTTGAGAAAAAAAGAACAAGTACAGGTCCAAAAGTGGCAGAGACGGAGGTCAGACAACCCTAAACAGAGGCCCAGACAAACCCAAAAAAAATTCTGAAAAATTCCTCCAAAAAAGTGAGGTCACAGTTTCTGACCTATTTCTTGCTAAGGTCATAGTTTTTGGGTATATTTCTGCGTCCTGAAGCTCCAGGTTGCAATTTTAGGGCCAAAAAGTGTGACCTGCACTTTCAGCACTCTCAAGAGAAGGTTTCAGCAGAATGTGTTGTCTCAGCTATGGCTGATGTTTGTCACCTACGCAATAGGTCTAAAAACACACGGACGTTAGAATTTTTAATGTTTTAAGGTTTTATAGGTTAAAAAAAAACATCAAGAAAATAAAAACAAGAAGCTGAAGAGAAATCCTAGGATTTGAAGTATCTGGATATGCAGGGATCTGAAAAACGACAACGGTCGTAATCGTAAACCCGTGTGGAGTCGCTAGTTGTTAGTATGAATCTTAATTTCAAGTGTACGAAAAAATACCACTTTAGCTGTGTATAACAAACAGCCCTAACATCAAAGATGGTTGCCAATATCTTCAGATCTGCAATTAGGTGATTAAGATAAATGCTGCAAAAATCTAGATCTATGAATCAAAAGACATTAAGCAGTAAATAAAACAATATTTACTCCATGAATCCAATAGACAAGACAAGAATATGTTGAATGAATTTTATATTAATGGCACCTGGGAGGAAAACATAGAAGGATGTTACCAGTTCTCCTCAATGGGATGGGTTCTTGTAATTCCTCAGCACTTCAGATCTAAAATCCATCTCTCTTGATGGTGTAGAAAACCCAGACGAAAAGTGGAACTCAAAGGGAGCTCACAAGAAAATAGTAGCAAAATATGACAATGATGGTGGACCAAAGTTAGACCAAAAGTATAGATCCAGAGTGATCTTTAGGCAACAAAAGGTAGTGAATGAATGGAAAAACCCTTCTATTTATAACAAAATATTGAGTTAGTCTAGATATTGGTGCATAATTAAAATACTGTTAACCAAATCAAGATCCAACTTTTATGGAATATTTTATTAAATTTGTTGGAGGGAAAAAGAATTTGACTTGGGTCAAACCCCTTTATTTGTAATTAATAAATAAATAAATGGTTTATTTATTATTTTAAGAATGTGGTTGAGTAATAATCAAATAAATAATGATTTATTTAATTATTTATGAATGATTTAGTCAAATTTAACAAGGAATATTATTTAAATAAGGTTTAAATAATTATTCCTAGAAAATAATTATTCTCGTCCTGATGATGGATCCCCCGTTGGGATTCGAAACGTCGACCAATGTTTTATGATCCCGTGGATAATATGAATTCTGCAACAATCAACGATAACCACATAAGTTTAAAAACCATAAAGATAAATAATGATTTATCTAATTAATTTTCCTGTTTTGGGTTAAATATGACCAGGAATATTAATTAAATTGTTGCTTAACTAATTATTCCTTGAGGAAAATCAAACAAACGTAGATTTATTTAATATTCCTCACAGGGTTTCCTGTTTAAACCATAAGCAACTTAATAAAGGTGGTTCACTATGTTATTTTCATAGTGAAAGAAATTTTACTTAGGGTAAAATTGGTTTTACATGGTGTGCTTAGGTCCATCTAATAGTAACAGGTTAGATGACCAAAAAATGGTGTAACACTTTTGATGGACCCTGCTATACGAAAAATTATAAATACATGAAAAAACATTATTTTCATGTATTTTACATTTTTCGTGTAGCAGGATCCATTGAAATTATGCAAGAAGGGTACTCCTTGGATGGGGAATTAAATTTTGCATCCAATTAGTACTCCCGCTTGAAATTTTAGTAAAAAATTTGGGAGATAAGTTGAAAATACGAGTTGAAAAAATAGTTTTTTATTTTTTTCCCTCTAAAATTTGATGATGTAATCAAATCTTATTTTATTATTTCTACTATTATTTTATAATTTCCTTAGGAGGTCCATTCTAGACCTCAAAATTCCCCTAATGAGAACGCTAATATTCCAATTATCTTGTGGAAAATTGGGAATATTACATTTTAAGTGTACATTCCAAATTGGTATAACAATTATCTTTAGTGTATTTAGAAAAAAAAGAGAGAGAAAAAATATGTATGAAAGAAGAAAACTTTTAAGCCTTAAAGGTTAAGGCATGATATCCACAGCAAGTGGTGTTATGTCAACAATAGAATTTGTATTGATATAAGTGTGAAAACTTTTATACTTTCGATGAGAGCATTGAAATGTTCAATAAATGGTACATCGAACCCTAAGTTGTCTAGGTTGGATATACTATTAGCAACTCTCGGTGGATAAAATCCAGTCAAGAAATCATATAACATGAATCAAAATATTAAAATCTATTTTTTCTTCTTAGTTAGAAGAATAAGAGGGTAGGGAGACCCATAAATATCCTTATTAGGAATAAAACCACTCCAAATGTGAATGGAGGGCATCAAAAGAGCTGGATAAAGCTCCCCTATGTGTGAATAAGGGAAGAAGCATGTGGACTGGGTCAACTTTGACTAAATCAACAGCGCTGGTATGGAAATAGTGGACATTCAATGAGGGAAAACATAGTTTTGGAGGGAGATCCTTTGCATGGTAGTGCCTTTAATGAGTGGGGCCAAGGGTGAGGAATCTCACCACTTATATAAGGAAGGGGATGGCAGCCATAGAAGATATGTTTTGGATTATTATTTGATTGTGGTTTGTTAAGACTTTTGGCTCTCTTCAGCTGTTTAGCTAGGACTGCAGTGTTGTTTAGCACAAGGATGTTTCTGAGCAGAAATTCCACCTTTATCCTCAGGGTACTTTGAGTTCCTACTCAGGAGAAGTTCTTGAGCATTATTTCCACATTATTTCATTTGGCTGAGCTACAACTTTCTTCTACAATACAATTTCTATTTAGATATGTGTTGAGTTGCAGGGTGGAGCAATGGAGGGTTTATTTGGATCATTTATGAGTGTGTATTCGGTGGAGGAAGATTTCTTTCTATTGGGAGATCAGTAAGGAAGGAACCTATGCTTCATGTTATATTTTGGCATCAGGCCAAGTCATCATCTTCCCCTACATCGCAGTTCCAGTCCATGACTACATTATTTTAGAGATCTGTTGCAAGGGTGAGTTCAGTGCTCCATTTGGAGTGTTTGCTTTCCATTGAAGGGATCAACCGTTCATCGAGAGAGTCTATTAGAGGATTTCCTTTCGGATCTACATCAAATTCAGCCACCTCATTTTAGGTGCCCAGTTGCAGATTTTATTCAGCCCTACGGTTGCATTCCGACATTCTGATATTTTGTGTATTTCCGGAAACCCTTCTCGGGTTATCTAGGAAATGTGTAAGGGAGAATAGATCTTCATTTTTGGCCTTGTCTGAACATTACATTATCATATCCATTTATATGTATTTTCAAGCTACAGTATTAGTCATTAAAACTACATTGTACTTGCTTCAGACATTTTTTGTAGCAGCTGCATCACATGTTTTGGGTGCTTTTGGGCATTGGAGGCTTCTCTTGCCTAGATCGAGGGGTTTGTTCTCCAATATATTGTCTACATTTGTTGCTTTTATACTTAATAACATGGATCTATCATTTGGCTCATATTTAATGTGTTGACATTTGCTACTATTTCCATTATTGTGTGTTATATTGTTGCTTTCCAAATTTGGGAATATTACAGTGGTATCAGAGCATAACCTTGGCTCAACCTATGAAGACATTGCATCTATGTTATGAGAAGAAGAATAAGATTCTCACATAAAGGATAAGACTCACAGAAGATACAAAGGCAAGTCTCCATTATTTGGATAAATGAAGGGAAAGAAGTTTTCAAAACTTCTTCTCCAAACTATGCATGAGATTAGTAGAGAAACCAAGGGAATGAGGAGGGAAAGACATGAAGATCCCTCAAAAATATTTGCACATGAAGAAAGCTCCATTTCTTCATATTATGGTGGTGAGCATTCAGCCACACAATCATATCTACAATGCTCTACCATGCCTATGTTCATAGCAAGAGAGATGGAGGAAGGAGATGTGCCAAAGGAGGAGACTCTTGGTGACTATCTTCAAGAGTATAAATCTCAATCTCAGAGGTTCAAAGATCATCTAAAATTCCAAGGGTTTTGCAAGATCAAGGAGAATAGAATACCTAGCAATGACAACAGAAGAAAGAGGTGCAAGCAACATGATGTGGGTAGATTCTTTCTATCGACTTTTGATGGGTCACCTAAATGTTCAGCTAGCACTTGGGTGAAGGAGTTAGAAACCTATTTACAGTAGCACCAAGTTTCAAAAGATGAAGCCATTAGAGTAGCAACACTGCATCTTGAAGGTAAGGCTTATGTCTGGTGGTTTTATGAAACTTCTTCCTTGAATCATGTAAATCTATCTACTTATGCAAAGTTCACTAGGAGGTTAGTGAAAATATTTGATGAAAAACATTCTGAAACATCCTTGGTTGAGCTAACCAAGCCTAAAAAAAAAAAACCTTTACATGGGTTGGAAGGATCTATAGAACCAACTCCATTCCAGAATGCTATTGAGGGGGTTAAAAACTTGTAGAATACCTTGCTAGAGGCAAGATCCCCACTTCAAGAAGAGCTCTCTTCTCAAAAGGAAGACATGGAGATCTATTTTTCAAAAGAGGATTAAAAAAAGAGCCTATTAATGATGATGAGGTAACCTCCATTCATGATGAAGGCGAAGAGCAGGTTGGAGGTAACAACACTGTCACATTAGGAGCAGATCTAGTACCTCATGGAGAGGAATATGGAGCAATTTCTCCAATGAGAGGAGTTTTTGTATCCTTGCAAGAAGTTCCAAAGGATCTCATATGTGGATATCAAGGCACAATCCATGAGTAGCATGTGCCATTATTGATAGATTGTGATACCTTGCAGATGAAAGGAGAAGGTAGGGAGGATGGACAACATCATATCATTAAGAGCACACAACCCTATCTATTTCAGAAGGTTGATGCATAAAAGAAGAAGATTGGTTTGTGCAATGAGAGTAACGACAAAGCAGTCCACTCATATATGCAGTCTACTCTTGACATTGATGTCTCATTACATGGAAATATTCCACTTGGGAGACCACCATATCAGGAGATGATGAGAGATGCTTCACATTTGGTTGCACCACTCATTAATCCCGGAGGGGTGAGAACCTTGGGAGAAATTTACATGGCGGAGAGAGTCTGGGGTACGCTCAAGGAGGAGGGAGACATTCTCCAAATATTATTATTACCCACTCTGACCACACATCATGTGCTAAGATAAGATGTTCTAGGGATGGATGGCACCATCAGGGTGCAAGGATACCACTACATGGATTTGGAGAATCAGAAGATACTTCCACATTGGGAGAAATCTTCCATATTTGGTAGAGGTCGGTGGCCACTCATGCTTACATTGGCCAAAATGAGAAATTTTTTGATGGGTAATAGCTTTTCAGGGAAGCATAGCCTCCAAACAATTCCACCTTCACTAGAGCATGAGAAGATGCAGGAGGAGCAGCAGAGGCAATATTGCAACATCTCGGTGTATGACTTTGGCATGGGAGATGTCTTAGAAGAGAGAAACAACATGGCAGGTGGTTTACATGATAGATCAACAGCACTGTCATTATTGAGTATTGAACCTTATAGGAGATCCTAAATATTAACGGAATACTCCAAGGATCTCTTTTCATGCAAAGTGCTTGATGGGAATTTATCTGATGGGAGATATGTAATGAGAGATGGGGTCATCTATTTTCAGAGTACAATCTTCTTGACTAGAGCTTCTAATCTCAAGGAGAAACTACTAGATGCAGCATATGATGGTTTTCTCTCCAAACCCATTGGATTTATAAGAGCATACCCTATTATCTTAGAGGGATTCATTTGGAAAGGCTTCAAAGAGGAGATGCACCATCACATGAGGAGTTTGGAGGATGAGGAGAGATATAAATCTTTGGTGTAGTTATCACATCCAATTCCTTTCTCGTTGGGAGTGAGAGGAGGCCCATCTATGAGCCACCTTACTAACTTGAACCAAGTACATGGTAAAGATTGTATTTCTGTACATCATGATTCATTTACTATGTATTTGTATTTCCTTACCATTCATATGCAAGAAATTTCTCCAAGAGGGGGCACTCTTCCTTCTATACTTCATGGTCTACTTGAGGCCATACGAAGTATTGATGATGGCCACTCCCTACGAGATCTTGGGGAGATGATATCTTATTCAGGGCATGCTCAATTTGCACCATACATCATACATCTTCTCCAAGCATGTGAGAAGATTGGGGAAACAAAAAAGTGGTTGGTAAACCACTCATCATGTCATATTCTGATGCAGTTAGGAGAAAAACTACATTGGTTGCACTTGACGGACCATTGTCTTTCTCCAGTACTACACTTGACAGCTAACATGACATTGATTATGGTCCCATATGTTGATGATTTTCTTATCTGTTGTGAAACCAGCTTGAAAAATAAAAGAAAGGAGATATCAATGCCTTAGAAATAAGCCACTTTGAGGGGGAAACCTCCAATACATTACATGAATGAACAATTCGTGGATGATACAAATTACAAAACCTCCTTTCTATATATAGGAATCAATGGGGCCACAATGTACTCCTAGCCAACCTAACAATAATAATTTAAGGGCACAATAATAACAATATGGGGGATACAGGGGTACAATAATAACAATAAGGGGGTTACACTAACAAAAATAAGGGACTATACTAGTAATATAGGGACCTAACATGCCCCTATCCATCAAAAAAGTGTTGTCCTCAAAGCTTAAGTAGCTCTGGGTGCTTTTGTATAAAATTCTCATCTTCCCATGTCAAATCTTCAGTGGGTAAGTTCTTCCACTTGATGAGATATTCTGAAATTGATCTGTTTCATATCTTTCGAGTTCTTTTTTCCATGACCAATTTAGGTTCCAATATGATTTTTCCTTCCTCATCAAGTTCTGGCAATATTGTTTGAACTGGAAGATTTTCACCTATAACCTTCTTTAAGCATGAAACATGGAAAATTCGATGCACTCGTGAAGAAGCAGGAATCTCCAATTGGTATGCCATAGTACCAATATTTTGCAACACCTTGTAAGGACCATAATACTTTGGCGATAATTTATTATCCTTCTTAGCTTGCTTGAGGGACATGTTTGTATGGGAAAAATACTGAGTCTCCTACATAAAAAATTCTCTCACTGTGATGTTGATCAACCTGTTGTTTCATTCTATTTTGTGCCAAATTCAGGTTATCCTTTAAGAGTTGAAGAACTTCTTGTTGATGCTCGATGTGATCTTCCACTGTTTTAACCTTCAAATTTTCACTTAAAGATGATGTGATGGATGGTGGATGATATCTATAAAGTTTTGTAAATGGGGTCATTTTTGTTGTTTTTGCTGCATTATGGAAGGAAGTGTTATACCACCATTCAGTGAGAGGTAACCACTTGACCCATTGTGTTTGTTTATCAGATACAAAACAATGAATATATCCTTCCAAACATTTATTTACTATCTCAGTTTGACCATCGAATTCAGGATGATAAGGTGAGCTATGAGCTAATTGAGTACCCAAACAAGAAAATAACTCCGTCCAAAAATTTCCAGTAAAAATGGGATCTCTGTCGCTCACAATAACCTTTGGGTTTCCATGTAGCTTTTGAATTGTGTCCATAAATGTAGTAGCAACTATACTTGCTTTAAATAGATGAGATAATGCACAAAAGTGTGCATATTTGGAAAGTCTATCAACTACCACCATGATGACACTCTTTCCTTTGGACTTAGGTAAACTTGTGATAAAATCCATTGAAATCTCCTCCCAACGTTGACTTGGAATGGCTAAAGGTTGTAGAAGACCCGGGGTCTTAATTTTCTCAATTTTATTCTGCTGGCAAACCAAACATTCCGCCACAAACATTTGAATATCAGATTTAAGGCCATCCCAAAAAAATCCTTTCTTCACCTTGTGGTAATTTTTAAAAATACTGAGTGTCCTCCTAAAGGAGAAGTGTGCAATTCCAAAAGAATATTTTGTTTTAGTAGGGAATTCTTACAAATATATAAGTGATCTTTGTACCATAAGGAATCATTTTTCCAACTAAATGTATCAGATGTACTAGGATCTTGCTGCAACTTTTGAATGAGTGTCCACACTTCTTCGTCCTTCTTCATCATCACCCTTTGTAGATTATTTCAAAGTCATAACCCAACATCTTTGTGACCCATTTATGCTACTCTTTTGAAGATATTCTTTGTTCCAAAAAGTGTTTCAGACTATTATGATCAGTTTTTACCTTGAAGTGTCTTCCCATTAGGTAAGGTTGCCATTTCTTTAGTGCATGCAGTATTGATGACATTTTCTTCTCATAAATAGCTTTACCATGTCTTTTCAACTGATTGGACAACTTTAAAAATAAATGGGTATTCCTTCTTGCATTAAAACAACACCAATTCAATCCATTTTAGGCATCGTTTCCAAGATAAAGTTTTGTGAAGTAGGCGTATTTAAGACAGTTAACTGAGCATTGCCTCTTTAAGATGTTCAAAGGCCTTAGTTGCTTCAGGAGTCCATGAAAATACATCTTTCTTCAATAATATTGTTAGAGGTGCTTCTATTCTCCCATAATTCTTAACAAACTTGCGATAATACCCAGTTAACTCGAGAAATCCACACAACTGCTTTATGGTTGTGGGGACTTTCCATTCCTTAATGGCTTTAATTTTGTTAGGGTCTACCTTAACACCCTCGTGAGATACAATATGACCCAAATATTCCACCTCTTCTACTCCAAAGAAACATTTGGATGTTTTTGCATATGATTGTTTCTCCTGCAACAGTTTTAGCACCCTGTCAACATGTTGAACATGATCCTTCCAAGACTTGTTGTAGATTATTATATCATCAAAAAATACGAGCACAAATTTTCTAAGGAAGGGTTTTAAAATGGAATTCAACCCTTGAAATGTAGAAGGTGCATTGGTAAGGCTAAAAGGCATGACTAAAAATTCATAATGACCCTCATGAATTCGAAATGTTGTTTTCAGAATATATTCAGTAGACTTCATTCTAATTTGATGATATCCTGAACTAAGATACAACTTGGTAAAATAAATTTCTCCATGTAATTCATCCAATAATTCATCAATCATAGGAATGGGAAGTTTATCTTTAAAGGTGAACTTATTGAGCTCCCTATAATCCAGACACATGAACCATGATCCATCCTTCTTGTGCACCAATACTACTGGAGCAGAGAAAGAACTTTGACTAGGTTGAATTATACCAGCCTCTAACATTTCAAATCATATGTTGATTACACTCTTTTGGACATAAGAATATCTATGGGCTTTGATGTTTGGAGAACCTTCAGAATCAAATGAATAGTATGATAATTGTTATCACGAATAGCGGGAGTCCTTTGGAAGTTTCAAAAACCTTGGAATGATTGTCCAAGACTTTTTGGAAGTCTGTGAAAATAGATGATTTTGATATTGAGACTTCTTTGAGCATGTACTTTGATGCTTTGTGTTATTTCTTTATAAACTTTGTCACGGCATTCATATTGTCATCTTTTCAGAAACTGTAATTACTGCTTTATTTAGGCTTCCTTTCCTTCTGAAAAAAAATTCAAGAAAAGTTCTTGAAAATTAAAAGCTACCATCCCCAAAGATTGTAACCATTGTACTCCTAGTACAACATCAACACCTCCCATAGGAATGGAAAGCATTGGAATATTCAATATATATTCCCCCATGGTTAGCTTGATATTATGGCATTTTCCAGAAAAATTTATAGTTCCTCCATTTGCAACCATCACTTGACATTCTGGTGCTGGGTATAGGAAACAATTCAATTCTTGGGCTACCTTACAATGAATAAAATTATGGGTACTACCTGAATCAATCAACATTATTACCTTTTTCTTCTTGATATGTCCTTCTATCTTAAGAGTTTGAGGAGTGGTTATTCCTGCCAATGCATTACATGATATGGCCAGACTCATTTCTTCCTCTTCTAGGGTTGGTTCCTAGTGTATATCTTCTTCTTTTGAAGTTTCTTGTTCATTTTCTTCTTCCTCTTCACAATCTACGTAAAATAATTTCTTCTTAGCACGCTTATGACCTTTAGTGTATTTTCTATCACAACTGTGGCAAAGCCCTTTTTCTCTTTTTTCTTCCAATTTTTGTGGTGTCAACCTTTTAGGTTGTGGAAATCTAGGAGTAACAATACTTACCTCTTTATAGAAGTGACTGGTAGGCTTCCTTGTCGCCATAATTTTACATTCATTTTTTCTTGCCAACCTGAATGCCTTCTCCAATGAATCAGGTTCCAAAACACGAACTTCATGTTGGATGTTATCCTTCAAAGTACCTATGAAGAGATTAATCTTGTGTTCGTCTGGAATATCAGTTACCCTTATATTCAATTTTTGGAAGTCCTCAATGTGCTCCCCCACTGAACACTTTTGTTTGAGATTTAGCAAGTGGATAAAGAAGGTGTTGCTATTTGTATCGTCATAATGTGCTATCATTTCCTCCATAAAAATTGACCAAGTGACAATTTTTTTACGGGAGAAAAGCCATCTATACCATACAAATGTATTTTGTTCTAAATGTAAAGTTGCAATGCATACCTTTTGTGTGTTTTCCACATTATTGAAATCAAAATATTTCTCGATTTGTAGTATCCATGTTACAGGATCCTTTCCATGAAATTTCCTCATATCCATTTTTGGAATATGGTGGTTCTTCCTTCCAACATTAGAGTTTATGAAATCACGATTAACATTTATTTTGTTCTCATCATGAGTTTCCTCTACTATCGTTTCACCATTAGGAAACATTTCTTGTATCAACTTTGTCAAACCTTCCATGTCTACCTTTAGATCATTCTTCATGTTTTCCATTTTTTCATCAACCTTAGTTTCCATGTCATCCATCTTGTATTCCATGCCAGCTTCCATGCCATCTGTCTTAGCTTCCATGCCATTCTTCAAACCATCCATCTTAGATTCCACGCCTTTCTTCAAACTATCCATATTAGTTTCCACGCCTCTCTTCAAAACTTCATGTAATTTTTTGTTGCTCTTTGCGAGAGAAAAATTTGTTGCACTTGCTCTTCTAATTTTGATATGTCATGTTACCATTCATCGCCTTCATGAGTCATAGTAGAGCCTTCTAAAGGCTTAATGTGTGTTGAATTCTTTTTAGGGGCCATTTTAGAATCCAATACTGATATCTATTCTACAATATTCCCTTGGAATCAATTCAACTTGATTCTTCAAATAAGACTTATGCAATTCGGAAAAAAAATAGACACCTTTTACTTGATTTTGAGGAGCTCAATATTGAAATTGAATTATCTCTATAATTGTAGATCCTCAATATCTAAAATTTGGCTCTTCAGTATCCCTCTGAAGCTTCTTTCAAATGCCACAGGTATAACTTGATTTGGATTCTTCAAGACAAAGTTATGTCCAATATCCCATAATGACCCAATTATGGACTGGTTCAGTAGAGAGAACTTGTACGACTTGCCACGTGTCACTGTTTCCTCCTTTGGCTCCAAAATTGATAGAGAGGAAACTACAATCCATGTAATTGTGGCCACTTTTTATAGTATTCCAATTCGATGCTCAGAGAGAGAGAGTTATGAATATCTTCCCATGATCACCTCTTTGAGATGAAATTCGGGAGCCTAAAAAAACCCTAACTTCCACAGACCATATCTCCAAAACTATTATGAACCAAGCCCTGAAATTTTGCGACAATGTTCTTTAGGAATTCGGATTTGCACTCTAGATATTTCAGCTTCTAAACCTTCGTAGAAAAAATCGTATAGTCAAAATTCCACGATGACTTGTTTAGGTTAAATTCAGGAGCCTGCAAAAAGCCATAACTTCCACAAAACATATCTCCACAAATATTACGAAAAAAGCTCTAAAATTTTGTGACGATGTTCTTCAATATTGTGGCTTCGCACTCTAAAAATGGTTCTGAACCTTCATAGAAAAAAATTTATAGAAAAACTTCCACGATGACCTGTTAGGAGCAGTGAAACCCTAGAATCCAAAGCTCCGATACCAAATGTTGTGAAAGCAACTCCAAAAATAGAATAAAAGAGATATCAACGCCTTAGAAATAAGCCACTTCGAGGGGGAAACCTCCAATACATTACATGAATGAACAATTCTTGGATGATACAAATTACAAAACCTCCTTTCTATATATAGGAGTCCATGGGGCCACAATGTAATCCTAGCCGACCTAACAATAATAATTTAAGGGCACAATAATAACAATATGGGGGTTACAGGGGTACAACAATAACAATAAGGGGTTTACACTAACAACAATAAGGGACTATACTAATAATATAGGGACCTAACATTATCATTATTGGGAACATGCTTGGAGGAAAAACAAATGGGTTGGATGTGTCCATTGGGAATGAAACTTCCCACACTTCTTCATGCTTCAGGAAGAGCATGGTACATTATATGGCTGCTACATTATATCATGTGTTTCCTTATGAGGTGAGCCATATTGTTGGATTGAGCCTTTGGGAGGAGCCTCTCATGAGCACGTGGGAGGAGTTTTTCTATGAATTTCCATTCTAGAAGGTGATTCATTTTATATGGATGATAGCTTTGAGATTGGAGCTTCACATGGGAATGAAGGTTCGCTACATGTTTTAGATCTATCCTTGCAGTTTCTTAAGGAAAAGCAACGTTTGGGAGGGGAGGATTGTAATATTCCTAAATTAGCATGCAGCTAATTGGGATATTAAAATCCAATTTTGCTTCTTAGCTAGAAGAATAAGAGGGTAGGGAGACCCATAAATCTCCTTATTAAGAATAAAACCACTCCAAATATGAATGGAGGGTATCAAAAGAGCTAGATAAAGCTCCCCTATGTGTGAACAAGGGAATAATCATGTGGACTGGGTCAACTTTGACCAAATAAATAGTGCTGGTATGGAGTGGACATTCAATGAGGGACAATGCAGTTTTGGAGGGACATCCTTTGCATGGAAGTAGTGGCTTTAATTAGTGGGGCCAAGGATGAGGAAGCTCACCACTTATATAAGGAAGGGGATGAAATCCATAGAATATATGTTTTGGATTATTATTTGATTGTGGTCTGTTAAGACTTTTGTCTCTCTTTAGCTATTTAGCTAAGATTGCAGTGCTGTTTAGCACAAGGGTGTTTTCAAGCGGAAATACCACCTTCATCCTCGGTGGACTTTGAGTGCCTAATCAAGGGAAGTTCTTGAGCATTATTTTCACATTCTGGAATTTGGCCAAGTTACAACTTTTTCTATAGCACAGTTTCTTTTTAGATATGTGCTGAGTTTCAGGGTGCAACAATGGAGGGTTTCTTTGGATCATTTCTGAGCTTGTCTTCGATGGAGGAAGCTTTCTTTCCATTGGGATAGTAGTAAGGAAGGTACTTGTGCTTCATGTTATATTTTGGCATCAGGCCAAGTCATCATATTCCCCTATAGCATATTTCTAGTCGATGATTTCGTTATTTTAGAGATCTGTTGCAGGGGTGAGTTCAATGCTCCATTTGGAGTGTTTTCTTTTCATTGAAGGGACCAACCCTTCATTGAGAGAGTCTATTGGAGCAGTTCCTTTCATATCTACATCAGATTCAGCCACCTCCTTTCAGGTACCCATTTTCAGAGTTTATTCAGCCCTAGGGCTGCATTCCGACTTTCTGATATTTATGTATTTCCGAAAACCCTTCCTGGGTTCTCTAGGAAATGTGTATGGGAGCATAGATCTCCATTTTTGGCCTTGTATGATGATATAGGAGCATCATGGTTCCAAATTTTTTTACATTTAGTAGAATCTAGGGGGTCTTGTGTTTTTCAAAAGGGGTGTTTTCCTAAGTATTTAATTAATGTAATTCTAAAAATTTTGTGTGATTTATGTGAGACATTTATAATATGATTTAATTAAATATTGAGAGGCATATTTGTAAATTTTCTTGAATATAGGAGAACATGAGTGATTTATGAGTGATTATTGTGGATTGAGATATTCTGAAATATTGTAAATCTTAGATTAGAAAGTAGTTCATGATTTTATGGATTTATGGAGCATCCTTAGGATATAGTTGAATGTTGAGATCCTCAAGGGATAAAGAAGAGATTTTAGGAACTAATTGAGGAATTAGAGGATTTTTGGGATTTTATTGAGAAACCTATGGATCTGAACCAAAATTGGTTACATAACCTTTTATATATAGTTGTAAAGCCTCGAAGGCACATACACAAGAAAAAAAAGGATCATTATTCTTAGATAGGTGGTTTGATTGTAAGCCTACAGGAAGAGAGAGAGTGAAGAGAAAAGGGCCATGTAAAGGTAGATCAGGCCAAAGCTAGAGTGTAAAATAGGTTTTTATCTATTTTTGTACATTTGTTTAATGAATGAAGAAATTGAATTCATTGTGACTGTGTGTGTAATTCCTTCTACATGATGAGTGATCTGTAATTGTGAATTTATGGTTTCTGTGTGGTAAACCATGGTGAATGAATTCAAATTGAATTTTTAAAGTCTTTCTGAGTGAAAAAGGACTTAATGGCTGGGTAGAGTCTATGTGATTCCAGTATGGAACTAATAGTTGTGTGTACAGGTCAAGTAAAGAACAAAATACGAATTCTAGAAGAAGAGGAGAAATACAGAGAGTGCTATGTATTCGAACTAGAGACAATGCTAAAGGAAACTTGAATGCGCAAAGGATGAATAGCATTAAACGAGATAGAATAAGTTGAGGAGGGATCAACACCTTTAAAGGATTGAAGAAATCTTAGGAGAATTAGCGTAATAGAGTTATAGGGTAGAGACAGAAGAAAGAACAATAATCAATTAAAAGTAGAAGCACGGAGAAGATTTCAAAAGGGGAATTCGATGGCAAGGATTAAATCGCAGTATCAAAGATCTTAAGGTTTGATGGCTGAGATCATTGCAGGTAGAAGAGGTGAAAAAAAACTGTGCACAGGTGAATGAACCATCATGATTGGATCGTAGATCAAAGGGGAAAATATTGATGGTCAAGATGATTTGGAAAGCTAAACCAAATAACTTGTGATGTGAAGAAGGAAAGCATGTGAGGATCGTTAGATCTGGGCGCAGATCAATAAAGGTTTTAAAGTTTAGTTTTAAGACATCCTAGGTATGTTATTTTATTTGAAATGTGGTAAGGGATAAAAAGTGTGATGTGGTGAAGGGTGGACATGTATCAGTGTAGTGCAAGAGTGCACTTCACAATATTTACGATTTAGCATTATCGGTAAAGGGTTAAATGTGCAGGCAAGAGATTTGCAATGAATCCTAATTGGTTGTTGTGATGTGGGACCTTGGAACTAATTTTTCGTGTTTATGTAAGTTAATTATGATTATGTGAGTTCTCTTATAAAGTTAAGTGATGTTGATTGCTAAAGTATGTATTTTATATATTCGTTGTGCGTATAAAGGAATTCTGCGGGAACCAGAACGACGGTTAGCGGGTTTGGTTAAAGTGGAAGTCATGCACATGATAAGGTAAGGTGTAGGGTTAATTCCGCTAACTCTACATAAGTAAATATTTGTGGCCTATGGCTCCATCATTTGGTATCGGAGCGAGAAAAAGATATTTTGGGATAAATTTAGAGCGGGTATGATATACATAAGAGAAATCCGAGTGGGTTTATCTTTTGAAGATATTTCATAACTTATGGAATTATAATTAAATTTGTGAACATATTTTGAAGAGAACAGAATGGGAAGAATTTTCAGAGAATCGGAGTGGCGTAGTAGAAGTGAAGAGAAGAATCATATCTAAATCTGATTGAGGTAAGAAAGAAAATAATTGTCTTGTTGATTTTGAAATTGGTGATTGATAAATTTATTTTTGAAAGAACAGTAAAGAGATAGAAGAAAAATCTACTTTGGGGAGAAAGTAGATCATATTGAGAACAAATTGAGAAAATTGTTTATGAAGAGATAGTGACAAATGCAAACAGTGAAGGTAAAGTCAGCAGACAGAAAAGAGAGACTGCAACAGCAGCATATGTTCAAAAAATTGGACAGGTATGGTATTCATGCTTTTAGTTAATTAATGATGGATTGTTGATTGAAAGAAATTCTATGAAGATGCTTGATGATTGTAGCCAAGAAGAAGTAGCGTTTTTGATGATGATGGACATGAACCTATCCAACTAGAGATTGGAAGAAAGGAGAAATGTGATTAATTGCAACATCCAGAGGAGCAATGAAGCTCTAAGAGGTTCAAGAGAGTGAAACAAGATAAAGAGAGAGAATACCTAGGAAGAGATCAAGCACGGAGCGGAAGCTTGATAGGGTATTGAGTAGTAAGAAGATATTGCTACAAGAGAAGGTTATGTTGCAGATCAACAATCGAACATGGATGAGATCATGAGTAAGATGGCCATGGATGATCATAGAAGAGGTTTTAGATAATGCCATAAAGGTAAGATGAGTAATGAAGAGTGAGAGAGAAATCTTGCAGTGATGAGAGTACAGTTGGAAGTATTAGAGGGATGGCTACAAGAGAAAGAGAATGGATACCAAAGACATGGATGGAAAATGAGGAAACAGGTTAGATAAAACCTATTGAAAAAAATATGGAATATCAAACTTACAAGTGAGTTCAGAGAACTTGAGAAGAGACATATTGACTTGTTGGAGAAAGAGAGTCTCAAAGGAGTTGAGTCACAGTAAAGAGGATCTGATGAAATCTAGAAAGTACATTGTGAAGGATTGGTGTCTGAAGCATCAAATGAGACTGAAAGGTCTTGTATTTTTAAAACTAATGATTTGTGTATGATTGTAGGTACATCACAGGATGATGAACAAAATTTAGAGTTTGTTAAGAAGGAGCAGAATATGAAATCTATTCAGGTTAATACTGAGATAGCAAGATCCCAAAAACGAAAGGAGACAGAGAGGTCTCATGGAAATATACAGTAGAATATTGGAGCTGGTAACAATGAATATTGGAATAGCATATATGAGTTAAGACACGAAGATGAAGAAAAGGTATTTATTGTACCTAATGAGTTTGGAATTTTTAAACATGATGATTTAGACATGTGTGTAGATTTAGTAGAGGAAGAAGGACCATTTGATGATGGGTCAAAAACAAGTGAAGGTACTGAAAACTGTATAAAGTTTCCAAATTCTACTCCAATTGAAATTGTTGAGTTATATCGAAAGTTAGACCTTCAAAGAAGAAAGTTGGAAAATAAGAGGATATATACTCAGGATAAATTGCTGAAGAAGGAAGGCAAACAAATAGTCATGAATGACAATCATAAGGAAGAGGAAGGAAAATATGATGGAAATGATGAACATAATAGTGTTTCATTTGAGAAGAATCAAGTACAGAGGGAATTGGAGGACAATTTATTTTTTGAAAGTGAATTTGCAGATATTGAACAGAGGTTGTTTGGAAATGAGATAGAAGCTCAAAATCAACAAGAGGGTAAGGATTTAAGGGTTGTAGTAAGAATCCAACAACTTCAAAGAGAAGATAACAAACAACAATTTGAAGATGAGTGGACAAAGAGCAATAAAAATGGGCAGAGAGAGTACCTGTCAGAAGATAAGCTAGACATAGAGATTGAAGGAATAATAATATAGATGACGAAGGTACCTCAGAAGAAGACAAAAGAAAGAAAGCCAAGCAATAGCAAGAGAAAGACAACAGGAGTCTGTGAGAGCATAGCCAGTGGAGAAATGCAACATAAATTGTGGAGACCTAGAGAACAACAAAAAACAACAGTAGTAACCAAAGACAGATTACAGAACAAAGTATGGGATCCAGGAGGACAAATATTCAAAGCACATGATCTGGAGATCATGATTATTTTCTACCTTGGGAGTCTGATGCAGGAGCATCATGGTTCCAAAATTTTGTACATTTAGTATAATCTAGGGGGTCTTTTGTTTTTTAAAAGAGTGGTTTTCCTAAGTATTTAATTAAGGTAATTTTAAATATTTTCAGTGATTTATGCGAGACATTTATAATAGGATTTAATTAAATATTGAGAGGCATATTTGTAAATGTTCTCGAATTTAGGAGAAAATGAGTGATTGATGAGTGATTAGTGTGGATTGAGATATTTTGAAATATTGTTAATCTTAGATTAGAAAGTAGTTCATGATTTTATGGATTTATTGAGGATCCTTAGGATTTATTTGAATGTTGAGATCCTCAAGGGATAAAGAAGAGATTTTAGGAACTAATTGAGGACTTAGAGGATTTTTGGGATTTTATTGAGAAATCAATGGATCTGAACCAAAATTGGTTACATAACCTTTGATATATAATTGTAAAGCCTCAAAGGCACAAAAGTAGAAAAAAAGGGATCATTATTCTTAGATATGCGGTTTGATTGTAAGCCTATGGGCACAGAGAGAGAGTGAAGAGAAAAGGGCCATGTAAAGGAAGATCAGGCCAAAGATAGAGCATAAAACATGTTTGTATTTGTATACTCACATTTATTTAATGAATGAATAAATTGAATTCATTTTGACTGTGTGTGTCATTCCTTTTACGTGTTGAGTGATCTGTAACTATAAATTTATGGTTTCTGTGTGATAAACCATGGTGAATGAATTCAAATTGAATGTTTAAAGTCTTTCTGAGTGAAAAAGGATTTAATAGCTTGGTAGAGTCTATGTGATTCCAGTCTGGAAATAATATATGTGTGTACAGGTCAAGTAAAGAACAAAATACAAATTCTAGAAGAAGATGATAAATACAGAGAGTTCTCTGTATTCGAACAAGAGACAACACCAAAGGAAACTTGAATATGCAAAGGAGGAATAGTGTTAAAGGAGACATAATACTCTCAGGAGGGATCAACACCTTTAAAGGATTGAATAAAGCTCAGGACAAGTACCGTAACAAATTTTTAGGGTAGCGAAAGCAGAAAGAACAAAAATCGATTAAAAGAAGAAGCACAGAAAAGAGTTCAAAAGGGGAATTCGACGGTAAGGATTAAATCGCAGTATCGAAGATTTAGGATTTGAAAGCTGAGATAGTTGTGGGTAGAAGAGGCGAGAAAGAACATCGCGCAGGTGAATGAACTGTCATGATTGGATCGCAAATAAAAAGGGAAAATATTGACAGTCAAGATGATTTGGCAAGCTAAACCAAATAACTTGCAATGCAAAGAAGGGCGAGCAGGTGAGGACCATTAGATTTGGGCGCAAATCAACGACAGACAACAAATCACACATCAGAGGTTTTAAATTTTAGATTTAAGACATCGCAGGTATGTTATTTTATTTGGGATGCAGTAAGGGATAAAAAGTGTGATGCGGCAAAGGGAAAACACGTGTCGATGTAGCGCAAGAGTGCACTTTGCAATATTTACGATTTAGCATTATCGGTAAAGGGTTAAATGTGCGGGCAAGCGATTTGTGATTATTCCTGATTGGTTGTTGTGATGTGGGACCCTGGAAATAATGTTCCATGTGTATTTAAGTTAATTACGATAATGTGGGTTATGTTATAAAGTTAAGTGATGTTGATTGCTAAAGTATGTATGTTATATCCGTTGTGTGTATAAAGGAATTATGCAGGAACCAAAACCACGGTCAGCAGGTTTGGTTAAAGTGGAAGTCATGCATGTGATAAGGTAAGGTGTAGGGTTAATTCCCCTAACTCTACATAAGAAAATATTTGCGGCCTATGGCTCCATCATATGAGAATTACATTATTAGATCCATTTATATATGTTTTCTAGCTGCAGTATTAGTCATAACTGCATTGTACTTGTTTCAGACATTTTGTGTAGCAGCTGCAACTCATGTATTGGTGCTTTTTGTTGATGGAGGCTTCTCTTGCCTATCTTGAGGGGTTTGTTCTCCAATAGATTGTATACATTTGTTGTTGTTATACTTAATAACATGGATCTATCATTTGGCTCATATGTAATGTGTTGACATTTGTTGTTATTTCCATTATTGTGTGCTATATTGCTGCTTTCCCCATTTGGGAATATTACATCCACATAACTGAACATAAGTAATTTTCCTTGATTTGTATGAAAAGGAAGGTAACCAGGGCATTTATTATTGATATTTGTTGAAATAACATCCAAAAATCTCCATCTAAATCCCCAATCATCTTCAAAACACTCTAGGATTTGTTTGTTGCAAGGTTAACCAAATTGAAAATTGTCGACCTCCTCAATCAACCAAACATAAATAGAACCATTATTGATGACACAAACAGATTTGTTCTTGTATAATGTCATTGACATGCATTGTATGCTAGTCATAGAAACAAATGAAAAACCACACATATTCTTCTAAGATCCAACCAATATATAGTGTACCCATATGTAGGGTAATAATCATAATCTTAGTCTAAATACCACCAATAAACTTCTCCATTGTAGAATATGACCTCCTCAGGAGGAGTTATTTCACCATAAGGAATTTTTATCCTCTTCTAAAACATATCAACATAATTGTATATCAAGAAATGTGATTGCATGTACTTGTATATTTTTCTTACTATAACCCAATCATATTTTCATGAACCAACTTTCTCTAAGATAGAAAAGAATCCACACTCTCCAAGAGAAAGAGATCTAATATTTTGAAAGGTCTTTGTAAAAGGGTTCACTACAAAATAATTCTATGCATGGTAGGAGGTTGTAGGCATAGAGAACAAAATAATTGATCCAATTTTATATTGAATTATGTGTCTAGAATGAATAAAAGGAAAAATCAAGGAATATATGTGACATTTATCATTAAGGTACGATCCAACAAGGGAACTATGGCTAGTATGAACTGGTAGAGAAATAAATCTGAACTTGTCAATGACACATCAATTGCATGTAGACATGAAAATAAGGTTTTGTAAAACAACATTTCAATGTTTACAGACAATTCAAAATATTGTCAACACTGACAATGGAAGCCAATGAAATATTAAATCAATAATCTTAAATGGTAAAAATATTGGAATGGCTTGGTCCATGAGAAAATGAAGGTTTTTCCTAGAACCAAAATAAATGTTGTCTATTTTTTTTAAACGATATGGATACTCTTATATTCAAAACCTGGATTACACGACCATAACATTTTTACATCGAGATATCAAAATTGGCTTCAGTATTTTCAATAGTTCCATATTCTAGTACTTCCAAAAATAGTTTTTCTTTCTTGTACGATCCCTATGAACTTTCACATAACGCTGGTATCTCCCAAAAGCCTGGTAAAAAAAAACTAAAATAAAAACATAACTACAATACATAAAATGACATTATCCAAGATTCATCTACCCTAAATCCCTGTTGTTTCCTTTATTCTGTCCACTCGTTCCAACTCCTACATTGCTAGCTCTGAAATATTCTTGCAACTGGGCAATTAATGAATTCAGAAGCCCAATGATGATGTATTTTACGTTAGAAAACATACTGTTACTGATCAAGACTGAATTGGAGATCATGTCAGTTTCCGTATTCATAATATTCTACTCTGAGGACACCTTTGCCCTCTCAAATTTTGCATTGATATGTTCTTCATTTGCAACACATTATTTATCCAGTAATTCAAACCTATGCATGAGTAGGTCGAGCCTTCCCATTAAATATTTGAACAAGAATTTGGTTTCCCTTTTCCATCAAGATGAGCCAACATCCATAAGACGCTCTTCTTGCGAATCCATTCTCAAATCACTTGAGACGACACACTTGTTAATTTTTCATAGGGATTTATTATTATTTTCTTTGATAATTAAATTTCATCATTAACACATTAATTTCACCCCATAGCATCATAACATTATTCAGATTTACATCATTATTCATGAGCATATGCAACTATCTAGAAAGAACAATTACATTATCATCAATGCAGTGGAACATAAAGGAACATGAGAAGAAAAGCATGCACACATAGAGACACCAATTTGGTTGGAGACCAGGGAAAAATCCATTATGGGGGAAACCCTTGCAAACTCTTCTTCTAATAGATTGTCATCAATTGATTTAGCAAAAGAGAGTAGAATGATCCATATCTTCACAACAACTAGAATATCCATGAAATGAATCTAAACATCAAAACCATGATTATGATGACTGTAATATATTGTCACAATATGTAGCCTACTACTGAACACAACTCTCACTGAGTAGAATATTCAGAGTATTGAATTTTTCATCATTGAGTCTCGAACACATGGAGGAGGTGTTGTGCGAGTGTCTATGGTAGTTATAGAAGGTCCTGGAGAACTATGTGCCTAAGTCCAGGGACCAATAAACTTCTTTATACCTAAAACCCCTGAACGCACCCTTCCGGATATTCTTCATGTGTCCAAGGCTCCCCGGATGCTCCCTGGGTCACTTTGCGCGTGCGTTTGAGGACCAGAATTCTTGATCTGCCTCAGAAGCCCTGGACACTCCCTTCAGGCTATTGTGTCTGTTGAAATTCAATAAGAAAATGCACCACATACTAGTGTGGGATTCTTGTAATAGTTAAATAAGTGTGATAGACTTAGTTAGCTCAAGAATTTCAAGTTTACAGTCAAAGGATAGGCATGTAGAGTGATTCTATTATTTACATGGTCCAGTTGTAGTTGTAGCACTAGTGTGGTGTGAGTGCAATCAGTTAGCTCAAATTAATTGAGTTAAAATCAGTTTAACTAGTTCTAACTGATTGATGAGATAGTGGAAGATCAAGCGAATTAAAATAGATTTAATTAAAAATTAGTGATCTACCAAGTAACTGATGATTCACTATTAATAGTTGCATGCATTTAAATTTTGATGACAACCCAGTTGAGACAAAGGTTAAAGGCAAGTAAAATATCAATTGTATTTTTAGTGAACTGCCCAAGTAGAGTTATAAAGCCATAGGAATCCCATGATGGATTGTGCAGTAAAGGAAGGTTGGAATTCCTATTTAATATGAATTATTTTTCCTAGGGATTGCATGAGAAAGGTAGGCTGAAGGTGGGCAGGAAATTGGCTATGTATTGCTCCAATTTTTCCTAGATCAGTGTTGGTAGAGTTTATGAGGTTGTGGTGAGCACACATGCATTGTATTGTTTCATGATTCCTTGGTTGATTATACAATAAATATGGAGGGCTTTTGATCAGGTGCTTTCCTCAGGAAAATCTTGTGTTCTGTGATTGATTTACTTCTTTCTCTTACTTGCATATGATTGAGCGATCATGATTTATATTCCACAAATATTGTAGAAGGATTCACTACCTTGTTTTATTACATTACATGATCGGATTTAATACATTGGTGTAATTTCTAGATGGTATCAGAGTTGTGTTAGATATTTTATTAATGTTATCAAAATGTTAGAATCATAATAGTGGAGAATAAATTGAGTTTGTGTTGAACAATATTCAAATTTTCATTTACTTTCTTTGGAGCTAGAAGCGGATCAAGATGTCTTTCAATGGCTTGAGACTTGAATATGCACTCGAGGGAAATTCAAATTATATTGCAAGGAAGGCAGGATGGAGGTAGTGTTAGAGGAAAATGTGTTGAAGGAATTCATAGATAATGATATTCCCAAGCCCACAACAGCAGATTCCCAACTTCTTGATACGTGGCAGAAGAAGGTAACAAATGCAAGGAGGATCTTATTAGAGGAAGTTCGAGATCATATTGTCTCGAGTCTCCATGGAAAGGAAACTCCATATGCTATGTGGAAGGCCTTGATAGACCTGTTTCAAAGTAGCAGCGACCATAGAAAATTGGCACTCAAGGGCAACTCAAGAAAATCAAAATGTAGAAGGGCGACACAATCCATAAATACTTGACCAAGTTCACTCAATGTCGATATGAGCTTGGAAGTGTTGGGATTACTGTAGATGATGATGAATTGGTGAGCCTAACAATTTTAGGCCTTCCCAAGAGCTGGAATAGTTACCAAGACTCTGTGAATGGGAGGGAGAAGTTACCATATTTGGAGCGACTATGGTTGGATTTGCTACAAGAGAAGCTTCGGCAGAATACCAGGGATGGATCCTTATCCAAGACTGATGATGAGGAAAAGTGTGCCTTCGATGGTAAGGCAATGAAGGGGAAGGGGAAGAAGTCCTATTCCAAATATGATACTAGAAAAGAAGGAAATAATCATGTCATGTCAAAGGTGAAATGTTTTCACTCTCATGATCATGAACACAATGCCACAAATTTTCCACAAAAGAAGAATAACAACAAGAAGGCTCTGGGAGCTATAGTGGGTGAAGCTTTGGCCTCAAAGTTTGAGTTGGAATTCTCTCTCATCGCATGAATGGCGTCAACCTTGATGGGATATATGTGGTACTTGGATAGTGGATCATCTTTCCACATGACGGGAAAAAAAGAACTCTTTAGTATCTTGGAGGAGAAGGATCTTTAGATGCACATCGAGATGGGTGATGATGGGAGGTATAGCGCTACCGAGATTGGTACAGTTGATTTCCAGAGACATTTAGGTAAACCTTTCATATTAAAATATGTCATGCATGTACCAGGCTTGAAAATAAATTTAGTTTTAGTTGCTATGTTGGAGGATCTTGTATATGATGTGGTTTTCAGTGAAGGAAATGTGTTCCTTTGTCAGAAAGCCATAGGACAGGTATAGAATGTTGGGGTTCATGTGAATAACCTCTAAAAAATTGATGTATATGGTTGCGCACCATTGAGAAGTAAAGTAGGGAAGGTGGTGAGCCGTGATATAGGTGAGTTATGGCACAGGAGATTGGGCCATCTACACCATAGTGCTTTGAGGATCATGCAACATATTTCTACAGGTCTTCCAAAGGGTACTCTTGTGCAGATAGACACATGAAAGGGATGTACCATGGGGAAGTATACTAAAGACACTTTTCATGAGAAGGAGAACTGAGCAACGATAATCCTTGAGAGAGTTCACTCAGACGTGTGTGGACCATTCTCTACAACTTCCACAACAAAGCATGGGTATTATGTGATTTTTGTTGATGATTTTTCTAGAAAGTGTTGGATCTTATTTCCGCAAAAGAAATATCATACGTTCTCCAAGTTTTGTGAGTTCAAAGCACTAGTCCAGAAATATACAGGGAAGAAGGTGAAGGCTCTAAGGAGTGCCAATGGTGGTGAGTATATATCTAATGAATTTAATAAAAAAATTTCCAAAGAAGGAATTATGAGATAATTGATCTCACCTCATAACCCACAACAGAATGGGGTTGCAGAAAGAAAGAAGAGATCATTTGTGGGAGCAACACGATCTATGTTACATGATCAGGGCCTACCTTGCATTTGTGGGCAGAGGCATGCAACAAAGAGGTATTTGTGAAGAACCGTAGTCCTCATCAAATAGTTGGCATGAGTAGACTAGAGGAGGATTTTTCAGGTAAGAAATCAGATGTTTCTTATTTTAAAAATTTTGGCTCATTTTTCTATTTCCATGTGACCAAAGATTCCAGGAAGAAGCTAGAACCAACAACAAAGGTTGGGATATTTTTGGGGTACACTGATACTCCCCACAACTATCGGGTGTATTAGTCAGCTAACAGGATGAAAGTTGTTGGGAGAGATGTTAAATTTGATGAGGAGAATGCCATGTGATTGTCCCTTGAGAGGGATCTTGACTTGTATGTAAATGAGGAACTCTTAGTTACAAAGGATGAACCTTGGGATGTGGAGAAGCCACAAGAAGAGGATCATGGAGTGGAAGAAACCACTCATACAGATCCATCCACCAGAAATGGTAGGAAGTGCAATAGAGAGGTTGACAAACTGATGATAGATGTGATAGAGCATGTAGGTGCACCTACATCATAGTGTAGGTAGAGAAGGTCCCCACAAAGGTATAATAAATAAATGGATCTTATGAGCAAGTGTATTGTGACAGAACCATCCTCTTTTGAGGAAGAAGTGCCACAGCCAACATGGGTTGATGCCATGGTTGAGGAGTATGACTCCATTATTGGAAATAGTACATGGGAAGTGGTCCCAAGACTAGTGGGGAAGTTAATGGTTGGATCCAGGTAGATCTGCAAGGTGAAGAAAGAAACATATGGGAGTGTGGATAAATACAAGGCTAGATTTGTGGCTCAAGGATTCTCACAGGTAGAGGGGACTAGCTATGAGGATAATTTTTCATCGGTTGCAAGGTACTCATCGATTAGATCTATCCTTGCACTCTCAACACATATGGGGTGGAAGATACATCAGATGGATGTAAAGAAAACCTTTCTCAATGGATTTATTGAGGAATAAGTGTACATTGAGCAGGCAGAAGGTTTTGATACCTTTGACAATGAGTCACATGTGTGAAAAATCAAGAGAGCATTGTATGGTTTGAAGCAATCACCTCATGCTTGGTACACCAGGAATGAGAGCTATTTCACTTGGTTGAGATTCACAAAGAGTGAATCAGATGCGAACCTATATCATATTTTGGTTGATGGTAAGATTTTGATTATTGTACTTTATGTTGATGATCTTATACTGACAGGTGATGAGCATCTCATAACTTCTTGCAAAGAGGATCTTGCAAGAGAGTTTGAGATGAAGGACATGGAGCTCTTGCACTATATCCTTGGCTTGGAAATAGGGATAAGAGATGAGGAGCTATTTGTATCTCAGGGCAAGTATTCCAAGGATATTCTGAGAAGTTCCACATGGAGGGAAACAAACCCATGGAGACTCCTCTTGCAGGAAACTGGAGGAAGGAGGATGTTATTTTGGGTGAGGTAGTGGATGTTATTGTTTACAAGTAGCTTGTGGGTTCACTTATGTATTTGGTGAGAACACGACCAAACATATGCTACGAAGTTAACCAACTTAGTCAAGTTATTTTTAAGCCTACCAAGCTCTTTTGGAAGGTATGGAAGCATGTTTTGAGATATCTCAAGGGCACTACAGAGTATGGATTATGGTACAAACGGACAGAGGGAGTGAAGCTTCAAGGTTCCATCGATGCACATTGGGCAGGTAGTCCATCAAACAGGAAGAGCGCATCAGGGGGCATCTTTAGCATAGGGTCAACAGTAGTTTCTTAGTACATGTGGAAGCACAAATCAGTTTCACTTAGTTCAGCCGAGGTAGAGTACATGGAAGCAAGTCAGGCTTCATGTGAGGCCATTTAGATGAGGAAGATACTTGTTGTTTTTTTGGTCATCAGATGGATCCGACAGTGATACATTGTGATAACCAGAGTTGCATAAAACTATAGGTTAATCCTGTATTCCATGACAGGTCCAAGAATATTGACATCTGGTACCACCATCTCAGAGATTATGTTTAGAGGTGCATTATTTTGTTGTAGTACATTCTCATGGAAGATCAGGATGCAAATATCTTGATGAAGGCACTTGTGAAGAGAAAATTTGAATACCACAGAGGTAGGATTGGGGTAGCAGATAATCCCTTTCTTGTTGAGAGGGAATGTTGAAATTCAACAATAAAATGCACCACATACTAGTGTGGGATTCCAAGTCACACATGAGTGAGGAATTCAGTGACACATTAATGAGAATGTGGGCAACCAATTTTTAAATAAGTTGGAAAATAGATTGTAATCTTATCTCATAACAACTTGTAATAGTTAAATAAGCGTGATAGACTTAGTTAGCTCAAAAATTTCGAGTTGAGGGTCAAAGGATAGGCATCCAGAGTGATTCTATTATTTATAGGGTCTAGTTGCAATTGTGGTGTCAGTGAAATCAGTAAACTCAAATTAATTGAGTTAAAATTAGTTTAAATAGTTCTAACTGATTGATGAGCTAGTGGAAGATCAAGTGAATTAAAATAGATTTAATTCACAAGTAGTGATCTACCAAGTAACTGATGATTCACTATTAATAGTTGCATGCATTTCAATTCTTATGACAACCCAGTTGAGACAAAGCTTAAAGGCAAGTAAACTATCAGTTGTATTTTTAGCGAATTGCCCAAGTGCAGTTATAAATCCATAGGAAGCCCATAATGGATTGTGCAGTCAAGGAAGGTTTGGATTCCTATTTAATAGGAATTATTTTTCCTAGGGATTTCATGAGCAAGGCAGGCTAAAGGTGGGCAGGATTTTGGCTATGTTTTGGTCCAATTTTGCCTAGATCAGTGTGAGACAATTGGTAGAGTGTATGAGGTTGTGGTGAAGAAACATGCATTGTATTGTTTCATGATTCCTTGGTTGATTATACAATAAAGATGGAGGGGTTTTGAGCAGTTTATTTCCCCGGGAAAATCTTGTGTTGTGTGATTGATTTACTTCTTTCTCTTACTTGCATGTGATTGAGTGATCGTGATTTATATTCCACAAATATTGTAGAAAGATTCAGTATCTTGTTTTAGTACATTGCATGATCAGATTGAATCCATTGGTGTAATATCTACATTGTGTGCATCCAAGGATACACAGACGCACCTTTGAACATTCTATGTGTGCGTTTAAGGATGAAATTTCCTATTTCTATGCCAACATCCAAGGAACAGAAACCCTAGATTCATGTGAGCTTAAACCCTGCAGTTTCAAACCCTTGTGAAAAATTTTCTCCATCAAACTTGTGCGAACCAAGACAATAAAAGAGAAGAGAATATAGCTTGATCAATGCATCCAAATAATCTTGAGTTCTCTTCTATTTATAGTTTTCTATGAGGGTCCACTTGATTTTTAGGTCGATATTTCAATTGGTACATGAGCAAAGGATCGACCTAATACAATATACATGACTCGGTACATAAATTCAAAAAATAACTTCTTCTTAACCAAATGAGGTGATATTTAGGTCAGTTTTGGTCCTATATAAACGAGGAATCTGTTGCAATTATTATATTCATTGTGTGAGTTGTCCCAAGTGGAATTTGACTGTAGTTGCATAATTTTAACACTCCCTCTAAATTAGGGAGAATTCCACCTACCAATATCTGACCATCGATCAACATGACATACGTCCCATCTCAAGTATCTTATCATCTTGAATCATCAATTTACATCTCTTACTTAATCCTGCTTATCTTTTGATCGTTCCTTCTCATATGTTGAATATTCTTGAATCCAAAAGAAGAGGAATTTGTTATTGGAGGGGAGCTTAAGCTACCACCCTCTATTCATCGGGCTACAAAATTGAATCTCTATCAGCGGGCTACTACCCGGAATATATGTTGGTGGGCTACTACCTGGATATATGTCATCGAGCTACTACCTGGAAATGGCATCCGGCTACTACCCAGAATATTGATAGGGAGTCATATCTATGACCCTCATCATCATCAGGGAGAATATCTCAACCTAGAACCACATCAGGGAGCTACTAATCAACCCAGAATCTCATGGGGAAGCTATTACTATGACCCCATATTGAGCAAGAGGTGATATAGTGGAGCTACTACTCAACCCATCATATTTCCTACTAATATTCATAGCAATGGCCCTTAATAGTCATGTGTTTGAACACCTGCATCATAGTCTAGCTTGGAGAATATAGCTAACTTACCAAGAGGTAAGGATCACACGTCTCCAAGCCTCCTCAACCCGTTGGCTAGATGGAGAGGGATACTCCCAACAAGCCCAACTTATGGGTATGATGCCAACTAGGGTATACTCTGCAAAGACCAAGATAGGGTGAACTACTACTCCAACCCTATGGGTAATAGATAGGGCTGATATCCTGTAGTCCAGATTTTCCTAAGAAATCAAATCAAATATCATGCCAAAACATAAATAATCATATAAATCACAAACGGATACCATAATCATCCTCCCTCTCAGGGAGAAACCAACCACAAGTCTAAGCTTGTCTCGTACAACTGCATTGTCTCAATAAATGAGAGTATCTTGGTCCCAACGATATATGTGTGTGTGTGTGTGTGTGTGTGGGGAAGAGGGGGGGGGGGGATTATCTACCAATTGGATCCCATTCTTTGTCATCACAATGTATAAATGTCATATCCAGATAATGCACAGAGATTTCTTCATCTTCCGTCACATCTATCCTTGCTAGCAACATCGTACTCAACATCGATCATGCTATGTACCTCTCATCCAAGATATCATGGCAGATATCATGCTAAAGCAACATCCAAATGTGATCATCAATGACAATCTCAAATAACAACAATACATCCACATAGTCAGATATCATATGAAGAATATCTTAGATGAAGAATTGATCATCTTATTCAGGTATATCGAAGGATGCTCAGTGGAAAATCAATGTGAATGAATAAAATCAATTAGGAACTCATTCAGGTTCTATACGAATGGATGTTCAAAGAGGAACATCAATGCTTCAATAAATTGTCGGATGATATGTCAATTTCAACAAAATATTTAACTTCAAATAGAACTGTCCAAGGATTTTCATAATTAATTCTTCAATAGCTATGCAATATATATTTTCTTTTCCCAACTTCATAAATCGATTCATCATGCCATGATTCAGTATTTCAAGCTTCATAATCCATCTCCCTCTTACTTAGATCATCAGAGGCTCATTATATTGTCGATAGTGTATCATTAGTATAAAACCAAAACCAAAACCAAAACCAAAATCACACCTTGGAACACTTATAAAGCAGATACTTGGATCATCCTGGCTTCATCAGATAACTGCCAATGTGGGCATATCTAGATCGGGGCCAGGGGGGCGCGCTTGCTTCATGCAATTCTCATTGCAACCATTACACTTTACCAAAGAATCATGAACTACCTTTCATGAATCATTATTGTGCAATAAAATCAACTAAATAATCTCATCAAGTATTAGAAGCTAGATCAATACTAATATTAAAAGTCATGAATATCTCAGTGTCAATTCTTTGGAGCAGATGACTAGTAGAGATTTCATCAAGTCATGAGATCATCTATTATTATTCCAATAGGTTGTCATAAACCATGCAATATCAATCCAAAAATTCATCAAGTCATTCCCATGATCATAATACAAGTCATAGGAAGTCATTATTCTCATATATCATTATCATCAAGGAAAATCATTAGTCCTCAAGTCAAATCATTAGATATCATGTCAAATCCAAATTTTCTATCATAGTAAGATCTATAGTCAAAGAAATATCTCAATCATTGAGTCAAAGTTCTAAGTCATCATTATACATCATACAAATCATCTATATCAATCAAAAAAATCATGTCAAACTCTTGTATCACAAAATTTAAACATAATGACATATCTATATGTATGTCACGGTCACCTGCAAACACAAGTTCAGTATTCGTGTTCATCTTATAGCAAACATTCCAACTTCCATTCTCTCATATATTTCTGATATTTGCTACACATCTATAGAACTGACATCGTCGAGGTGAACATCTAATTTTATGCACAAATATTTATGTTTGTGTCCAGCAGGGATAGTCACACCCATGGAGCTTCCTCTATGTGAATGAGGCTTTGAGTGGGATAAAAAAATCATAGTTCATACCTCTATTGTAGATAAAAAACGTCAGATACCCATAAATCATACTTCAATAGTACATAATATACATATAATGCAAATGGTAATATGGGTAATAATTTTTAGGAGAGATTCTCCCTCTAAATGAGAATCCACTTCATTCATCTTCTTTCATGTCATCTACATGTCTTTACTAGAGTCATGCAACAATAGATCTGTTAGGTAATAAAATCAAACATATATCCATAATGGACATAACATGCTCACGTTAGCTCCTAAATCATCACATCATGACATCAATATTTCATCAAGGGTCAAATTCACATGGTAGGGGTAATGGACAGGTAAGACATCACACTTCAAATATCATGGACGCAATATCACTTCTATCAAGTCAATCCATCAAGTTAGGGAATTAAATTTTTCCATATGCCATAATTACTAATCACATTAAAAACATAACTATGGTTAATAAGAGTTCTATAGTATCAATTTCATAGTTCTATAATGGTTACCATACTTATCATGATCAATAGGATCAAGTTAGGTCATTCAATAAAACTTTACCAGAAAAACAAGAGTGTCAACCATTTTTTCCATACTTTAATCATAATTATCACAAGCATTATAAATACCATATAAATGAGGTAACCTTCTATAAGAGTTCCATCATGTCTTATGCATGTCAAGTGTTAAGAATATAATTTACTAGATTGAAGGTGCTAGCCTTCTTCACAGGTTCGGGATATCTAAAAACAATAGATGTTAGAAAAACATCAAGTTATACTACTATATCAATTATCAACATTAAGTAGCCTCATAAAATCAAGAAGATAATCATGATCAAAATTTTCAATACCAGTTGAACCATTTCATCAGATTAACCATGAATTCAAATTCCTTTCATATGCATGCATGGACCGTTTGAGAAGAAGATATTCTCATCATACCTTTAGGGATTACACTGCCATCAATACTACAATTGAAACATAACATTGAAAAAATATACCTTTCATAGCTTGTAGTATTCAAATACCTATGCACCTTTTTTATTGATATAGGAAACTTTTAGTAATTTGTCACATTCTCATGAGGTGCCTCTTTACCTCTTTCTAGATCTAAATTTTATTTCCTTCATCTCAAATGATAATCAAGAGGGATCCACTTATCTCATCAAGGAGGTTAGATACATTAAATTATACGTGCAAGAAGTATAAGAAATGATCAAAACAATAATCATAATAAGTAGATCCATAAGTCTAAGCAAGAGTAAAGACAAAAGGAAATGTCATAATTCAAGGAATACATATCTTCAATGAGAGATGATCCTCTTCCTCTGAAAC
Source organism: Pinus albicaulis (assembly GCA_034641835.2). Lineage (NCBI taxonomy): Eukaryota > Viridiplantae > Streptophyta > Pinopsida > Pinales > Pinaceae > Pinus > Pinus albicaulis. The sequence goes on along the minus strand of CM076577.1, from coordinate 975,709,268 downwards.
CAACCTTCAAGAGTCATTACTATCCATAGTCATCATAACAATGTTGCCTTCAATCAACTTTATCAACAACTAGGCCTACTAGATACTATCCCATTTAGGGCTTCATTAAATTTGTCACAAGTTCTTGAACATCTTGACTTTGACCATGCTAGGGTTTCATATATCATATCTCAAGTTTTTGCCATGAACAGGGGTTTCTCTCAAACCATAACCATCAAATCATTATGCACGAACTACGTGGGGTTTCCTTCATACCCTAGAATTATTTTAGGTCTCGACCATCCTCTTCTTTCTTCCATCAAAAGTGTCTCCATGGGGGTGATATCCATGGCTTTTATTTAGTCCAACTCTGATACCATGTTAATTTTTCATAGGAATATATTGTTCTTTGCTTTAATACTTGAATTTCATCATTAACACATTAAGTTCACCCCATAGCATCATAACATTATTCAGATTTACGTCATTATTCATCAACATGTACAAATATGTAGAAAGAAAAATAACATCATCATCAATGCAGCAGAACATAAAGGAACATGAGAAGAAAAGCATGCACACATAGAGACACTAGGATTAGTCGGAGACTAGGGAAAAACCCACTATGGGAAAAACCCGTGCCAATTTCTTCTAATAGATTGTCATCAAATGATTCAAAAAAAGAGTACAATGATCCATATATTCACAACAACTAGAATATCCATGGAATGCATCTAAAAATAAAAACCCTAATTTTTTATGACTGTAATATATTTTCACAGTATGTAGCCTACTATTGAACACAAATTTCACTGAGAAAAATCTTTAGAGTACTGAATTTTTCATATTTGAGTCTCAAACGCATGGAGGAGTAACTCTGTGAGTGTCTATGGAAATCCATGACGCTCACTGGAGAACCCTATGCTTGCATCCGGGGACCAATGTACTATGTTATACCTGAAACCCCTAGATGCACCCTTCAACCTATTGTGCATGTGTCCAAGGCTCCCTGGATGCTCCCTCAGAAAATTCATGCATGCGTTCGAGGACTGGAATGCTCGATCTAACTCAGAAGCCCTAGATGCTCCCTTCAGACTATTGTGTGTGCGTCCAAGACTTCCTGGATGCACCCTTAATGATTATGTGTGTGCGTCCAGGAACGAAATTTCCTAGTTTTGTGCTAGCATCCAAGAAACAAAAACCGCAAATTTTTTGGATCTTTGAACCTATAGTTTCAAACCCTTGTGTGAACTTTTCTTCGTTAGACCTGTGCGAACCAAGAAAATAGAAGAGAAGATAAGATAGCTTGATCAGTGTGTCCAGATGAGCTTGAGTTCTCTCCTATTTATAGGCTTATATGAGGGTCCACTTGATTTTGAGGTTGACCTATCCATTGGTACATTAGCAAAGGGTCTACCTAATCCAATATACATGAGTGGGTACATAAATTTAAAAACTAACTTTTGATTGACCAAATGAGGTGATCTTTAGGTTGATTTTGGTCCTCTCAAAAATACGAATATATTTCAATTATTATCTTCATTGTGTGAGTTGTCCAAAGTGGCATTTGACCGCAATTTCATAATTTTAACATTGCTCGGCCTATACTCCACACTTGGACCAATAGATACCCCAAACGAGGGAAAACTGTCCTTATATAAGAAATCATCTCGTTCCTCACAGTTGTCTTTAGCTCCTTCCATTAATGCATATAACTTCTTGATCTTCATTCCCATTAAGTATACGTCCTACCCTAGAGAACTATTGAACCAAACGCGCAGCCAATTTTTTATGGCACAAGGAGAGTTCTTACACCATCTCTTTGCCATTAATTATATTGTATGAATTGTAGACCTCCCAAATCGAAAAATTAACCACTTGTCTATGGAGGCCCAATGCTGAGATATGGATCTTGTCAGGGATCACAACTCCTTGCCTTGGGATTCCAAAGGATCTCCATGTGGTAATTATTCTTGATCTGTCGCCCACCTATATCGCATGCCAACAATTACGCCACTCATTATAGTATGATAACGCCATCATTGAAGGCCATCCTCTTCGCCCAGACCGACATTCCTCTATGATACCAGGAAGTGGCCCCTATCTCGACCATTTATTTCGTATGTTCCAACTCCCCGATGCGTTCCATAATTTTCCATCACGTCGATGTCCCTATTGAGTTGGTGAAGAACGTGGAAGAGTGAGAGTTCATCAAATATGTTCACATAATAATTAATAGTTTTAATTATGGAGGAGCATGCAGAATAAAAAAAAATTTTGAGGGTTGAAAACATTTAGATGACCAGCAGGGAGTCCCCACCTATTCTTAATTTCTTGATTCCAAGGCTTAGAGATAGGTCTAGGCCTTTCCACAACGTAAGGAGATCAACCTTATTATTAGTTTCTACTCCTATTCCCCACGCGAAATTTTGTTTCTAACTATTCGTCGGGGTCAGTGATCACCCCTCCCGCTCCTGCCACCCCTAAATGTTGTCTATTGTATAACAAAGAAAATATATTTTAACAATATCTATAATATTAAACATGCTAATTACCATAGTAAACATGTTAAACATGCATTATAAATGACAATATGTATGATAAATGTTAACGTTAATCATACCTAATATATTCAAAATTGCGCAAAACCATAATACTATTCAACAATTAAATCACTAGAAAATCTGATTTCATATAAAATCTTAAAATAAATATATTTCATAATTTTAAATACAAAATCTACCATCAAAATTAAAGTCTTTGCAAACCATTTCAACCACTTCATTAAGATAGAAAAATTATGCAAATTGATATTGCAAATATATTTACCCATAAGCATGTAAACTTATAAAAAAGGGTTATAATTGTTTTTAATTAAATTTAAATAAACTTATATTACACCTCTAAAAAAAATCATTGTAAAACTTTTTTAACAATACAAAGTGCATACACTTCCCATATAAAAAAACAACCCTTTAACTTCATCAACCATATAATGCATTGAACTCCCCATAATAAAATGTTGCAATTTACAACCCACAATGTTATGAAAAATGAACAATTAAAATGCATCATATTATAAAAACCACAAACAAATATCCATCCTTCAATTTTCAACAAATTAGATAACTTTATTTGATAACCAGTTTTTACATATAAATTTTTACGAGCCATTCTTTTTTTAAGATTATTATATTGAATTTTATTTTAAAACTTATTAATTTTTTTTTTCAAACTATATAATACTATAATTATTTATAAATATTAAAATATTATCTAAAATATTAAATCCTAATTATTTAAAATATCAAACCCTATTTATTTAAAATATTAAGTTTTAATATTATCGTTTGATTAGAGCTCTTCTTTTAATCCTCATTTTTGGGAAACCGGGAAATCTTCAGGGACCAACTCTCCTCTCCTATCCAAGTGGTAGGGTCGGGGAGGGGTTAGCCATCTTAAGTAATTTTCCAAAATCAAAAGATGAAGCCATTCCATGATTATGATCCTATGTTTCTATGCCATGGGGTTATTTTGATGGAGTTGCACAAGAAAATTTGTTCCTAAAAAAAATACCATTCTTTCCATATCTCCATGGGATTCGGTAGTAGCCCAAATAATAATGCAGAGTTGATGATATGCAAATCTCTTATCCTATATGTGTATCATGGCTCAAAATTAGTTAAAATTAGTTGTCAACTAGGTAAACAAAACTCAGGTGTGCATGGGCATTTATCTTTTGTCTATTCTGAAGAAGTTCATCTCACTTCCAGGTTTAATGTTTTCTCTTGTTCTCACCTTTATAGGGAGAAGAATCGACTAGTTGATTCATTATCCAAAGTAGGATTAAGTCTGGAGTAGGATCTCTGGTCGGTGGTCCCAGTGCCCTTATATAGGCTAGCCTGTATACCTCCCAGGGGTCAAATTTCTCGCTTCTCTCAGGTTGGAAACGGTTTTTCCTTTTTATTCTCTCATTCATAAGATATATCATATCTTTGCAGGGCTTTTACTTGTCTGTCTATAGTTTCAGATATGTTAGTTTTTCTATGACTGGTGATTGCTATAACATATCAATTTTTTTGCTTTGGGTAAAATTTTTAACAAGAAGATACAAATGTGAAGTTGAGATACATTTTTGTGAAAATTGCTTGCAAAAAAAAATTGTAATTGCACTTTTGCGCCTAACTTTTTTTAGGTCGAATTATTTAAATTTTTTGAAGTTGTTTTTTTTGCAAACAGTTAAACATAACTTTTGGCCAAAAAATTTGAACTTTAAAGTTAACGACAGCCTCGAATACCGTGCAACAGATTTTTTTTGCTGATGGGAAAATTCAACCATTCAGTTTTTCCGCAGAACAATATTTTCAGCTGAAAACATATTACAATATTTTCAGCTGAAAAGATATTTTCGGCAGAAATATGTCTCGGCCGAAATTATGTTTATATATATGTGGGCCATGAGCCCATGGTAAAGTTTCGTTTTTTTTAATTTTTCTGTTGAACGTTGTTATGAAGTTTTTTTTTGCACACTCTGATGTGATAAAGGGAGAAGGTGGTTCCTACATCTCAGGTTGGTTTGTTGTTTACTACATTTGAAGTTTTTAATTTTTTGGTATTGTTTTTTATGGCAGTTTTGTTAATTTATTTTTGGTTTTTGCAGGTATGTTGGACGGACTGGAGGAGTTCGACACTGGTATGTTTGACGTTGGAGGAATTTTGTCGAGCACCTCGTCCTCCTGTCAACTCGACCTCACAGTAAATGTCGATCACCTCGTCCTCTTGTGCACACCCATAATTTCTTTGCAATATATGTCATTGGCATTGGATATTGGCATATTGTTGAGAATATTGTTGGTATTGGCATTGGATTGTTGGTACAGTGTGAATTGGCGTTCTGAATATCCCATTTTAAATCCTCCAATATATGTGACTGTGCAATAGCTTCTTGACAATCAAATTAACCTCATTGAGAAGAACAACATTCTTTTTATTTTCATAGGTCTAACTTGTAGCAGCATGTGAAATTCCACCCACTTATCACAATTGCAATCTGCAAAATTTCTTCAAGATGTTCAACGCACTCTTACTATTCATTGAGCTGCAGACAAAGATTTTTGGCATTAGAAAACCTTTGACAATTTCGCTCCTCTTCAGAGCTTTTCAATTCTAAAATGTTTTCCAAGGTATCCCATCTGGTTATGATGGAAATTATTTTATTAGCAGACAATTATCTGCCATAGCTTTACATTCACCTTTAGTGGATACGAAGTCACATATTTTTCATTTTCAAAAATAGTATTTATGATCATTATCTTGTGCAAAATTGTTCCACCATAATCTTATAAACCCTTAGACAAATATTAGCAATTCAACCAACACGGTCTACTGGTTAATTTATTCCCCGAATGTCTATGACGTAGGGAAATGTTTGCATTTATCATCGATATTTGCAATCTCTTCGCGTGAGAAATAACCAGTAAGTTCAATAACGAAACACTCAAATTTTATATGAACAGAAAGACCATCGGAAAATGGTAATGAACAATGGTTGGATTAGGTAGCATCTCCATTATGCATCCAATTCTTGTCTACAAATGAACGAGAACATCCCTTTTCTCATCAAACCATTTTTATAGATGGAGGTTGATACCTAAATTAATGAATTAAAGAAAACAGGAAAATGGTTGTTGCAATCTTCATAATATTAACAATGCACCCATAGCACCATTGCAAAGCTAAAAAAATCTACTTTTTCATCATATAGTTCATGATTGATAACCTCAAGTGTCATCCATATTTATGTTCTAGTTTGCACTATATGTTCTAGTTTCCACTAACATTTGTCCACTTTGTGTTAGAAAATAAGCATTCCAAAATCCACAATCTTGACAACATTGTTTATATCCAATAGTAGATTGGCTACTTTTTATATCTCTATTAATGATATTCTTTTAATGAAAATACTCCATCCCTTTGAAGATATCAATTGCGTATTTTACTAGTGTTGGAAACTTGTATGATATTTTATTTTGCAGCAATTCCATAAATATGTAGCTTGTGCATAAAGCGCAATTATACCATTCAAAATTGCATAGTTTGCAGACCTTCACTATAGGGGAGTAATCCATTGATATAAATTTTACGCTACAGAACTTGATAATTGAGTGCAAATGGTTGGTGATTTCCATCTACTTTCATATTTTTCATTGCGTGGGAAAGAATGAACTGCATTGGTTGATCATGGAACTCAGCTTTAAATCTATACGCAAGCTTTAACTCTATCCATTGCGTAGATATATTTTCTGGTGGACATTGATGCAGGAGCATCCGACTAGGGTGGCAAACAGACAAGCAGATGTTTTATGTTTTTCAGTGATGAGTTATTCTACAGGTCTTTGAACCTGTTCCTGTTTTAATTTATTTCTTCTTAGGATAGAGGACTAGTTGTCAGTAGAGTTGTTCTAGTGTAACTGACTTTTTATTTTTATTTTATTTAAGCAACTATAGTAGATTATTAGGCTGAGTAAAAATTCGATGAGTGAAAAAGTGAAAATAGTAATAATGCGGAACATGTAACTATGTAACCAACTTGAGACAGTTATCAGTTGGCAACGAATTGGCCTCCATGGAGGCTACTAAAAGAACCGAAAGGTGACTGTACAGGGGTTCTGCAAATTTACACATTGAATAGAGAAAAGAAAACAGAGCTTTGACACTTATCCGAAAAGATACCATTTGTATTGTATTTAGAATACTGAAGTGTGATACAGATAACAAGGTTCACTGTCAAATTGCCAGCATGCAAATTCAGGAGTAGACATAGTTGTGTATTTTGTTTTCCTTTAGAGAAATATTGTTATCAAAGTGCAGGTGTGTTACAGCTACGAAGGCGTTGATCAACGCACTCAAGAACTGAGAGAAATGCAAAGGAATACAACACGACAAGATACACACTGACGGCGAGATCCAAACAGCCAACCCATTACGTGGAACATTAAAATCTACAGGTATTTTCATAAAGCTGTGCCATTTTATTTATAATCAAACTGAGAATAGTATAAACCCTCTGTCAAGGTTAACAGTAGAATGAAAGTCCAATACTGGAACGTATTAAATTACATCCTGAAACAACAGTTAGAAAATCAAGATTTATAACTTAGGGTTTCGGCCAGAAACCCTACAGCCACAGGCAAGAAACTCCAAAGAGCACCCGAAGGTTACAGGAGGGGTTTTAGAACCCGAGCAAACTTGGAAGTCGAATCCTATCAGAGTGACAGTATTTGTAAAAAGATATAGCCACAGTAGCATGATAACGCCATAAGAAAACCTGAATGGAAAAACTGGCACGAGATCATCTACGAAACATTTAAACAAGTTTCTACATTAAGAAGGGTTTGAGTTCGGTGAGGACCTACCTTTGGAAACCAGAAGCCGAACGAAATCCAGGACAGAAGATTGGGAAACCAGTAGGGTTCGAGACACTTGTACAAGAAAAACAAACAATCAATTGAAAACCTGTGCGACTAGTTTGTTGTTTCGAGTGAGATTAACAGGAAGAGGAGAAACCCTGAGTACTTACCTTGCGCAGAGAGAGAGCATTTTCGTGGAGCTGAGCAACTGACGAAGGAACCATTTGAACCTGCTCACAAGGAGCCTCACGGTCAGTATGGAAACAAAAAAATCCGGGTTTTGAAACAGAGAGAGATGGCTTACCGACACAGTTGCCGACTGGAGCAGAGTTAACCGGAGGAAGCTCAGAACTGTAAGCCCAAAAAAACCTGTGCACAGCTGTTAAAAAGAAGTTAGGCGAGAAAGCAAGCCGCAAGGAGAAATAACCAGAGAAATTGGCATATCGAAAAACCTGTAGGTGTTGAGTGAGAAACAGAGAAACAAACCAGTCACAGTGAGAAGGAGCCGAACTATCAAGGAGGTTGAATAACCAAACGCCATTGCAACAGTTCCGATTCGCCGTCGTAGCCACAGTTACCGTGGCAGGAAACCCGCAGAGAAGAGTAAACCCTCGAAACAGAAACGCAGGGTCGAAACCCTCTCACACCGCGTGGAGCAGGAAAACAAATGACCGACTGAAGGAATGACCCCGAGCAAAAGGGCAAAGGACGTGTGATCACATGCGTTGCCAAGTGGGCCGATCGATTCGATCGATGCCATTACTGTGCAATTAATTGCATATCACCGGACACTACAGCAATTCCCGTGGAGAATTGAAAGGCTCGAGGCTTGTTGTGAAGACCAAAGGCGCGAATCCGACGTGTAAACCAAACAAACACACATTGCAAAGCCACGTAATCACATTCGTTGGTTACTGTGTTAAATAGTTGTTGATTTATTAATTTGACTTGGCGTGTGGGCTGGAGGTTCCCATCAAGTGGTATCAGAGCAAAAGTTGAAGTTGCGAGAAGATGGAAGTTGGCCGAAGAGGAAGAGGGAGAGATAGAGCAATCCGAAGAGTGGCAGAGGAGGGACTGCGAGATGAAATTCAGATTCTGAATCAAAGATTGGCAGCAGTAGAAGCTGGGGGAAGGAGAGACCCAGCAGATGACAGTGACGAGGATATTGCAGAACTGGAAGATGAGTTTGAAGGAGTGACACCTGAACTTAGATTGTTGAAATCAGTTCTGTTGTCCAGTCATAAGCCGAAGCATGAGCTTTCCACTTATGACGACAGTTTGTCGGCAGATGTGTTGTTGGACTGGTTGAGTGAAGTAAACAAATACTTCGAATTTGAGGAAACCAGTGAGGACAAACAGGTGAAGTTTGCTGCCACCAAGCTGAAAGGACATGCGTCCTTGTGGTGGGACAGCATACAGGCAGAAAGGAAAAGGCTACATAAATAGCCTATAAGGAAGTGGACCAGAATGGAGGAAAAACTGAAGGAGAAGTTTTTGCCCAAAGATTATCAAATTATGCTGTATAGACAGGTAAAAAACCTGAGACAAAGGGGGATGACGATTAAGGAATATACTGAAGAATTTTATAAACTGAATTTGAGGGCAGGTTATGTGGAAGACACCCCAGAAAAGACAGCAAGGTTTGTAAATGGGCTGAGGGGGGAGATATTAGATGAAATTGGTATCCTTTCACCCAGAACCTTGGAAGAAGCATATCAGTTTGCACTAAAGGCGGAGGAGAAAATAAACAGGAAGCAAAATGCCAGAAGAGGAGGCAGATCTGGCAGAAGAAAGGCAAAGGCCTTTGGTAAAGGCAGAGGAACAGGTTCCAATGAGGAAGGCAGCAGTTCCAAATCTGCAGGAACAGCAGAAAAGGACAACAGCACTAGAGGAGGACGACCAACCCAGCGTGGGAGAGGAAATGGTCGGGGCAGAGGAACTGTCCAGTGCTACAGGTGCCACAAGTGGGGGCACAAATCGTATGAATGTCCTGAAGGTGAACCAGCAGGTGGAAGAGGAGCTTATGTTGCTCAGCCTGAGGAAGCGGAAGCACCTCCTCAGGAAGTGGAAAATGCACCAAAGACAGGGGAAGCCTTGGTGTTGAACAAGGTACTGTTAAAACCAACAAAGGAGATTATGGATCCAGATCAAAGGAAGGCTTTGTTCCGGACAGTTTGTAAATCACAAGGAAAGTGCTGCAAACTGATCATTGACAGCGGGAGCACTGACAATTTGGTGGCCACAGAAATGGTGGAGAAATTGGGATTGAAAAAGTTGAAACATCCCACTCCCTACAAAGTGTCGTGGCTGCAGAAATGACATCAACTGTTAGTTGATGAACAGTGCGAGGTGGAGTTCCAGATAGGCAGATATAAAGATAAGATTGTCTGCGATGTTATGCCAATGGATGTCTGTCATATACTGTTAGGAAGGCCCTGGCAGTTTTACAGAAAAGTGGTTCATGACGGGAGAACGAACTGTTACAAGTTTGTTAAAGATGGAGTCAAGCACACACTTGTTCCCATCAAGGAGGAAGGTACAACAGAGGCTAGTGGAGTAAAAGCGTTGCTGATGGGTGGAAAGGAATTCTTGAAACAGATTGAAGACAGTGATGTGAATTTTGTTGTTGTGAGGAGACCAAGAACAGTGGTACTGCACACTAAGATTTCAGATTTACCTGAGGAGATACAAGAGATGTTACAGGAATTTGGGGATATTGTAGTGGATGATCTTCCAGACGAATTACCTCCCAAGAGAGGCATCAGCCACTGCATTGATTTTATACCAGGACCTAGCTTTCCAAACAAGGCAGCTTATCGTATGAGTCCGAAAGATCATGAAGAGATTCGGAAACAGGTGCAGGAATTACTTGATAAAGGACTGATCAGAGAGAGTATGAGTCCTTGTGCAGTTCCGACAGTATTAGCTCCTAAGAAAGGTGGCGAATGGCGAATGTGTATAGATTCGAGAGCCATCAACAAAATTACGATTCGGTACAGGTTTCCATTACCAAGAATGGATGACATGATGGACTGTTTGAGTGGGGCAGCATATTTTTCGAAGATTGACTTGAAAAGTGGCTACCACCAGATCCGAATCAGGGAAGGGGATGAGTGGAAGACAGCTTTCAAGAGAAATGAAGGACTGTATGAATGGCTGGTGATGCCATTCGGATTAAGCAATGCTCCCAGTACTTTCATGCGCTTAATGAATGAAGTACTGAAGGAATTCATTGGAAAATTCGTGATTGTGTATTTAAATGATATACTAATTTTCAGCAGAACAAGGGAGGAAAACTTTCGACATGTTCGAAGTGTATTGAGAAGTTTGCAGCAGAACAAGCTGCTGATAAATCTGAAAAAGTGTACCTTTTTCCAGAAAGAACTAGTTTATTTGGGTTTTGTGATTGCAGAGAATGAGCTGAAGATGGATCCGGAAAAGATTGCAGCAATCGTAAGCTGGCCATCTCCAAAGAACTTATTCGAAGTTCGAAGTTTTCATGGTTTAGCAAGTTTTTACAGGAAGTTTATCAAGAATTTCAGTGGGATTTGTGCACCTATGTTGGACACAATTAAGAAGGCAAATCAGCCTTTTTGCTGGATTGAAGCAGCAGAAAACAGTTTTCAGACTCTGAAGAAAAAGATCACTGAGAGGCCGATCTTGAGATTGCCAGATTTCAACAAACTTTTTCAAGTTCGTTGCGACGCCAGCGGTACAGCTATTGGGGTAGTACTTAGCCAGGAGGATAGACCGGTTGCTTATTTCAGTGAGAAATTGAACGAAAGCAGGCAGAAGTATTCGTCTTAAGACAAAGAATTTTATGTGGTCGTTCAAGCCTTGAAGCACTGGAGGCACTATTTGATAGGTAATGAGTTTGTGTTATTTTCTGACAATTCTGCTTTACAGTATGTTATGCAGCAGCACAAGTTGAATCACAAGCATGCAGAGTGGGTGGAATATCTGCAGAGCTTTACTTTCGTATTGAAGCATATCAGCGGACAATCCAACAAGGTAGCAGATGCATTAAGCAGAAGAGCTCTGATTTTGCAGGAGAGTACAGTGCAGGTACTAGGATTTGAACACTTGAGGGATCTATATCAAACAAATACAGACTTCAAGGAGGCACATGAAGCATGTCAGAACCCTTTACTGTGGAATCACAGTCCATGGTTGGACTACAATCTGCAAGAGGGATTGCTGTTCAAGGGAGGACAGTTGTGTATTCCCGATTGTTCAATGCGGGAAAACATTATTCGAGAGAAACATAGTGGAGGTCTAGCCAGGCATTTCGGTATAGACAAGACGTTATCTCAGATAGAGCATTTCTACTATTGGCCAAAGTTGCGACGAGATGTGCAGAGGCATGTGAGCAGGTGCAAAATGTGTCAGTTGGCAAAAGGCCACAGCCAGAATGCAGGACTCTATATGCCATTACCCATACCAAGTAGACCATGGGACTCAGTCAGTTTGGACATTGTCCTGGGTTTACCTAGGACACAGCGGGGATTCGATTAAGTGATGCTAGTGGTGGATAGATTCTCGAAGATGGCGCATTTTATACCCTGTCGAAAAACCAGTGATGCTACTCACGTAGCCCACTTTCTCTTCACATAAATTGTTCGACTGCATGGCTTGCCGAGGTCTATTATTTCAGACCGGGATGTACGATTCACAGGAAACTTCTGGCGTACCCTGTGGAAAAAGCTGGACACCCAACTAAATTTCAGCTCCGCTTATCACCCACAGACTGATGGGCAAACAGAGGTGGTAAATAGGAGTTTGGGAAACCTGCTAAGAAGCTTAGTCGGAGAAAATTTGTGGATGTGGGATCGTGTACTTGCCCAAGCGGAATTTGCATATAATGATTCTCCCAATCGCAGTACGGGACACAGTCCATTTCAGGTTCTGTACGGCATGCATCCTCGCGGAGTGCATGAACTGCGGGATTTGGGAAAGCTAGAGAAAAGAAGTGCCGATGGTGAAGATTTCGCTCAAGCAATGAATGATCTGCATGAGCAGGTAAAATTGAAGTTGGTAGACAGCAGTCAAAGGTATAACAGCAGGCAGATTTGAAAAGGCGTGAAGTTCAGTTCAATATTGGGGATGAAGTCCTTGCCCAATTGCGCAAGGAACGTTTTCCAAGAGGGCAGTATAACAAGTTAAAGTTTAAGAAAATTGGCCCCTGCAGAATTCTCTGCAAGTTTTCAGCCAATGCCTATGAAATATAGCTGCGACCCGGAATAGGCATTTCACCCATTTTTAACGTGGCAGACTTGTTTCCTTACACTACCAATCCCGGAGAAGAAGAGGCAACAAGGCCAGAACGGAATACCCCAGATGAAGAGGATGTTTGGTTAAAGCAGATGCCTGCAGCGCAGCCCCTTGAGATCGAGGGTATCATCGACACGCAAGTAGCCAAACGAACACGCAGGAAGGACTATCTACAGTACCTGGTCAAGTGGAAAAACCGTCCTATTGAGGACAGTACCTAGCTTGACATGGCACAGATTCTGAAAATTGGCTATTCAGTGGATGACCTCATGGAGCGGAGCCATGACTTTTTGCTACCCCAGGAGCCTGATGCAGGAGCATCCGACTAGGGTGGCAAACAGACAAGCAGGTGTTTTATGTTTTTCAGTGATGAGTTATTCTACAGGTCTTTGAACCTATTCCTATTTTAATTTATTTCTTCTTAGGATAGAGGACTAGTTGTCAGTAGAGTTGTTCTAGTGTAACTGACTTTTTATTTTTATTTTATTTAAGCAACTATAGTAGATTATTAGGCTGAGTAAAAATTCGATGAGTGAAAAAGTGAAAATAGTAATAATGTGGAACATGTAACTATGTAACCAACTTGAGACAGTTATCAGTTGGCAACGAATTGGCCTCCATGGAGGCTACTAAAAGAACCGAAAGGTGACTGTACAGGGGTTCTGCAAATTTACACATTGAATAGAGAAAAGAAAACAGAGCTTTGACACTTATCCGAAAAGATACCATCTGTATTGTATTTAGAATACTGAAGTGTGATACAGATAACAAGGTTCACTGTCAAATTGCCAGCATGCAAATTCAGGAGTAGACATAGTTGTGTATTTTGTTTTCCTTTAGAGAAATATTGTTATCAAAGTGCAGGTGTGTTACAGCTACGAAGGCGTTGATCAATGCACTCAAGAACTGAGAGAAATACAAAGGAATACAACACGACAAGATACACACCGACGACGAGATCCAAACAGCCAACCCATTACGTGGAACATTAAAATCTACAGGTATTTTCATAAAGCTGTGCCATTTTATTTATAATCAAACTGAGAATAGTATAAACCCTCTGTCAAGGTTAACAGTAGAACGAAAGTCCAATACTGGAACGTATTAAATTACATCCTGAAACAACAGTTAGAAAATCAAGATTTATAACTTAGGGTTTCGGCCAGAAACCCTACAGCCACATGCAAGAAACTCCAAAGAGCACCCGAAGGTTACGGGTGGGGTTTTAGAACCCGAGCAAACTTGGAAGTCGAATCCTATCAGAGTGACAGTATTTGTAAAAAGATATAGCCACAGTAGCATGATAACGCCATAAGAAAACCTGAAAGGAAAAACTGGCACGAGATCATATACGAAACATTTAAACAAGTTTCTACATTAAGAAGGGTTTGAGTTCGGTGAGGACCTACCTTTGGAAACTAGAAGCCGAACGAAATCCAGGACGGAATATTGGGAAACCAGTAGGGTTTGAGACACCTGTAAACAATCAATTGAAAACCTGTGCGACTAGTTTGTTGTTTCGAGTGAGATTAACAGGAAGAGGAGAAACCCTGAGTACTTAACTTGCGCAGAGAGAGAGCATTTTCGTGGAGCCGAGCAACTGACGAAGGAACCATTTGAACCTGCTCGCAAGGAGCCTCACAGTCAGTATGGAAACAAAAAAATCCGGGTTTTGAAACAGAGAGAGATGGCTTACCGACACAGTTGCCGACTAGAGCAGAGTTAACCGGAGGAAGCTCAGAACTGTAAGCCCAAAAAAACCTGTGCACAGTTGTTAAAAATAAGTTAGGCGAGAAAGCAAGCCGCAAGGAGAAATAACCAGAGAAATTGGCATATCGAAAAACCTGTAGGTGTTGAGTGAGAAACAGAGAAACAAACCAGTCACAGTGAGAAGGAGCCGAACTATCAAGGAGGTTGAATAACCAAACGCCATTGCAACAGTTCTGATTCATCGTCGTAGCCACAGTTACCGTGGTAGGAAACCCACAGAGAAGAGTAAACCCTCGAAACAGAAACGCAGGGTCGAAACCCTCTCACACCGCGTGGAGCAGGAAAACAAATGACCGACTGAAGGAATGACCCCGAGCAAAAGGGCAAAGGACGTGTCATCACATGCGTTGGCAAGTGGGCCGATCTATCCGATCGATGCCATTACTGTGCAATTAATTGCATATCACCAGACACTACAGCAATTCCCGTGGAGAATTGAAAGGCTCGAGGCCTGTTGTGAAGACCAAAGGCGCGAATCTGAAGTGTAAACCAAACAAACACACATTGCAAAGCCACGTAATCACATTCGTTGGTTACTGTGTTAAATAATTGTTGATTTATTAATTTGACTTGGCGTGTGGGCTGGAGGTTCCCATTAGACATGATAGAAATCATACCCATCAAACATACATTAAAAAATTTGGCTGTAGACTCTTAGCAACAAATGTATAAAAAATTGTTAGCCAGCGAGCTTATTTTGTGAAACTTGCAGACACTTTTAGCAAACTTGTATTTTGGAAAAAACCTGCCAATCTCTAATTTGAAAAATGGTTCTCCAATTTCTCAATGTGTCCACTTTGTTTTGGAATACAAGAAAATCCAATATCTACAATCTTCACAACATTGTTTGTATCCATTAGTAGATTGGCTACCTTTAAATCTTTACGGATGATATTCTTTTAATACATATACTCCATCCCTTTAGAGATATCAATTTTGCATTTTACTAGTGTTGGAAACCTGTATGATATATTATTTTGCATTGATTCCATAAATATGAAGCATGTGCATAAAACACAATGATATCATGCAGAATTACATAGTTTGCACTAGGAGAGTAATCCATTTATAGGAAGTTTACACTAATTGAGTGAAAATAGCTAATGATTTCCAACTCCTTTCATATGTTTCATTGTGTGGGAAAGAATGAACTGCACTGGTTGATCATGGAACTCAAATTTAAATTTATCCATTGCCTAGATATATTTTCTAGTGGACTTGGTCGAAATCATACCCATCAAACATAGATAATTATTTTTGGGTTGTAGACTCTTAGCAACAGAGTTATACAAAATTGTTAGCCAACGAGCCTATTTTGTGAAACTTGCTAACATTTTTAGTAAAGGTTTTTGAAAAAAAAAATTCATCTCCAATATGAAGAATGGTTCTCTAATTGCTCAATAAAACTGAGATGTTGGGTAAACATACAGACTACATTTTTTTCATATGAAATATCTATAAACCAATTTTGTAGAAAATGAGCTTAATGAATTATAACCTCCTCTAAAACATCTCATTGAGCTTTAGTATTGAACTTAATGAAATTTTTTTATCTTCAATAAATGTAAAAATATAATATAATGGTTGTTTACATAGAGTTTGATATATATTTTACTAGTCAATTTTACATTTAGTTTTTGATCTTTGGATTAGAAAAATTCAAAATACCCATCTATAAACAAATTGTCGCAAGTTAAATGTCGCACAATGAACTGTTAGTTTTGTTCCACAACCAGTTAAATGTTGCATAATGAATTGTTAGTTATATTCAATGGAATAGTGAAACATTAGTAGAGTTTATTGTTCAAATGTCTCTCAATTATGATATAACTTGATTTTCCAAATAGAAACCTTCATTCGCTTTATAATTAATTTAGCAAAGGATACATCTAATATAACTAAAGATAATTGATCAATGAGGCAAGGGCCATGTTAGATTTTGTTTTCGGAAAATGTTATATATATGGTTGGAATAGTGAAATATTTGTTGATTTTATTTTGCAAATGTCTTTTCATTTTGATATAACTTGATTGTGTAAATAAAAAATTACACTTGCTTTATGACTATTTAGGAGAGTAATTATTTACTATAAGATATATATCATTATAAATAATAACATTTATAAGTAGGAAGAATGTTTTTTTTTTATTTTTTTGTTAGTTTTTTCTTTTATAAGATCAGATATATTATATGACTACAAATAACGCATTTTCATTATTGATAATTTGGAAAATGGATAATTTGAAATCAATTTATAAAAATGATTTCAAATTATCCATTTTCTCAATAAATTTCCCAAGTCCAAGGAGTGTGGCGAGCATTGGTGTTGGAGACGTGTCTTTTTAGGACACTACAATAAACTAGGAAGGCTAGACTATGTCTAAGCATTTAACAACATGTAATACTTAATCATTCTTTTCCCAACATATTTATAGGACTATGATATGATCTTTAACATATTTAGCTAACATTAAATTCATAAAGATTCACATAAACATTAAGACCAACCTCTTTAATTAAGGCTTTATTGATTTCATCTCAAAGCTTCAGTTAAGTTTAATCTAATTCTTAGCAGCTGATTCCTTTGATCACATGCCAAATACTTATAGATTCAATAGGGGAGAGGCTAGACATACAATCAACAATACCATCTCTAATATCAACATTTCTCCCCTCAACAAATTAAAATGTGTTAAATACATTCCTAGAGTCTACCTTTGATACACAAGCCTAGGGAAAATTATGGATAAATAAAAAGGTGAAATGTTGTAGCATCTAAGATGCTAAAATTTTGTGACAAAATTAGGAGTGATCACTGAAACCATTAAGATGAGATGTCGTCAAAACTAACTACTTATTTATTACACATTTTACAAAGGAGATGAGGAAGTAGTTTAAATCTGCCAAAATTGGAGCCTGATGGCACTAGCTTAAAGTTGAAGAAAATTTTTAATATTATTAAGCAGTGCTTCCAAGCCTTCAGAAAAATCCATGCCATATAGAAAACTTCTATCATGAAAATAGGCAAGTAAGTTATAACCCACATTTAACCCACACATGTACTCCCTAGATGCATCAGGTCAATTATCCCTTTCAAGTATTCCCTAGATGCACTAGCTCACCTCTTGTCATTTCAACAACATTGGAGGTCACATCTTTAAGTCTGTTATAGACTTAAATAAAGATTAAAAAATCAATCCTTTAATGGGTCCCCTACTATGAGAAACTAAGAGGATTATGTGACTCTAAAATGGGCTTAACTTGGCTAATATAAGAAATAGAAGTTTAATTACAAAATTACACTTGTGTTACTAAGAGTATCACAATTACAATGATTGTAATGTTAACTTAAATCATACGTATTTAATACTTTGAACTTGGTGAACCAAATAACAACCATATTCATTAGTTGTTGGGAGCCAAAAACTGCTAGTTCCAAGTGCTATATTGGTTTTCCCTTGGCCATTTCTTTTGCAAATGAAAACACCTAAGTAATCCAATTCGAATAATATATATGATTCCAACTATAGTTAAAAAGAAAATGAGAAATATGTTAGCAGGAAAACCAATAACTACTTTTCGTTGTCAGCGCTGTCTAATCATGCCTTGAGATATATGCAAAACCAATTTTCAACTTCACTTAGGAATCATCCTAGACTTGAACTACTTGCATTAACTACAATGGAATGAAGATTCTAAAATGGTGGGAAAGAAATTGGTTCTCTGCATTGTTATAAGAAAAACTAAATTTGAACTTTACAGTAGTAAAAATTGACAAGTTCAATCTCTCCACTTGAAACGAACAATCGACAATAATGTTGCCAAAAGGAAGTGAAATTGGATTCCTCCCCACTTGCCATGCTAACCATTTGCCCAGTACCTAGAATGTATTCAATGGTAGAATTTGATTTTTAATATTTATTTTTCATCATTATCCCATAAATTTCTTGATCAAAATTTTTATGGCTAATTCATTTGCAAAAACAAAATATATTATTCAGGTGAAAATGTGAAGTTGGGTTATACTTTTGTGAGAATGGGGGCGGAAAACTTTTTTTCTCAATAGTTCGACCGAACTTTCGAAATTAGTTCTACCGAACTCGTTCTGTCGTTTACATTAGCGACGTACTGACGACATGGGCAAACAGATTTTTGGTCAGAGATGGGAAAATTAGCAACAAAAGTTTAGCCAAACTTTTAAAATAGTTCGACTGAACTAGTATTTTATAAATATATCGGCCCACAAAATTTTATAGGTTTCTTCTTCACATTTGTCTCGCACGTCCGATTCTTGTTTGTTTCTTGTTGTTGATTCTCTCTTGCAATCTGTGGTTTTTTCTGTTACTCTGTTGCGCTCTCCAGCTTTTTTTGTTCCTGTGTTGTGCTCTATTACACTCTGTGATTTGGAGCTTCGCTGTGATGACTTTATATGAATTTCCTGGTATATATCTTCATATCTATGCTTATAGCATGAAAAATTCTACTATAAATTCAATTTACATTATGTGAACGTTAAATGAAACAGTAGTAGTGAAAGCTAAGAGCTTTTTTATATGAAACAGTAGTGCTTGTTTCACATGCGAGAGGTACATGGTTCGATACCCTGCATCTCCACTTAGACATTAGAAATTACATGTTTTCGTCAAAAAGCATGAAGTGAACATTAAATGAAACAATAGCAGTGAAAATTAAGAGCTTTTTGATATGAAACAATAGTAGTGAAAATTAAGGGCTTAGTTTTTTAAACTTTTTGATATGAAACAGTAGCAGTGAAAATTAAGGGCTTAGTTTATTAAGATTTTTGATATGAAATAGTAGCAGTGAAAATTAAGCCCGACTTAGTTTATTAAGACTTTTAATATGAAACAATAAAAATGTTGTCTGTTTATTTAGATACCATACTTTCATTCCTTAGAATCAGAATCTAATGCTCTTTCCGTTCTAGATGGGCTAGGAGAAAATTCATGGAATAACTGTTTATTATCAGAATCTAATGCTCTAGAATATCATGGAATAACTATTTTACATGATGCCTCTGATACATGGCCCCATTAGTTACAGTAATGCCAACTATGCAAATAAGATTCTCAAATGATAAGCTCCAATTTTTTGAACTACGCTGTTTACAATCCAATCCATTATTGAATCCTTCTCTAACTATCCCTGCAAAGATTTAATATAGAATTAGGTCACACAGCACATGAGGTGATAGCATTGTTGGCTTCCATGATGAACAATATTAAGCCAAAACCAAGTTTTCAGATTCTCTTCACTCGTCAATCAATCCACGGAGACATTAAATAAATTTGTCCATTTGTTCATAATAATGTGCATGTTGAGTATAAAAAATGTCAATATACCGCATTAGACAATCTCTCAAAATCTATTATTTCCATCTAAATGGCATGTTATTCCCTGCTGATGGATTATAACAATTTATGCAATATTAAAGTATAAATGAAAACAAAAATAGTAGCGAGTAACAAATCTTCTCAAAATAAGGAGTAGGAAAGTTGAAAATATCCATGGAAAAGCAAAGTTAAAAATATGACTCTCTATCTCCCTCTCTCTCGAAGCTGCATTATAACAGTTTATTCAATAGTAAAGTATAACTGACAACAAAAATAGTAGTGAATAACAAATTCTCTCAAACTGAAGAGTAGGAAAGTTGAAAATATCCACTGAAAAGGAAAGTTAAAAATATGACTCTCTATCTCCCTCTCTCTCGAAGCTGATCCTCTCTATGATTAAAGTGTCAGTCACTCCAAGATTCTAAGTCTTGAGTATGTAAGAAAGTTCTTATATAATGCAAGTGTTGAAGTTTGATGTATAATTGTGAGCCTATGAGCTTGAGTTGATATGAAGTAGTAGCAGTGAAAATTAAGTGCTTAGTTTATTAAGATTTTTGATATGAAACATTAGCAGTGAAAATTAAGCCCGACTTAGTTTATTAAGCCTTTTAATATGAAATAGTAACACTCGTATCTTTTTGTTTAGATACCATACTTTCATTTCTTAGAATCATAATCTAATGCTCTTTCCCTTCTGGCTGGGCTAGGAGAATTTATGCATCTATATCTTTAAACTACTCAACTATTTTATTACACCATAGAAATCATTTTCATATATCTCCCATTTTAATGGGGTCTATCACATTTTGAGAAAGACACATTAACCATAAAATTTTCCCAATGAAACCAAAAGTGATTTGATACAAAACATAGGTTTTAACCTTATATAGTTAAATATTTCAAATAGATTCTTAATAAAGTGTAAAATATTCAATGTAAAACACATGCATTAACATACAATTGTGATATTTTCCCTTCTTTCCAGCTTAGTGGACATCCTTCTAGAAAAATCCCTTTTAATGAAGCAGATGTAGTGATCCACTCATATTTGTTAACCAACAACTATTGCATTTTTTACTTGTATATCTCAAAACTATGCTCATTGAATTTATGCATATATATCTTTAAACTACTCAACTATTTTATTAAACGATAGAAATCATTTCGATATATCTCCCATTTTAATGGGGTCTATCACATTTTGAAAAAAACACATTAGCCATAAAATTTTTCCATTGAAACAAAAAGTAATTTGATACAAAACATCTAGGTTTTAACCTTATATAGTTAATTGTTTCAAATAGATTCTTAATAAAATGAAAAATATTCAATGTAAAACACATGCACATTAACATATAATTGTGATATTTCCCCTTCTTTCCAACTTAGTCCATCCTTCTAGAAAAATCCCTTTCAATGAAGCAAATATATCCATAGTGATCCATTGATATTTTTTCACCAACAACTATTCCATTTTGGAGTTATATATCTCAAAACTATGCTGATTGAATTTATGCATCTATATCTTTAAACTACTCAACTATTTTATTACACCATAGGAATCATTTCGATATATCTCTCATTTTAATGGGGTCTATCACATTTCGAGAAAAAACACATTAGCCATAAAAGTTTCCCATTGAAACCAAAAGTGATTTGATACAAAACATAGGTTTTAACCGCATATAGGTAATTTTTTCAAATAGATTCTTAATAAAATGAGAAATTTTCAATGTAAAACACATGAATTAACATATAATTGTGATATTTTGCCTTCTTTCCAACTTAGTGGACATCCTTCTACAAAAATCCCTTTTAATGAAGTAGGTATATCCATAGTGATCCACTGATATTTGTTCAAAAACAACTATTCCATTTTGGACTTTTATATCACAAAAATATGCTCATTGAATTTATGCTTCTATATTTTTAAATTACTTGAAACTATTTTATTACACCATAGGAATCATTTCGATATATCCCCCATTTTAATGGGGTCTATCACATTTCAAGAAAAACACATTAGCCATAAAAGTTTCCCATTCAAACCAAAAGTAATTTGATACAAAACGTAGGTTTTAACCTTGTATAGTTAATTGTTTCAAATATATTTCTAATAAAATGAAAAATATTCAATGTAAAACACATGCACATTAAAATATAATTGTGATATTTTCCCTTCTTTCCAACTTAGTTGACATCCTTCTAGAAAAATCCCTTTTAATGAAACAAATATATCCATAGTGATCCATTGATATTTTTTCACCAAAAACTATTTCATTTTGGACTTATATATCTAAAAACTATGCTCATTGAATTTATGAATCTATATCTTTAAACTACTCAACTATTTTATTTCACAATAGGAATCATTTCGATATATCTCCCATTTTAATTGGGTCTATCGCATTTCGAGAAAAACACATTAGCCATAAAAGTTTCCCATTGAAACCAAAAGTGATTTGATACAAAACATAGGTTTTAACCTTATATAGTTAATTTTTTCAAATAGATTCTTAATTAAAATGGAAAATATTCAATGTAAAACACATGCATTAATGTAAATAATTTTGATATTTTCCCTTCTTTCCAACTTTGTGGACATACCTCTAGAAAAATCCCTTTTAATGAAGCATATATATTCATAGTGATCCACTGATATTTGTTCACAAACAAATATTACATTTTGGACTTGTATATCTCAAAACTATGCTCATTGAATTTATGCATCTATATCTTTAAACTACTTGAAACTATTTTATTACACCATAGGAATCATTCTGATAAATCTCCCATTTTAATGGGGTGTATCACATTTCGAGAAAAACACATTAGCCATAAACGTTTCCCATTGAAACCAAAAGTGATTTGATACAAAAAATAGGTTTGAACCAAGTATATAGTTAATTGTTTGAAATATATTCTTAATAAAATGAAAAATATTCAATGTAAAACACATGCGTGTTAACATATAATTGTGATATTTTCCCTTATTTCCAGCTTAGTGGACATCCTTCTAGAAAAATACCTTTTAATGAACCAGATATATCCATAATGATCCACTGATATTTGTTCACCAAAAAATATTCCATCTTGGACTTATATATCTCAAAACTATGCTCATTTTTTCCCAAAAACGTTTTTTTGGGGCACTACCCTTGAACACCTATGCGTGGGGAATTTTTCGTCTATATGAAACCATAAAGTGGGGGTCCTTTCCACCAATTTTATTCCCAACACCATGCTTAGAAAAATATATAGTGCATGGGGTTATTCACATAAAGAATATAACACATACCAAACATCCAATAATTCTCCTTAATGTGACCATCAATGTTGCAATGGTTAGAATTATTTCTACTACCCTTGCATGGATGTGTAGTGGCTATTTTATTCTTATCCTCCTATTTCCAGTTCTTATTCCCCTCCTTCAAAGCTTCTTGGTGCTATTTTTTCTTCAAACCACTAAAGTACCATTTATTTTGGCCTATATGGTTTTTAGATAATGTGTGTATACACATGGCTCATACATTATCCTTAGCTTGGAAATAATCACTTGCTTTTATAGATGGTTATATAGACCCCACATATACTTAAGCAGTACAGTTTGGCTCCTGGGAAAGATATCCAATAATATGACCATATTTTTTAGCTTAGTACACTCTTATATACCCTTATGTCTACTTAAAGTAGTGTGAGTGATTCCACGGGTTCTCTACACACTTCATAGGGTATAATTGGGACAGCTAATTTTAACTTCTACAAGTTCTATAGGCAGAGTCTGTAAAGGGCTAGGTAGCCTATGGATCTCATCTTTTATGAAATGTGACATAACTAGTAAATTCCCCTACAGTCAATCTCTAGAATAGATCTAAATATAAGTTCTTCATTTTAATATCCATAAAACACAACCACTTTAAGGGAAATTGTGTACATGTGTCATTTCTCCCATAAATTTTTAGGCAAAGTTTTTAAAGCATACATGTCATGTTGGCTTTCTCCCATTAACTTTATAGCATGTTTTTCGTAAGTGCATAAAATAATTTTACAAACCATGTAAATGTCATTTCTCTCAAGCTTTAAGGCCTAAAAATTGAACCTAAAATGGCTAAAATATCATAGGATTTTGAACTTCCATAGGATTTTAGTCTGTCTATTGAATGTTAACTTGTAAAAGTCCTAAAGGTAGAGTTTGTAAAGTGCGAGGTAGCCTCTGGATCTCATCTTTTCTAAAAGGTGACATATCCAGTAAATTCCCCTACAGTCAATCTCTGTAACAAATCTAAATAGAATTTCTTCATTTTAATATCCATAAACCTCAACCACTTTAAGCGAAACTGTGTACATGTGCCATTTCTCTCATAAATTCTTAGGCAAAGTTTTAAAAGAATACATTTCATGTCGAATTTCTCCCATTAACTTTAAAGCATGTTTTTTGTAAGTGCTTAAAATAATTTTTCTAACCATGTAAATGTCATTTCTCTCAAACTTTAAGGCCTAAAAACTGAACCTAAAGTGGCTAAAATCTCATAGGATTTTGAACTTCCATAGGATTTTAGTCTGCTTGTTGAGTGTTAACTTCTGCAAATTCTAAAGGTAGAGTCTGTAAAGGGCCAAGTAGCCTTTGGATCTCATCTTTTCTCAAAGGTGACATATCCAGTAAATGCCCCTACAATCAATCTCTGTAACAGATCTAAAAAGAAGTTCTTCATTTTCATATCCATAAACCACTACCACTCTAAGGAAAACCTTGTACATGTATCATTTCTCCCTTCTCCCATAAAATTTTAGGCAAACTTTAAGGCATGTGTCATTTCTATTTCATTTCTCCCACAAACTCATAAAGCTGTGACTTTTGACATAACTAGTTTGTTTTAGTAAGTGCATAAAATTCATCTCTCCCACAAACTAAAGGCTTCCTCCCATTAATTCTAGATGTGAATTCTACCATAAAACTTTTAAGTCGAACTTTAAGATAAACCATGCACATGTGTCATTTCTCTCATGCATTTGCAATAAATGTCAATTTAATATATATTTCTATTGAATTTGTTTTTTTTAGGGATAAAAAAACCACTAAATATGGTTGAAAAATGGAAATTATTCTTAGTTGTTTCTTTCCATCCCAATCTGGGGAAAGCAATGATTACATATGTGCTTTCCAATATTGTGACTAGCAAAGTCATCCAAAGGAAAATGAATATACCAAGAAGAACAACAAACAATGAGGCATATTATATTGGACTGATAGAAGGCTTGGGAACAACTATGGAGTATGGATCAAATGGAATTGCAGTTTTCACCAATTCTGAACTTGTGTGCAACCAGATGAATGGCATGTACCAAGTTAAGAAGGAGAAGCTAAGAGAACTACATGGAATAGAAAACAATATTGTTAGCCAATTTCAATATTTTAGTATAAGACATTATACAAATGTGAATAATATGTCTGTTGACATATTGCGTGGGGAAATGCCAATTTAGGATTCATCTTATATGAAAGATGAATTAATAGATGAATTATAATTATACGGGGAAATTCCAATGCAAGATTCATCTCTCAAAGATGAATTAGTTTTGAGACACTCTTCTTCAAAAATTCAAGATTTATCTCTCAAAGATGAATTAGTTTTGAGACGCTCTTCTTCAAAAATTAAAGAATCATCTATCAAAGATGAATTAGTGTTGAGACACTTTCCTTCAAAATTTACTGATGGAAATTGTAACATATCTTGGATATGTGTGTGTTTTGTACTTATAAATGCATCTTTTTAATGACCATGTGATTTTTTCAATTATATACCAAGTGTGCTCCCACCACACCATGTAAAGCGCAACTTGGTGAACTTCACATTTGCAACAAGTGGCGAACTTCACATTTTTATAAAATTAAAATGCGGGGACTTCAACAAATTTTTGTTTAAATGGAGTTTCACTTCTTTTTTAGTGGAAATGTGTTTTTTTCAATTTTATACCAAGTGTTCTCCCACCATGTAAAGCACAATTTGGTGAAATTAATATTTTTATAAATTTTTTTGCTTAAATTTAGTTTCACACATCAATTAGTGCTTTGAAAGTTGTGTTTTACATAATTTGTGTACGCTAAATTACATTAATTTTCTAAAATTTATTTTGAATTTATTTTAAATATTCATTTAAAAAAATAATTGTAAATGTCCACCGTAGATATATATATCATGTAAGATGAATGATGAAGATCAACATAATCCTATAACTATATGAGAGAGGGGCATCAGGGATCGAGGGGTGTTCATGGTATTTAAATATAATCTTAAATCTCTATACATATACATACATGTGTGTACATATGGAATTGATTTTTTATCAACTTTGTGACTTAAATTAGTTGTTAATAAGTTTTATTTTTTATTTTTTAGGTGTTAAGAGGAGAAGGGTCTCTACTCCATCAATGGAGCATGCCCATGGTTCAACCAGTCATGCTATGGTTCACAAAATTTAATAAATGAATATGTACATGTATTTATATGTATGAATGTATTTTTCAATTGATTATAAATTCATATTTGTTTATGAAGCTTCTCTCTCATCTCGAGAGGTTGGTGGTGGTTCAAATACCCTTAGAGGGCCATCAATAAGTGCTAGCAGGTTGCGTGAAGGTGGTGATATTTATTCCCAGGCCAATCAATAGATGGTCGTGTAAGTTCTCAGTAGGGTCGTTCTGGTTCTCAAAAGTTTGAGGGTGGGAAAGATGCTAGCCAACCACATCGAGGTGGCCATCAATTTTAATATTTTTTTCATTCAATTTGTACAAATTTGTTTACATGTATTTTTTATAATATACAAAATTTTATATATTGATGAAGAGGCTGAAAATGCTCCAAATGTTGGTCAAAAAAGACATAGGACAAAATGCTTAATTCAAGAATAAGGTTGTCTACCCACTACGACTTATCCAGCCGAAATTTCCGATATACCTTGGGAAAGAAACATGTAGCAATGCACCTTAGAAAGGTGTCAGCATCTTCATGCATGACTGCAAAGAAATCTCATGGCTTTGACTCTACCTGTTGAGAGTCGACAAAGCTTGGAAATAGTTACACACTCTTTAGGCCAACTAGTAGATGTGTACCAAAAGCTTGGGCCATCCATTGACACTTTTGTGGAAGTCATGAGAAAAAGAAAGGAAATAGTGATAGGTCCTGATAAATGGGAGGTCGTTAAAGAAAGAGTTACAACAACAATGGCAAAGTTTATGTTTAATTTCAAAGAAGGGTTGAAAAGAAAGACGTTGAAGGTGAAATATTTCAAGCACCCTGATATAGCTCACTATTTGTATGATAGACACCTTGCAGCCTATGGAGGACTCCCATGGAACGACGAGGTTCTGCTTTATTTTGAAAAATTATTTTATGCAAAATTATTTTTGCAAATGAAACCCAATTACAATGACCTTCCCTCTGAATTTTTTGGTCCTGGGAAAGGTCGATTGTGTGATTGTAGGGGTGCTAGGCGTGATGCTGAGTTTTCTCATCTTGAGCCACCATTGGTTAGTCGACCTTTTCGTGTCGAAACTTTGCGGTCAGAGATGGAAGTCACTTCTCAAATTAGTCGAGAAGCAAGAGATGCCATCATCGACAATGTTCACAGTGGATTAGGTGGAGTCGATGTTTGTCTGAATCGACAAAGAGCACGTGAGAATGCACGCGCTAATTTTGAGTATTATACAGATGAAGAGATTGACAATGTGAGTGTTGAAGATCTCAAAACATATGCAAATGATTTTCACAATGGTTGGCATGACCTAATTGTTCATGAAGAAGAGGGCATGGGAACAATATGTGTTAATGGTTAAGGTTCAATTATTTTAACACATACATACAATTTGTAATAAATACATATATACATACATTTATTTGTATACATTAATCTAAAAAAAATGTGTCATTATATGTTAACATCATTTGCAGTTTTCACACTTGTTGAATGAAGAAACTGTTAATATCACAGTTGGAGCCTCTAGTTCAAACAATCAAGATGGGTCTCACCATCAAGATATGTTGGAAAATGTTAGTGTTTTTTAAGTGATATTTTTAAAATAAATAATTGTGCACACATGTACATGTACATATATATAATAAAACATTTTAATAGATTCTGATTCTCTCTGATGTTTTTGGGATGGCGGTACCTTCTTCTTCCTTGGGAGATGTACCTTCTACTTCCTTAGGAGATGTGCCAGATCCACAACAAAAAGTATGAAAATTTTTTCCCTTTTAAAATTTATGTTTTTAAGTTATATATTCCACCTTAAAAAGTTCCATTAAAAAATGAGATATACTATATCTTGAGTTATTTTAATTTTTTTGAATTTTAGGTTTTTGGAGATTTTCTTTCTGAACCACTCTTAGGAGATGTTCCAAATCCAACAGCAAAACTATTCAATTTTTCACTTAAATATATATATTTTTTTCAGTTATAAGTTATAAATTGAAGCTTAAAAGTTTTATTATAAATTGAGATCTAGAGATTTTGAGTTATTTTAAATTTTTTGAATTTTAGGTTTCTGGACATTTTCTTTTGGAGCCTCTCTTAGGAGATGTTCCACATCCACCTACAGAATTATTCAATTTTTCACTTAAATATATATATTTTAAGTTATAATTTATAAATTGAAGTTTAAAATTTTATTATAAATTGAGATCTTGATCTTGAGTTATTTTATACTTTTAATTTTTTTGAATTTTAGGTTTCTATAGAGGATTTCGTTTCTCCACGGACTCTAGCGATGGAGATAGGAACGTCCACACCATTTCAACCATTTGAACAAACTGTCTAACTTTTTTTTTTAATATTGTTGAAAATAAGTTTATATTTATGCATTTTCATTTGAAATTTAATATATATATATATATATATATATATATATATATATATATATATATATATATATATATTTATATTCCATTTTGTTGTTGCTATAACTTCTTATAAACATTCTCCACATTAAACCCGGCATAATATATATATATATATATATATAATTGTACATGTATATTGTACAGTTTACTATTGGAGATGTTCTCATGGGGGAAGTTGTAGCAGACGAGCAACAAATGGAGAGGGAACCTCATGAGGTATTGCATGATTTTTTTTTTACATTTTGTTTTTTACATGAAGTTCTATATATTCTCACTCAATTTTAAAACATCAAATTTTAATGTTTGTATACATTGTGTACAGGTTCCCCATGCTTTGCAGGATAGCTCGAGGATTGAGACTTTGCTGGGAAAGACACTACATCCATCTATATTTGATGGATGATGCACATGCACTATTTGATGGATGATGCACATGCACATGTGCAACATTATATTTTCAGTAGATTTCTAGTCTTAAATTTACTTTTTTATATATTATCTAGATGTAGTCATGCATAACTTGATACTTGATACTTGTGAGATCTACAAATTTTGGACATATTTTATGTTAACTACATTTGGTACATGCGAATGTAATATATAACGTTTTTAAAACGTAAGTTGTGGATGGCTGAACTACATTTGGCATGTGAATTAATGTTTTTTTATAATTTGTTTTGTTTTTAAAACTTAAGTTTTGGATGGTCAAGAACTACATTTGGCATGTAAAGTAATGTTGTGATCTATATCAATGTTTTGCTTTTTTAAAAACACAATTTTTGGATGGTTGAACTACATTTGGCATGTGAAGTAATATTGCGTTATAATTTGTTTTGTTTTTTAAACTTAAGTTTTGGATGGTTGAACTACATTTGACATGTGAAGTACTATTGTGATCTATATTAATGTTTTGCTTTTGAACTAGATTTGGCATGTGAATTAATGTTGTGTTATAATTTATTTTGTTTCTAAAACTTAAGTTTTGGATGGTTGAACTACATTTGGCATGTGAAGTAATGTTGTGTTATAATTTGTTTTGTTTTTAAAACTTAAGTTTTGGATGGTTGAACTACATTTGGCATGTGAAGTAATGTTGTGATCTATAACTTAAGTTTTGGATGGTTGATCTAAATTTGGCATATGATATAATGTTAAATGTTTTTATTTGATATTTGAACTACAATTGGCATGGCATGTGAAGTAATGTTGTGATATAATAAAAAAAAATTTTAAAACTCAAGTTTTGGATGGTTGAACTACATTTGGCATGTGACTATGATATTATGTTTTGTTTTTAAAATTCAAGTTGTTGTTTTCCAAACAAAAAAAAATTCACATGAATATATGTACATGTAGAGATGATTCTACACATGTTTGAATATATATGTTAAAATGATTGAAGTAAAATACACACACACACACACACACACACACACACACACACACATATATATGTTTAAAAACAATCATAAAATTCTAGGTCTTGTTAGATGTGTTGAAAGAAATCATAAAATTTTAAAAATGCAATCTATAATGTATATATATCCGGTACATGCAACATTTTTCATCAATGCATGTATAGAAAAGATACTTTGAGTTAATTCCATTCTATAACCTATATATCCAGTATGTGCAACATTTTTCATCAATGCACATAGAAAAGCTATTTGAATAGTTTATTGCTTTCTAGAACATATATATCCAGCACTTCAGAATTTTTCATTAATGCCAATAGAATTTAGCTACTTTTCATCAATGCCTATAGAATTTAGCTACTTTCAGTTAATTGCATTCTAAAACATATATAATCAGTACGCGAAATGTTTTTCATCAATGCACATGGGAAAACCACTTGAACATTAATTGCATTCTAGAACATATATATATCCAATACGTGCAACATTTTTCATCAATGCACATAGAAAAGATACTTTTAGTTACTTTCCTAGAACATATATGACCATTGGATAGACAAATTTTGTACTATTTTCTATCAGGAATAGAGATGTGGGTCAAATCCCACCAAAATTCGGAGAAGTGCTCCGAGTCTCTTGTCTGAAAGGAATCTTCATAAAAAACTATACTGTGGATGATTTATTTACATTGTGGACACTTTTTACAAGAAAATACCACAAGAAAAACTGGTCACATTCAGTCCGTGTATATATCCATTATGTGCAACATTTTTCAGCAATGCACATAGAAAAAATACTTCTAGTTAATCGCATTCTAGAGCACATATATTTAGTATGTGAAACATTTTTCATCAATGCATGTATAGAAATGCTACTTTCAGTTGATACTAGTGTGCATGTACCAAAACAATTTGTACATGTGCAAACACTTGCACAAATAACATAACAAGGCAGCTCAATTTTTAGTTGAGTTCTCAAAGTTATAAAACATGAGTCCAAAGAGAAGAAATTTTTGGGGAGTTCAATTAAAAAATTTCCAATGGAATGCCCTCTTCAATGATCCGCTCATGATCGGATTTTGACATTTTCCATTTCTTAATTTTCGTTTCTTTGTTTAATCGAACCTCTATCAACTTTATGCATTTTGCACACACCAAGTGACTATATTGAAAACTTATGACATCAGGTTCATAGTCTTCAAAGTAAACAAAATCCCCAATTTGATTAGTTTGTCTGAAAAAATAACATTTCAGTATAATAGATCCTCTTTCATATGGAAACTCGTGATCATTATAGTTTTCTAATAATTTCATTTTTCATTTAGTGCAACGCATCAAATAATACTTCACATTTTCATCATTGTCAGTAGGTGAAATTATAGCAAAAACATCTCCTGCACAATAAAACAAACTTTTAACAAACTTATGTATTTAAATTTATTTCTAGATCTTTATCATTTGGAAGAAATTCAAATGTTACCTTATCCAACAAGATCAGAAACTCAATCACCATTGGATGATATTGTAGTCTCCTCTGATTGCATTTCTTCAAACATTGCAATGGACATTTTTCCCTTTGTATTTAGCTCTTTATGTTTCAAATCTTTTACATACATTTTTTTTTTCAAAAACGTCATTGGATTCTGTATTGTCTATGCAAACATGAAAAAAAAAGAATATTTTCTTTTTTGCAAAGAAAACACATTTATGGACAACTTTGTTTTAATTGAATGCAATTTTCGAGTCCCTTTTATTTTTTCAATGTCATTTCCAACTGATCTATCTACATCTTCGATACCAATATGCCAAAAAAACCTTTATATGGAAAATTCAAAGAAGAATGTAAATATGATATAAAAATACCATAAAAGATAATCATTGTGATAAATGTACACTATTTAAATTTATATATCCAATAAAAATTAAATTGAATGTACCTTCACACTTCCCTTGATCAGTTAGTCTCATGGCTTAGAGCAACGATGCACCATTGAAAAACTTCTTTAGTGTCCACAAGTCGGCTTGTAAAGGGGTTCATCTGATATTTTCGAAGTGCTCATTTTATGCATGCCCTTGAACCATCATGTTTTCATTTTCCATGGTCAATCTCAAAGAAATTCCAACAATGTTTAATGTAGGTTTTCTTATGAAGACAACACAACCAAAAGAATGATCGTGCATATTTGAATTGGCTTTCGCATCCATCTGACCATATCCAATGTCCATTGAATTTTATTCCATGACTTTTTGAGTCATAAATATTTGGAAAACAATGTTGTACAAAATATGTATCATGTGTAAGATCGTCACTGATATAAAGTGATATTCTTTAATAACATGTCAATTTTTACTGGTGCTTTCTATATGATCGACGCTTTGTTCAACATGTCTATATAGAATATGGACGAGCATGGAGACTTAGTCAGAATGATAGTAGTCACTCTGAATTTCTTTTTGTGGAACAAATGTGTAGTTTTCTGCAAAATCAATTGTTGACAAAATGGTCCCTGGTGGAAACAATTCATGGGATTTTTTGAATTGAAAGTCTTGCCATCTAGCTCTATGGGAATGCTTGGTGTAATTATAAATTTTTGCCTCAAACATTCTAAAAAAGACTATCACAAAAATTTCTTCCTCTCGTAATTCAATTATTTTAGCACTATTTTCACCTTGAATCAATGTATGGATATATTCATATCTCTTACATTTCACTTTCATGTTGGAAAATGATTGATCATTTATATCAGTATGATATTTTTTTTGAAATTTAGTCAAATTTCCACAATCATCGCATTTTTTACCACCAACACATTTCTTTTCGTAAAATAGTTCATTGCTTTGTCTTCATAGAATTTGAGATATGAAATCACAGATAGTGGAAGGAGGAGGTGAATCTTTCCAAAATGTTCTACCAAAATTAAGGAATGTGTCATAATATAACTCGAATTCCACATGATAATGACAACAACAAGTGTCACGTATGGTGATAGGTTTTACATACCATGGTTTTTGTTGAACAAAAGCACTGATTGAGACATGACTTTCACGATTCTCTTCTTTGAATTTTTTGAAAAACTCTATCTGAGTGGTTTCCAAGAAATGTTATTCATGTTCTTCGTACTGATTTCGTGCTATTCTTCTTCACATCACATACTTTGTAGTTGGCGAAACATGCAAATTTTTATTCCATTATTCACATATTATTTTTTTAACATTTTCTTCAAGTCTATCTTTGTATTGTTGCCTACAAATAGCTCTCCAACAAGCGATTTCATCATTTTCATCTATTTGCAACCGAAATTTTCGATGTTTGTACAAAGTTTTTCGTGAGGTTCCTAATGCTCGTGCCATAGATTTCACCAAGTGATTCTCTTTAGTACTTGATGAAACCACTGCCATATGTATTACTCTACATACAATTGAAAATTTTTTCTATCTAGATCTTCTAATTGAATTTATAACACTATTTATATTTTAAATCACATTTTCCTTCATTTTTTTTATCTTTGGTTGATTTTCAAATACCCAATAAACTCGTAGCTTCTTTTAATTTCCTTAATGATAGGATACCTTTCAACATTTGGGCTTGAACTATCACATTTTCCTTTATGAAGTACGTATCAAAAATGTGGCTAACACGATATCGTATAGCATGGTCAACTCTTTTATCTCCATATGTGTGAGTGTCAACATTTTCTAACATCTCATCAACGACATTGATTTCATCTATACATATTCGAATGAATAGTACATAATAAGCTTACATATTTAATAAATAACTAAATTAGTAAACATGTATAATTTCAATAATACATGCATGTGTTCAACATATGTGTGTGTGTGTGTTTGTGTACATACTTTCTTATTCAATTTCTTCACTTGAATTTTTTTCAACATTTTCACCATCTTCAATCATTGGTTCAATATCTCTTTCACTTTCTCTTTCAAAATTTTGTATCTCATCGTTAATGTTTTGAGTAATATCTCTCTCTGTTTACATTGCAAAATATTTTACAAATTAGTTCATCAAATAAAAATTAAGCTTCACATTTTACAATAGGAAAATTTTGAATATATCAAATTCATAATATTTACATTTACATACCTTTTTCAACTTCTAGTTGAGGTTGATTTTCCCCTTCAATATTTGACAGTGGTTCTCTCTTTCTTTTGCAAGATTCTCTCATCTCTTCTCTACGTTCCTCAGGGTCTCTTTTTCGATCATATTTTTACATACAATTCCTTCGATTTCCCATGATAATAGAGTATGAAGTTCAAAAAGTTTCCGTCAAAAATTTAGACAAAAGCTCAATTAAAAAAACCATCACAAAAGATTTAATTTGAAAAAAAAACTCATTTGAAAATTTTTGCAAAAAATACATACTTCAATCCAAAACACTTACTTTAAAAAATCTGAGAAAAAATGTCTTATAAAAATGAAACGAAGATCAAAATATTTCTTTCCAAGTCCTACAAAAAAAATTGATTTAAAAGTTAGACAAAAACTCGTTTTAAAAAATCATTATAAAACATTTACTTCAACCCAAAACACGTACTCTAAAAAAATGTCACTTCAAAAAATACCTACAAAAAATGTCCATTAAAAATTAATTCCAACTTCTTAAAAAACACCACTTTAAAAAACACTTCAAAAAAGCCTAAAAAAAATATCTCTTTAAAAAATACTTCCAAAAAATGTCCTTTGAATATTAAGCCTAAAAAGAGTCCTTTCGAAATTAAGCCTAAAAATTTTCCTTTGAAAATTAAGCCCAAAACCTTTAAAAAAAATGAAAATTAAGCCCAAATCCATACCTTCAAAAAAAATGAAGCCCAAAAAACATCCAAAAAATGTATCACATACGTCCAAGAAATTTCCTTTGAATGTACCTCCAAGAAAATTCCTTAAACCCAAAACAATATTTGCAAAAATGTCCTTTGAATGTACCTCCAAGAAAAGTCCTTAAACCCAAAACAATTTTTTGTAAAATCAAACCAAGACCTTTGTAAAATTAGACCAAATGTGCAAAACTATGCGAAAATAATGAATGCTTTCAAAGCAATTTATATTTCCACTAAATGTTTTTTTGGAGGTGCTTCGTGGTATTTTCTGGTCGACGGGAAGTGGGGTAAAAGTTTGGCCAAACTAACACATCAACCATTATGTAGAGCCAAGCTGTGAATACATATCTTCAACTTTGGACTGATTAAACTCCATGAAACATTCTCAATTAATTTTCAGAAGCAAGACAAGAATTTTTAGAATTCAATCCACTTTTAGGAAATATAACTTTTATGGAATTTCAGAGATATTTTCTGATTTTAATTAATTTTGTAATCAAATGGGTGCAAACAATTTTTGAAGGTCATTACGATTAAGTGAAATCATAATTATGTATCTTCCAAAATACACTATAAAAAAATTGAAAAAATTATGGTGCATTACATTGGTTCGTCGTTTGTAATGGGTAGTTTTTATATTTTTAGTTGATAACTTTTATGTTAAGAAATTTCTTGCATCGCGAAACATATTCAAAATATACATTTTTTTCATATTGGACCAGTTCAAATTTTTTTAGTAATTATGATATGCATCCGTTGGATTTGTAAATATGACAAAACCTAAGTAGACTCTGTCTAGATTGTTGTAACATGTTTTTTTTCTCAAAAACACAAAGTTTCAAAGAATACAACAATGCGTATTAAAATGACTTGTTATGAATCCTTTGATTGTTAAAAAACACACACTCAAAGAAACGCTAAGTTGACGTATGAAATGTGTATGAAAAAATTCCAAAAAGTAAGTAATAGAAAGCCAATAGAATTTCTGACAAATTTTATTTTTACCGCAAAATGAAATTCTAAATAAAAAAATTGTTTTATCTTGCAAAAAGTTGAGGAATAGAAAAAAATTAAAGTTTTTTCTTAAAAAAAGGGCAAAAAGTGTAACCCAAATTCACATTTTCCCCATGCTAAATGATTGAAATTGACTAGCAATAATTTTTTATTCTCTATGCAGTTGTTTTAAACTATAATTTTTTACTTGGTACATGCTTTTCATCTGGTTTCACACAAGTTCAAAATTGGTGAAGACTACAATTCCATTGTATCCATAGTCCCTAGTTATTCCTAAGTCTTCTATAAGTGCAATATAATATGATTCATTGTTTTTTGTCCTTCGAGGTACATCCCTTTTCCATTGGAGGACATTATTCTGCAATATTTTATAACACATATGTAATCGCTGCTTGTCGTAGATTGGGATAACAAGAAATTTAAATAACATAATGTCCATTTTTCAACCATGTTTAATGGGTTTTCTGATCCCTGTAAAAAAAAAATCAATTATCATTTTGAAAATTTTAATAGGGTGTCTAGTGATATATTGTATGGGGCAATGCCAATTCAAGATTTGTGTGTGAAAGATGAATTGGTATTAAGAACCACTCCATCAAAAATTATTGATGGACATTGTAAGGTATCTCTAATATGTGTGTGTGTGTTTTAATTATAAATATGGTGTATTTAATAACCATGTGGTTCTTTAAATATTATACTAAATGGCCCCCACTATGTAATCACTACTTGGTCGATTATTAGGTGATTTATCGGGGTGGAAAGTTCAAGAAAATTTTGTATTTAATTCTAAAGATGTTCAATTTAACGTTTATATTTTTATTATTGAGTATATTTGAATTAAACATTTAAATATTGACTATTTACTCGTTTATATTTATTTTCTTGGGTCGAAGATAACTATACACCAAATTATTTTGTAGAAACCCTTAAATAGCTACATTTATCTGTCTTATTAAGCTTTTGAATTCTTGATCTTTCTAGATATCAATTTAAATATTTTTAAATGCATGAGGTAACATGGGTTTTTTTTTTAAAGATTGTGTGTGTGTGTGTGTGTGTGTGTGTGTGTGTCTGTGTGTGTATAAGGATAGAGAGAGAGAGAGAGAGAGAGAGAGAGAGAGAGAGAGAGAGAGACGATCTTATATATGTGTGTGTGTGTGTGGAGTGAGGTTATGCATCATCACATGAGCAGTCACCACGTAATTGTTCGAGGCATAAATAAGATAGAGTTTCAAGTCAATCTCGTGCATTAACTCGATCGTGACTTTCCATGCATTTCGATGAGATTGGTCATGGATAGAGGAGAGTATCAGATGAAATAGGGGAGGACCATTGTTTGTTACATCATCATCGTGATATATATATATATATATGTATATGTATATGTATATGTATATGTATATGTATATGTATATGTATATGTATATGTATATGTATATGTATATGTATATGTATATTTATATGTATATGTATATGTATATATATAACTGTAAAATTAAATGATATTCATAGAATCATATGTACATACATATTGAATTGATTTTTTCCAATTTAGATTTATTAATTTATAATAAATTCCATATTTTTTTGAAGCATATCTCACTAGGTCAATGAGAGTATTAAATCAATTAATGGAGGACCATCGTTCGTTACATCATCATGGTATGGTATATATATGTTTATGTGCATTTACTTAAATGATAAATTGGTATAATCATATATACATACATATTGAATTGATTTTTGTCAATTTAACTTTATTAATTTTTCAGTTCTATATTTTTAGAAACATCTCTCACTAGGTCATTGCATGAGGGTGCTCAAACTTCTCCCCATGGTTGACAAGCTAAATCAACTCATGTACTTGGGCGTGATGGTGCTCAACCATATTTGGGTGGTCGTGATTCTCAATTGAATCATGATCCTCCATTTGGTAAATTATATAATTTAATTTTTCTATGTTAAAACAAAATTTTACGTAAATAAATTGTATGTATATATACATTTATGTCTATTTCACATGTATATAAATACATTGAAATTTTTTAATATTTATGTAATTATATTGAAGCTAGGGGTGAAAATGTAGACGAAAGTCAACATCAGGGAAGGATGGAATTTAAAGAGGAAGACCATATGCCAATTACCACATATTCATCTGATATTCCTGATGAGCTTCCTTGAGAGACAAATATCCAATAGTGTATGTTAAAAAGGTGCAAGACTCATTATTCAAAATTGAAGGACAGTCTTGGGAGGTTGGAGTTCCCTGCAGAGAGTCGGAAAAGCTTAGAAATAGTTTTTCATTCCCTAAGTACATTTCTTGATATTTAAAGGAACCTTAAGCCAATAACTGATGGATTTATACATATGATGAGGAGTACAAAGGAAACAATGATGGATCCTGATAAATGGGTTGAGGTAAATAGGAGGGTTACAAAAGCACATGTCAGATATATATTTAATTTTAAAGAAGGGTCGAAAAGAAAGATGTTAAAGGTGTAATATTTCAAGCATCCTAAAATAGCCCACCATTTGTATGATAGGTTCTTTGTAGCGTACGACAAGCTCCCATGGAATGATGAGGTTCAATATTCTTTTTCTCAATTATTTTATGCACAATTTTTTTTTGGGTCTGAAGCTTGATTATACATATCTTCCATCCAAATATTATGGTACTAGAAAAGGTCAAACATATAATCGGAAGGGTGAATTAAGGGATACTCAATTACCTCATCCTTGGCCTCCTTTTGGTACCTCAACCACCATGTATGATACTTTGCGGTTGGAGATGGATGCCACTTCTCAGATTGGTCAAAAAGAAAGGTTTTCCATTCTAGACAGCATACAAACTACATTGACTAGAATTGATGTTGGTATAAATCGAAGAAGAGAGTGCATTGATGCACATGTTAATTTTGTATTTAAATCAGATGTGGAAATAAATAATATGATTATTGAAGAGGTTAGAGAATATGAAAAGGCTTTCTGTGATGGCTGGAAATACCTACTTGGTCATGAAGAAGGGGGCATGGGATCGATATGTATTAATGTTTAAGGTTTATATTTTAATGTTATGTAATGTATGTGTTAATGTTGATTCACATACATTTTTCTAGTTCCATATAATACTGTGTATCCACTTATTGTTACTTTTAGTGTAGCCCCCTTATTGTTGTTTATGTGCCCATGTAGTCCCCAAATTTTTATTATTGTGCCCCATAGAAGCCCACTACTATTATTGTTGTGCCCTTACATTGTTATTGTTATGTCGGATAGGATTATATTGTGACCCCTTGAACTCCTATATATAGAAAGGAGGTTTTTTCATTTGTATCATCCAATAATTGTTCATTTATGTAATGTAAAGGAGGTTTCCCCATCGAAGAGGTGATTTCCAAGTTGTTGATCTATCTATTCTTCTATTTTGTGAGCTATTTTTATAACATTTGGTATGAGAGCTTTGGATTCTAGGGTTTCACTGCTGAAAACAGATCATCTTGGAATTTTCCCTATAAATTTTTGTCTACGAAGGTTCAAATTCTTAAAGAAACACCCATTTTAGCCAAAATCCATAGGAACGTCTTGTAACAAATTTATATCTTGGTTCACTAATTTTAGGAGATATGATTTGAGGACGTTAGGGTTTTTCAGGCTCCAAAATTTCATCTAAAACAATTGGTCGAGGGAAACTCTTCATAAATTTTGTTTCAGACATTGGATTGGAATTCTGTAAAAAGTGACCAAAATTGCACAGACTTTAGTTTCTTTTCTATCAATTTTATAGCCGAAGGACAAAACAATGATACGTGACATTCCGTACAAGTTTGCTATATTGAACTAGTTTATAATTAGGTCATTGTGGGAGATCAAGAATAACTTTACCTTGAAGAATCCAAATTAGGTCTAACCTATGGAATTGGAAAGAAGACCTAGAGGGCTACTACAAGAACAAACATAAAATCTTGGGAATATGAAATTAAAAAAGTACATCAGTTTCAATATTTAGCTCCTCAAAAGAAAGATAGAGTTGTGTATTATTTTTTTAAAAATTGCACAAGTCTAGTTTGAAAAATCAGTTTGAAGTGATTCCAAGGGAATATTGAAGCATATATATCAGTATTGGGTTCTAAAATGCCCCCCAAAAATAATTACACACCCATTAATCCCTTCAAAGGCTCTAATATGACTCATGAAGAGGAAGAAGTGCAACATGATATATCAAAATTACGATACCAAGTGCAACAAATTTCGCTCTCGCAAAGAGTAAAAAAATGAAATGGAAGCTTAGATGGATGGTTTGAAGAAATATATGGATGGATTGAAGGGAGGAATGTAAGCTAATATGGATGGTTTTAAGAATGGTGTGGAAGATAATACTGATGGTATAGAATAAAAAATGAAATGAAACATGGAAGACATGAAGAATGGTCTAAAAGCAAACATGGAAAGTTTGAAGGAAGGTTTGACAAAGATGCTACAAGAAATGATTCCTAATGGTGAAACAATAGTAAGTGAAACTCATGATGAGAACAAAATAAATGTTAATCATTATTTCATAGACTCTAATGTTGTATTTAAGACCCACCATGTTCCAAAGATCGATATGAGGAATTTTGATGGAAAGGATCTGGTAACATGGATACTACAGATGGAGCAATATTTTGATCTCCATAATGTGAAAAACACACAAAAGGTATGCATTGCAACTTTATATTTAGAGAAAAATACATTTGTATGGTATTGATGGCTTTGCTCCCATAAAAACATTGTCACTTGTTCAATTTTTACGGAGGAAATGATAACACATTATGAGGAAACAAAGAGCAACACCTTCTTTAGAGAATTGATAAATCTCAAACAAAAGGGTTCAATGGTGGAGCACATTGAGGACTTCCAAAAATTGAATATAAGGGTAACTAATATTCCAGAGGAACGCAGGGTTTATGTCTTCATAGGGACTTTAAAGGATAACATCCAACATGAGGTTCACATTAGGGAACTTGATTTTTGTTCAAAAAAATACTTAACCCAAGGTATGAAACTTCTGAATTCCTCCTTGATTTGCATACAAATTAGGACAAATTCTATAATTATGAAACAAGGGTTTTGTTGAAAACATGGAAAATTAGGTTTCCTCTGAACAATTTTCTAAAATAACCATGGTTTGGCAGAAATACGGGCTTCTTTGAGGAAGTTTAAAAAAAATAATAACAAAATAAAATAGAAATAAAATAAAAAATAAAAAATAAATGCAGAATTCGAGAATTATGCCTAGAATACAAATTATGCACCATATCTTGATTTTTTTGAATTGGATGGTGGTTGAACCAAATCTCCATTGATGGAAAATTGTTCGTCATCTTGCTTGTAGGTAGATTGGCTTGTCTAGAACCAAATTGGTATTGTATAGATTCATATAAAGTAATTCATGGCCTTGTGCAAAGCAACAATATTATTGGGCAATGTTGTTTCCATAGGTTGGGAAGTAGATGTCCCTTTGGTGTTCTATCTTGAGCATCGATGATGTAGAATATTGAGCTATGTTTTCAATGCAATAATATTGTGCCAGGTTTTTAATTTTTTTTTTTTTATTCAACTCGTGGTCATGTAATTTGATTTATTTTAAAGAGGCAACAAGTTGGTTGGGAGGCCCCCACAACCCAACTTGTTGTCCTCCTTCTCATTTCCCTTATTTTGTGTTTTTATTTGGAATTATAGGTTTTAGATCTCCACTTAGCTTTTGGTATTTTAAAGACTGGTGTTTTTACTTTCAAACATAGTGGTTTATTTTAATGAAATATTACATGCTTTGTCTTAATTTCATATATCTAGATCTAGAAACACGATGATAATAAAAAATTTATTATAAATACCAAATTTAAATATGAGGAAATCTAATTTGTATCATTTTTTTTAGCGAAGGTCATTTCATATAGTTTTTGGGTTGGACCATTTCATTGATTTACAATATATGCAATCCTAAGTGTGCACTTTGAATTTATTTCAGTTACAATTGAAGTTTCATTATATCCATTAAAATTTAAAGTTTGTATTGACGAGTAAATTGTATCGAAATTTTCTTAGTTGTATTAGGTTTATTGTGATGTTAGAGAACTTTTAATGACTTGAGTTATTTATATATTATCTGTTGGGCTTACGAAATTCCCAATGGTGGCATTTCAATAGGTGTGATGTGATGAAATAGAAGTTTCAAATCTATATGTCTTGCACACTATATGTCTTGTTTTTTTGAGGTTTCACAACTGTGTATGAGATGAGTTGTCCCATTTTTCTCAGTGCATGGTTCAAGGAATTGTTTGATTATTTCTCCAAGATATTTTAAGGGATGATTTATGCTCTATTTCTTTAAAACTTCTTTCCTATGAGCAATGATAGAGTATTTCTTTTAGAGTTTATTTAGATTATAGTATTATTTTCTTATAAAGGTGTGAAACCTCTAAGGAGCATGAGTTGCGTTGTTTGTAGCTTTTGTGGTAGAATATTGTGAGGATTTTTTCATAATGAATGAGAGTGCACCTGGAGCAGTCATTGTTAAAATATGATCAAGATTTATTCTCAACTTAAACGTGTTATATCAATCTGCTTATTTTTATACAAGATTTCAAGTATACATGCATTTCTTACCGGTTGCAAATTTCATTTTTTGCACTCACCCTTTAGCATAGAATGACTGAGTACAGGTCTGACAGAAGAAATGGTTTGTTTGTATAGATAAAATACTCATGTTTTGAGTATATTTTATAATATTTTCTTGTGGACTCTACATAGAGATGGTTAATTATAAGGTTGAGTGTAGATTTATAAATTAATTTCATTGTTTGGTGTTTTGTATCATGTGGGAATTAATTTTTGGGTGTATGTATTGTTTTGGTTTTCATTTTTTTCCATTATTTTGAAGTTGCTACATTTTATTTTCTCATAGCTAATGTTTACTTTTCAATTCCCAATAATTAAGATTTCTTTTCCAATTTTTGATAGCTCAAGTTTGTTTTTAAATGCTTTCATCTACAATATTAGTGTTAAAATAAATACAGTTTTGTTTCTAATGATTGCTTTTGAGTGCAAGGATCGAAT
Source organism: Pinus albicaulis (assembly GCA_034641835.2). Classification (NCBI taxonomy): domain Eukaryota; kingdom Viridiplantae; phylum Streptophyta; class Pinopsida; order Pinales; family Pinaceae; genus Pinus; species Pinus albicaulis. The sequence continues at coordinate 975,666,219 of CM076577.1, read as the reverse complement.
TGTTCATTATTTGCAAGAATTTACAAGGAGGTTTATGAGAAAGTTAATATAACAATCGTAACTTAAAATTTCATTATAAAACATGGGGTACATTTTGCATTCATGAATAAATTATCATCTTATATAGAAGAGCTACTATGGATGTGGGTTGTTAGTTAAGTTTTAAAATAAAGTTGTTCAAATCAAACATACTCCAAAATTGCATTATAAAACATGGTACATTTTGCATGATGCATGGTTTGTGCTTAAATTTTTTACATTTAAGTTCATGAATATGAAACAATCAAAGTAAAATTGCATTTAGCTGGTACTTTGTATGGATAACATATGTACAGTTTTAGAACCCAATTTTTGATACTGTTTGTAATAGTTACAATTTCCCCATACCAAATTTTTAAGTGGTGTATGTTTGAAGTTAAATAATAAGTAGAATGCATCAAAATTTTGAATTCTAATCGCATATAAGTCAACATTTTGGATGCCATTATGACCCACCAAAGTTCTCATTGATCAACATTTGTTTGGTTGTTCTAGTTAATTTCCATAGTTTTATGTAAGGTTTCAAGTTATATTTTGTGAGTTTAATCAACAATCATCATTATAAAACATGATACATTTTGAAAGATGCATCGTTTGATGCTTAAAGGTTTTACATTTAGGTTCATGAATATGAAGTAATGAAAGTAAATTTTTATTTAATTGATGTTGGAAATATGATGCAGAGTGTTTTCCTTGATGGCAACCCACTGAATGAAGATGAAGACATGCGACTATTGACATGTGTTGTCCTTGATGGCAATCCACCTGACGAAGTTATTCTTGATGTGATGGACTTGGTAAATGATGTTTGTTAGCAATATGATGATGAATGTTGTCCTTGAAAGGCAACCCTCTTGATGAAGATGATGACAACTTACTTGGTGAAGTTGTGCTTGATAGAATATGTTCTTGATGAAGTAAATCTGATGTATCTACAGTGTGTACAGAAGGCTATAGAGAAATGAATTCAACATGTGCTAATTATATGATGAAAAGAGTATGTCTCTAGGCATACGCGGATATGTCTAGGGGAAGTCGCGTATGCACGCGGGAAAGAACGTGACAAGTCGCGTATGGGCAAAAGCGCTCAAAAAGTGCAAAAGAGGGGGTAACCACCATGGTATTGACCCATTGTATTGGGTGATGATTCATCTAAAAGACCCCGTCCAGGAATACCATCGGAAGTAATGTAGTTTTGGGCTTATGGTATTGGTTTGGCTCATGGTATTGAAAAAGGGTAAACCTATATAAGGAGAAGAATTTCATTGTGCAAATAAGGAGTGTGGGAGCAAGATGTCTGAGCTTGAATGAATACTTCTCTTTTAAGTAGATCTGAATGGAAAGGGTTACACTTGAATGATAAATCTGAATGTATGATGCACCAATGATGAAGAAGGGGATCTAGATCTAAAATGTGCTTGTATTTGCTAGATCTGTTTATGGAATGATTAGATCCAGGAAGAGGCGAACATCTGTCTAAAGTGAAGGGTTAAATCTGTGTGAAGTATCTGTTCTGAAGAAATACAATGACCTAAAATCTCTGAAGAACCATACGCTAGTTCGCCGAAGAGGAAGCGCGTATATACGTGGCTTCGCTGAAGGAAAAGCGCGTATGCGCAATTAAGTTGGTTCTGTAATATCTACAGAAGTATACCCTGGTTGGTGTGGACGGAAGCGCGTATATATGCTACATCAGTAAAAGGAAAGCGCGTATGCAAACTAGGGTTTGCTGAAGCAAAGGGTATGAAATATCTAATCTGTTTTGCTGTGTTTCTCTTATCTGATCTGTGTTGATAAACATAAATTGGTGATGTATGTTGTCTTAAAAATAGTGTGGAAAGGGTCAGTTTGAAAATATGATGAAATGTGGCCTGCAAATGTTGTTCTATTGAAGTTGTTGGATCCAGTGTGAAAATTGATGAAACGTGGTCCAAGGTGGTGCTGAGGGTTGTAGCCTTCAGTCAGGGGGTTGTAGCTCCCTTCCAGGTGAGGCTGGTAAACGAGATCGGGGGGTCGTAGCTCCCTTCCAGGAGAGGCTGGTAAACGAGTCGGGGGGTTGGAGCTCCCTTCCAGGAGAGGCTGGTAAACGAGCGCAGGTGGGTGCCTGCGTGCTGGTCAAGTCTGCGCCAGCACATATGTTGTAAGATGTTTTCTCTATAATAAAATATTGAAGGCCGAGCAACTGCAGCGGTGGTTTTCTCCCGATTTGGGTTTCCACCTAAAAATCCTGGTGTTCATGTGTGATGCTTTGTGTGATGGTTTATTCTGTTCTTACTGCACATGTTTACTGTTTATAGAACATCTAATCAATGAATGATGGAATGATATAAGTGAAGAACTAATGGCATAATTAGATCTCTATGTATACGCGAGTTTTATGAAGGATATCCGCGTGTATACGCTAGTTGGCTTCAGCAAAGTAGCGTATGGGTTTTAGAGCATGAAAAAGTAAAAAGTTTCAGTTTGCCCTAAATACTGATTCACCCCCCCCTCTCAGTATTTTTCCCAACAATTGGTATCAAAGCAGGTTCTTCTGCAAAAGCTTGATCGCTTGAAGGAGATCCGTCGCAATGGGAAGTCATGAAGGAGTAATGTCTATAAATCCACCTCTATTCAATGGAAGCAATATGATATTCTGGAAGGTACGAACAAAATCATATCTGCAAAGTCTTGGTGCGGATGTATGGGCAATCGTGGAAGAAGGTTATCAATACCCGGCAAGTATTCCTACTGATGCAGCAGAAAGGAAGAAGTATGAAATCAATGCCAAAGCAGTGAATGTCCTATTAGGAAGCATGTCTGAATCAGAATTTGCTAAAGTGATGCAGCTACATTCAGCAAAAGAAATATGGGACAAGATCATTCTGAGCTATGAAGGAGATACAAAGGTAAAAAGTGCAAAACTCCAAACTCTTAGAATTGAATATGAAAATTTGAAGATGCATAATGATGAGAGTATTGCTCAATTCTTCTTACGTCTGGATGATATTGTAAATCGAATGAGAAATTTAGGTGAAACCATAACTGATACTACTCTGGTGGAAAAGGTCTTAAGATCCTTGACTTCAAAATTTGACTCTAAAGTTTCAGCTATTGAAGAAAGGCAAGATCTGCAATCGCTTACTATTGTTCAATTACATGGTACTCTGACTGCTTTTGAAATGAGACAAGGAGGTCCTTCTCAAGTAAGAGAAGCTGCTTTTAAGGCATCTGCAAAAGGAAAGGAAAAGGAAGTTGTCAAAGAATCCAGCTATATATCCGATGAAGAAGAAGCGAATTTCGTGAGAAAGCTCCAACTAGGTACTGGAAGATTCAAAGGTAAGCTTCCCTTCAAATGTTTTGAGTGTGGAAAAGTTGGTCACTATGCTACTAAATGTCCTTATAGAGAAAAGCATGGTAAAGGGAAACAATTTGAAAAGAGAAAGATTTATTATGCAAAAGAAGATGATGATGAAGTGTCCAATGAAGATGAAGAAGATTCTGACCATGATATGAAAGTGCTCATGGAAAAGAAGCAAAAGAAGAAGCCTACTCGAAACAAGGAGATACCTCAGAAATCATGTATAGCAAAAATTGAAGAAGATGAACCAGGTATTAATCATTGTTCTTGTCTCTTACTTAATTGCATGTGCAAAGATTATGATAGTGAAAGTGACAGTATGGATCCAGAAGTTTCTGACGAAGCTCTACAAATACTCATGGCAAAGAAGGAAAAGAAGAAGGCCACTTGTAATACTCTTCTTTGTGCAAACAATAGTGAAGATAGTAAAGTTGTGAAGCTATCAAGATCAAAGGTAAATAACAACAAAAGGAAATTGATACGAAAGATTCTATTTACAAAGAGATGACCTCTCAAATGAAAGATCAAATTGAAATGTTGAATGGATAGGTGGACAAGTATCAAAGGTTTCATACTTATGCATCCAATCGAATTAAAGAACTAGAAGCAGATCTTGAAAAATCAAGCAAGAAGAATGAAGGACTTGAAGCTACAATCATCTCTCTGCAGGCAGATCTAGAAGCATCAAGTAAGAAAAATGAGGAACCTCTACAATCATTTGAAAAGGAAGGCCTTGAAGCAGAAATCATATCTCTCAAAGAAGATCTGGAAAAATCAAATAAGAAGAATGAAGAGCTAGAACAAACATGTGAAGAAAACGAAAATTGGTTGAAAGAAGAGATCCTAAATTTGAAGGATCAAGTAGAAGATGGAAGAAGGAAAGAAGAAAGCATGACAAAGCAATGTCAAGCCTTGGAGGTTGAGGTAAACATTCTCAAAGGTAAATTAGAAGAAAAGGTTAAACTTTTGAGGTTTCAAGATAGTACCAACACTTTGGACAATATTCTAAGTAATCAAAGGTCTCCTGCTATCAAACTTGGTCTTGGTTTCCATGAAACTGTTAAAGGTGAATCTAGCTCACAAGGAAGTGCTAAAAATTCAGAGGATGTCAATGCAAAACCTGAAGTGTTGAAAGAAATAAAAGATCAACCAAAAATCATGAATTCTCAAAGGAATTCATTCAAGAACGTTGAATGTTTTAAATGTCATAATTATGGGCATGTTGCAGCAAATTGCAGGAGCAGATCATTTCAGCCACAAACAAACAGGTTCTACTCAGAAAGGTACTCTAGTAGCTTCAAGGGATATTGTTTTTCATGTAACATGTATGGACATAAAGCAGCTGATTGCAAAAGGAGGAAGAATAGAAATACTCATTATGATTCTTATGTTTATTTCTCTGGCCACATGAGATGTTATGCTTGTAACAAGTATGGACATGTAGAAAAAGAATGCAGGTTGAACAGATATGAGAAATTGGATAACTTCCAGCACACAAATAGAAAGTTTAAACAAATCTGGAAAAAGATGGAGGGATGGAATAAGAATCAATCTAGAGAAGAAAAGGATATTTTTATGGATGCTCTAGAAGACAATGATTTTCTTGAAGAAAACACTCAATTCAAGATGGAGGACCCATCAGAAACGTAGGGAATTCTGACCCTACTGCAGTCATCCGCTTCTGAAGCTTACTTCTCTGATTGACTGCAGGAATGATGTGGGATACATTATGAGATTTAGTAATGTATCGTCACAGGGGGAGCAATGCATGATGACTCTCAAGGTTGATTTGATTATTCTGGTTATGTTTACTTCTGACAACGCTTCTGATGTGGAAAGGACAGGTACAGGAGGTACAAGCTCAGGAGGAAATGAAGGAAGATGAAAATTTTCTATGCTTCACTTTCCATACGCGGGTTCTATGAAACAAAGTCGCGTATACACGCGAGTTCCAGCTGACACAGCCGCGTATGCATTGATGATGCGAAAATTTATCTGATAGATGAAGATCTGGAGCAGAGGTCCAGGGGGAGCATCAGTCTGACTGCTGATGATTGCACTGTTAGCATTTATACTCATAATAATGAAATGATACATGGGTTCTTGTGTTGAAGATTATGGATGAAGCCTGGTTGCTTTATGATGAAGAGCATTCGTTGTTGAAAGTCTTATAATTCAGAAATGAGGACAGATCATGCAGAGACTATTGCTAATAACTTACTGTTGAAGGTGTTTCAGATTGCACAAGTTAAGGAAGAGCACTGGTTTAGGGGGAGTAGCAGGTTGAATACTAATGATTGCATTGTTGGCAATATGACTGCTTATTCTTTGGTCTTATTGTGAGACTCATGCTTAATGATGACTTGGTACATGGTTTATTATGATAAGATTTTGAGCCCTGGTTGCTGGTAAGTACCTTTTGTGCTCACACTTAGATGAGCTGGATGTCGGTTGATTCAGAAATAAGAAGAGATCATGCAGAGCATGTTACTATGGTTGAGATCTTTTGCCTACATATGCTACTTCATATTGAAGATCTTGATGTTTTTGGACCTCATGGATGATTGTTTGACACATATTTGAAGATGTTGTTATGGTATGATAATCTCTCTTGAAGAGATTGTATTAATGCTGCAAAGAGTTTGAAGACTTGGTCACTATTGTGCTAAAACCATTGCATGACGCTTGAAGACACAACTACATTGTTCTATCTATCTGTAGTCCAGGGAAGCAGTCAAATATCTCAGAAAGAAGCTGAACACTGTGTTTTCCTCACAGAGGATCAGATCTGGTCAAAATATAGAAGATGGTAGTGGATACGCGGGTTTCCTGAAACACAGTCACGTATATACGCGAGTTCATGCATAGAAAGACGCGTATGTATGATTGCTGACAAATTTTTTCTTGGAGTCAGCTCTCTTCAGCACAGCTGCAGTGCTGTTTGGTATATCTGATACTGTTTGGTATCTCTGGTGGTGTTCCAGTTCTCATAATTCTTTTTCTAATGATTTGATGAAGATGCCTTGATGATTTGTTGGTGAAAGTGTTCAGGATGCACAAACTACGGGGGAGCCTTAGTCACATGAAAATGATGTTTGGATGCATAGATTCAGGGGGAGCATTAGCTTTTCTGAGTATAAAGCATTGTTGGCATTATGATGGTTCCGAAATATGTTCTCTTTCTTGAGGATTTTCTGGTGTTGGTCATAAATGGTCATATTTTTGATGAAAAGGGCTTGGTGAGACCCATAGTGTAAATTTGTAATATTCATTCATGTAAGGACTTGTCAAATTTGTAAATCCACTTGGTTGGGTAGCTGAGTCAATTTTTGTAAACCCACTTGGTTGGGTAGCTGAGTTGAAATGTGTAAACCCACTTGGTTGGGTACTTGAAGTCTTATTTGTAAATCCACTTGGTTGGATATTTGATGTAAGTATGAGTCTTTGGTGATAGGAAGTTCATAGAGTCATGTAATCCATTGGAAAGTATGTTTGAAGATTCAGCATGAACTCAGGGGGAGCTTGGCCACTTCAGTATACATCAGATCTGCAGAACGCTTCTTCCACATGAGGAGAAGAAAAGGGGGTGAGTGTGTTGGTTTTGATCCGCCCGTTGCCCTTGATGTCAAAGGGGGAGAGTGTGTTGGTTTTGATCCGCTGGTTTTGATCCGCCCTTTGCCCTTGATGTCAAAGGGGGAGAGTGACATGGTGTTTGAATGCAGATAATGGTGTCAAAGAATTGGGAGAGTGACATGGTGTCAATGTACTTATTTGTTGTGGTAACCAAACACCATCGTGGTTGCCATCAAGTCCAAAGGGGGAGATTGTTGGAAATATGATGCAGAGTGTTGTCCTTGATGGCAACCCACTGAATGAAGATGAAGACATGTGACTGTTGGCATGTGTTGTCCTTGATGGCAATCCACCCGATGAAGTTATTCTTGACTTGATGGACTTAGAAAATGATGTAAATCTGATGTGATATGATGTTTGTTGACAATATGATGCTAAGTGTTGTCCTTGAAAGGCAACCCACTTGATGAAGATGATGACAACTTACTTGATGAAGTTGTGCTTGAAAGAATATGTTCCTGATGAAGAAAATATGATGTATCTACAGTGTGAATAGAAGGCAATGAAGAAAGGAGTTCAACATGTGCTATTTATATGATGAAAAAGAGTATGTCTCTAGGCACGCGGATATGTCTAAGGGAAGTCGCGTATGCACGCGGAAAAGAACGTGCCAAGTCGCGTATGGGCTAAAGCGCTCTAAAAGTGCAAAACCATGGGTCATCACCATGGTATTGACCCATTGTATTGGGTAATGATCCGCCTAATTGACCCCGTCCATGAATACCATCGGATGTAATATGGTTTTGGGCTCATGGTATTGACAAAGGGTAAACCTATATAAGGAGAAGCAATTCATTGTGCAAATCATCGGTGTGGGTGCAAGATCTCTGAGCTTGAATGAATACTTCTCTCTGAAGTAGATCTGAATGGAAAGGGTTACACATGAATGATAAATCTGAGTGTATGATGCACCAATGATGAAGAAAGAGATCTAGATCTGAAATATGCTTGTATTTGCTAGATCTGTTTATGGAATGATTAGATCCAAGAAGAGGCGAACATCTGTCTGAAGTGAAGGGTTAAATCTGTGTGAAGTATCTATTCTGAAGAAATACAATGACCTAAAATCTCTGAAGAACCATACGCTAGTTCGCCGAAGAGGAAGAGCGTATATACGCGGCTTCGCTGAAAGAAAATCACGTATGCGCAATTAAATTGGTTCTGTAATATGTACAGAAGTATACGCTGGTTTGTGTGAATGGAAGCGCGTATATACGCGACATCAAAAGAAAAGGAAAGCGCGAGATAACTAGGTTTGTCTACTAGGTACAAATATCCGAGGTGCAATTTGTGTTTCGTTATCTGACTGTTGATAAACATCTGGGTGATGTATGTTTGTGCTTAAAAGTATGGAAAGGGTCCAGTCTGAAAATATGATGAAACGTGGCCTGCAAATGTTGTTCTATTGAAGTTGTTGGATCCAAAGGTGAAAAGTGATGAAACGTGGTCCAAGGTGGTGCCGAGGGTTGTAGCCTTCGTCGTGGGTTGTAGTCTTCCGTGAGGTCAGAACGAGAGCAAGGGGTCGTAGCCCCTTCCAGAGAGGCCGGTGTCGTGGGTCGTAGCTCCCTTCCAGAGAGGCCGCAGAAACGAGCATGTGTGGGTGCCTCGTGTCGGTCAAGTCTGGCGCAAAGACATATGTTGTAAGATGTTTTCTCTATAATAAAATATTGAAGGCTGAGCAACGGCAGCAGTGGTTTTCTCCCGTCTTGGGTTTCCACCTAAAAATCCCGGTGTTCATGTGTGATGCTTGTGTGATGGTTTACTCTGTTCTTACTGCACATGTTTATTGTTTATTAAACATCTGATGAATGAATGATGGAATGATTTAAGTGAAGAACTAATGACATAATTAGATATCTGTGTATACGCGAGTTTCATAAAGGGTATCCGCGTATATACGCGAGTCTGTTTCAAGAAAGTAGCGTATGGGTTTTAAGGAATGAAAAAGTAAAAAGTTTTGAATATGCAGTAAATACTGATTCACCCCCCCCCCCCGCCCCCCCCTCAGTATTTTTCCCAACAATTGATACTTTGTATGGCTCACATATGTACAATTTTAGAACCCACCTTTTGATACCCTTTGTAATAGTTACAACTTCCCCATACCAAATTTTCAAGTGACGTATGTTTGAAGTTAAATGATAAGAAAAATGAATCAATTATATAGTTATAATGTGGATAAGTAGGATGCATAAAATTTTTGAACAAATGTAATCACATAAGTCACATTTTCGATTCCATTATTACCCACCATTGTTCTAGTTAATTTGATACTCTTTGTGTGATGTAATTTTTCAACTTATAGTTTGTGAATTTAATCAACAATAATCATTATAAAACATGGTATATTTTTCATGATGCATAGGTTTATCCTTAAAAATTTTACATTAAGTTGATGAATATGAAGCAATGAAAGTAATTTTTCATTTAGTTTGTACTTTGTATGGTTCATATATGTAGAGCTTTAATACCCAACTTTTGATACCCTATGTAATATTTATAGTTTCCTCATACCAAATTTTCAAGTGATGTATGTTTGAAGTTAAAATGAGAAGTAGAAAGCATAAGGAGATAAGTAGAATGCATATAGTTAAAATGTGTATAAGTAGAATGCATCAAAATTTTGAACAATGAAGACATTTAATTTAGAAAATGTGGGCACTGACTTTTTATAATAAAACTTTAATAGGTAGGAGATGAAATATTTCATATGAACATGGGATGAAATTATATTATAGCCTCATGAGATTTTAATTAATAATAAAAATTGTAGAAATTGCCTCATACACAATATACCTTTTTTCTTTCTCGATTTATATAATAATTATAGTTTTCCATACTAATTTTTCAAGTGATATATGTTTTAAATTAAAATGATAAGTATAATGCATCTAGTTATAATGTATATTTGAAATCAATATGATAAGTAGAATGCATCTAGTTATAAGTAGAATGCATATAGTTAAAATGTAGATAAGTAGAATGCATATAGTTAAAATGTAGCTAAGTAGAATGCATCAAAATTGTGAACAATGAAGTCATTTAATTTAAAAAATGCGGGCACCAACTTTTTATAGTAAAATTTAAGAGGTATGAAATGAAATATTTCATATGAATATGGGAATCAATTATATTATAGCTGCATGAAGTTTTTTTTTAAAGTGTTTTTGTAGTAAGTTCCCCATATATATAATATGCCTTCTCTCTTTCTCTCTTTATACGAGCCCATATATATAATATGGCTTCGCTCTTTCTCTCTTTATATGAGATTTATGGCACATATATATGAGATGTGTGTTTTTCACATAAGAAAACTCCATTAAGATTATTAAATACATACATTCTAAAGTTAATTTACCTTCTTTTCCTTAAAGTCTGTTACTATTGCATTTTTCATATTTTTCATTTATACAAGATTTATGGTACATATATATGAGATATGTGTTTTTCACATAAGGACACTCCATTAATATTGTTAAATACATACATTCTAAAGTTAAAGTACCTTATTTTCCTTAAATTCAGTTACTATTGCATTTTTCATGAAAATTGAGAAAGCTTAAAGATTGGGAATTAAAAATTGCAATGTTGAATTAAATTAAGTTGCATTAATCTCAAATGTTATTATAGAATGTATATAGAATGTATAGTACAAACACTCATTAAAATGCATTTTTTTTTACCTATTTAAGAAACTTGATTCTATTGAGCTGTTAAAGAGATACAAAAATTACAAAAACATTACAAAACATTTGAAATTGATAGTAATGTGATTGTAATAAAGTAAATAATGTCATCAACATAGCACTAAAAATATTTGAAAAACACAAAGATGACATAAAGAAGAAAAATGCATTGCAAACATAATAGATGTATGATCAACAACAAATAAGAAGATTATGATGCTACATCCTTACATTATAGTAGTATTTGGGATCTTTTCATTTCCTTTTAACTTGACAACAAAGGCATCACATTAATGAAAAAAATTATGTAATACATATTAGTAGCTAGAATGGACAAATTAGCAATGCACAAAAAGGAAGGCTAACAATCTACCTGAACTCTTTCTTAACTAATTATTAGAGATGAATACAAGGAGAAGATATTGTTGGTAAATTCAATTAAAAAGATTCTAAAGGAATTTCATCCTCAATGATTTGTTCATGGTCGGCTTTTGACGTTCTCCATATTTTAAATTTTGATTTTGTTCTTAATTGAACTTCTACCAACTTTATGCATGTTGCACACACCAAGTGACTATATTGACAACTTATGGCCTGACTATATTGACAACTTATGGCCCATCAAGTTGCTAGTATTAAAAGTAAACGTGACACTTGGTTTGATGACTTTCTTGGAAGAAATATATTTCAGTATAATAGACCCTCTTTCATATATAAAACCATTATCGTCATAGTCCTCCAAAAACTTCATCTTTCATTTAGTGCACCGCATCAAATAGTTATTGAAATTTTCTATGTTGTTAATGGTTGCAACTACAACAAAAGCATCTCCTGCACAATAAAAAACAATGTGTAAATTCAGATCATCATTAACAAGAAATTAGTTAGCACCATGTATAATTTTATTAGATCCATATCTATATTTTAACTATTATCTATACTTGTACACCATTTTTATATATATATATATATATATATATATATATATATATATATATATCCTTTGAAAGAAATTGAAATATTACCAACTCTAACAAGATGATATTTTTTTCACCTTCGGATGACACTAAAGTCTCCTCTGATTCCATCTCTTCCAAGCTTTCACATTTTCCCCTTTGTATTAAGTTTTGTATGTTGCCAAGATTTCACATACATATTTTTTTTCTAAGAATCATTGAATGTTGTGTCTTCTATGCATGCAAACAGGGAAAAAAAAATATTTTTTCTTTTATCAAATGCAAACACATTTCGGTACTCTTTTGTTTAATTGAATGCAATTTTTGAGTCTCGTTTACCGCTTCAGCTTCTTACAAAATTGATCTATCTACATCTTGGACTCCAATATCCCAAAATAACTTGTAGTAAATTCAAATAAGAATTTAAATATGTTGTTTAAAATACAATTTATATATCAAAGATAATAATTGTTCAGTTATTTAAATTACAATTTATAAATTTTAAAATTAATAAAAGTCATGATATATTAAAATTATATACAAGTTCATATATGTGTGCATAATTGTGTACCTCCCTTGATGGGTTATTCTCATGGCTTAGAGCAACATGCACCATTGAAAAAACTGATCAGCCGAGACAAGTAGGTTAGCAGAGAAATCCATTTGATATCTTTGAAGGGCTCATTTTATATATGCCCTTGTGCTACCATGTTATCATTTTCCATGATCAGTCTCAAAAAAATTCTAACAATGTTCAATGTTGTTTTTATATGAAGATGACACAACCAAAAGAATGATCATGATGATTTGAATTGACATGTGCATCCATCTAACCAATGTTCATTGAATTTTGTTCCACTAGCTTTCATTAAATCATAAAACTTATCAAGGAAATATTGTACAAAATGTGTATCATATGTATGATCATTGTTGATATAAAAATGATATTCTTTAATAACATGTCGATTCTCACTCATGATTTTTATATGATCAACATTCAGGTCAACATGTCTATATAAAACATGGACAATCATATAGATACCTAGTCATAATGATAATATTCCCTATATATTTCATTTTGTGCAACAAATGTGTAATTTTCTACAAAATCAATTATTGACAAAATTATCTATGATGGAAAAATTTCATGGGATTTTTTTAATTGCAAGTTCTACCATCGAGATTTTTTAGAATGTTTGGTGTATTTATAGAATTTTATTTCAAACTTGTTTAAAAACTCTATCACCATAATTTATTCTTCTTGTAAATCAATCCTTCTAGCACTTGTAATGCCACTTGCACTAATCAGTGTATGAATATATTCGTGTCTCTTCCATTCCAATTTTATGTTGGAAATTTATTGTTCATTCATATCAATAGGATATTTTCTCTGAAACAACGTCAAATTTCCACAATGATCACATTTTTTACCACCAACACATTTCTTTTGGTAAAATAATTCATGATTTTTTCTTCCACATAGAATCTTAGATATGAAATCATGGATAGTGGAAGGAAGATGTGAATTTATCCAAAATGTTTTACCAAAATTAAGGAAGGTGTCATAATATAATTGAAATTATACATGATAATGACAACAAAAAATGTCATGTACAGTGATAGGCTTAACACATTATGGTTTTTGTTGCACAAAAACACTAATTGGGACATTAATTCCACGATTCTCTTCTTTGAAATTGAACAACTCTATCAAAGTGGTGTCCAAGATATTTTTTGGATGTTCTTCATACTGATTCTGTGTTATTCTTCATCAAATCACATCCCTTTATTTTGGTGAAAGACATGAATTTTTCATGTAATATTCACATATCATATTTTTAACATTTTCTTCAAATATATCTTTTTATAGTTGTCTACAAATGACTATACAATGAGAAAACTCATCATTTTCATCTATTTTCTATCAAAATTTCCTATTCTTGTGCAATGTTTTTCGTGAGGCTCTTAATGCTTTTTCCATAGATTTTATCAAACAGTTTTCTTTAGTAGTTGATAAAACCACTTCTGTTTGTATTACTCAACATGCATCTAGATCACTCTTCTTTCTATATCTTCCATTTGATTTTAGAGAACTACTTGTATTTTCCCCTTGAGATTGATTTAAATTTAATGTACATAATGTATGTTAATAGTGTATTATGTAATTTAATTTTTATCTGATGAACTAATTTGAAAAATATTTTGCAATGTAAACAAAGAGATTTTTTCCTCATAACATTGATGATGAGATTTAAAATGTTGAAAGACAAACTGACAAAGTGGAGAATAAAATGAACGATTCATTGATGATGTTGATGAATATGTTGAAAGAGATTCAAGTGAAGAATAAGTTTGAATCACCCATTGGTATGTACATATATGTCATGTATTATTGAAATTATACATATTTACTAGTTTCAATTCCATTCACTATTTTTTAATTTAACTATTTAATGTATAATTGTACTCATTTAAATTAAATTCTCATATGTACAGATAAAATAAATATTTATGATGAGATGTAAAATGTTGACATTAGCACATACGGAGATAAAAAATTTGGCCATGTTATATGATATCGTGTCAAGCTGATTATTGATAAGTTCTTCAACGATGAAAATGTGACTGTTCAAGCCCAAATTTTGAGAGGTATCTTAATATTGAAAAAATTGAAAGAAGCTACAACAATATTGGTCATTCAAAAATCAACAAAAGATAAAATTGTGAAGGAGAATGTGATTCCAAATATAAGTAGTACTTTGAAATCAATTGGGAGATATAGAAATAAAAGTGATCTAGATACAAGTAGAGAAATAAAAATAGATGTGGTTTCATCAACTATTACATAAATTCATTATTTAATAAAATCATTTGATAAAATCTATGGCAAATACATTAGGTACCTCACGAAAAAAATTGCACAATCATTGGAAATTTCGATTGTAAATGGATGTAAATGATGAAATTGCTTGTTGGACAGTCATTTGTAGGCAACCATACAAAGAGAGACCTAAAGAAAATGTTAAAAATATGATATGTGAATATTGGATGAAAAATTCATGTGTTTCACCAAAAGAAAGGGATGTGATGTGATGAAGAGTAGCAAGAAATCAGTATGAAGAACATCCAAAACATATCTTGGACACCACTGAGATAGACTTGTTCAAGAAGTTCAAAGATGAGAATCATGGAATTAATATCTCAATCAGTGCTTTTGTGCAACAAAAACCATGGTATGTTAAGCCCATAATTGTACATGACACTTGTTGTCGTTATCATGTGGAATTTAATTTATATTATAACACCTTCCTTAATTTTTGTAATACATTTTGGAAAAATTCAACTCCTTCCACTATCCATGATTTCATATCCCAAATTCTATCTGGAAGAGAAAATCATGAATTATTTTATGAAACAAAATGTGTTGGTAGTAAAAAACATGATATTGTGGAAATTTGACTTTGTTTCATAATAAATATCCTATTGATATGAATGATCAATCATTTTCCAACATAAAAGTGGAATGGAAGAGATATGAATATATCCATACATCGAGTGATGCAAGTGGCTGTACAATTGCTACAATTTATAGAAGGATTCATTTACAAGAAGATAATTTTTTTTCATAAAGTTTTTGAAGATGTTTGAAAAAAAAAATTATCAATACACCAAACATTCTCATAGAGCTCAATGGCAAGTCCCGTAATTAAAAAAATCCCGTGAAACTTTTCCACTAGGGACAATTTTGTCAATAACCGATTTTTCATAAAATTACACATTTGTTGCACAAAATGAAATACAGAGTGAATATTATCATAATCACCAATTCTTTATGCTTTCCCATGTTATATATACACATGTTGAACATTATGTTGATGTGAAAATTCCCTAGAAATGCAGCAAATGGAAATTAATTATCCTAACGGATTAACAATTTGTTAATTTTTCGATTAATGCCAAATCAATCATATTGTAATTTATTCACCATACAATAAAATATGGTGGAAGAAAAATAGAAACTAAGAAATATTAGCACACAAAAAATTGACAATTATTTTGGACAAAAGTCCCTGGAAAAAATAATGTGGGAAAACATGTACAGCAACCGATGGTTTATTTTATTATGCAATAGTGAAGTCTAAGTACAATATTTGGAAGCCCAGCTAGCTATCCAATCCGAAAGATATGAAAAAATATTTACAAATAAGGTTCTCTCACTCCACCGACAAACCTTTCCATTATAAAATTGGTCATTCAACCTTTGTACAAGCCCTCGCAACTTCTGATTGATATGCGCAGTTGTGCTAGGAAACTCAGGTGATACTGGCCACTGTACTAGGAAAAATCGCGCCACGATAACTGTGACCCATCAAAAAATTATGCGTGAACCTTGCAGCTGATCTAGGCTAGCTGCATTGAGGAATACTCAAATCAATCTCTTTTTCCTCTTTTGGAACTAAAAATTATCCTGTAGATCAATGTCTTTGCTCCTCAGACACTTTTTTACTCGATCACCTGATCACTGAGTATTTGAAATGTGTTCACTCGTGTGTCCCTATGGCTCAAACTTCTCTCCATTGCTCAATATTTTCAACTAAGTAGATCTATATTCCAAGGAACTCACATGTTGAGTGTGTTCTCCATCTACCCATCGTCATCTTCTTATAATCTCCAATTGAGACTATGATTAAAACTTGATCAATGGATGCGATTATCTCTAAGTCGATCCATGTGAATTTCTACACAATTCACACAATTTCTCAATTAATTTCTATTAATTAATCCCTTTTTCCTAAGTTAGAATTAGTAAATTTTTAATTATGGTCAATTAATTTAATTGAACCATATCTAGGTGGAACTTCCATAAACAATTTCTAGGTTTTAAAGAACCCATGTGTTTTACCTCTTCACAAAGTTTTGAGACAAGAACACCTCTGATGCCACAAAAAACTAACACTTTGTCTTAGCAAGAAATGTGTTCTAGTGTTGCACTACTACAACACCCTGCTTCTGCACCATCCTCGAACCACATTATTGATGCATGACCTTTGCGACTGTCTGCCACTACCCACCAACCACGATGCAACTTTGATGTTTCATTTGTGATGCTACTGACACTGTTATACAACTATAAACTCTGAATATGAAACCAAAATCCCTCTCAACTATTTTTTTTTACTCTGCTACTGAGCCTCCTACTCTATTGTCAACAATGCTTTGCGCTCCTCAGCACCTGGCTGCAACTGTCACTTTGGAATCTAACTACATCACTGCCATTGATCCATCCTACTATGTAATACTATGGGCCCCTATAGCAAGGTAATGATCCATGAAGAAACACCAACCGATGTCAACCTCAATAGGCCCCACCTGATTCTTTGATCTACTCATATTGTTGTTGCAACTACTTTGTTACTATATTTGTCACAACTACTAAAGTAATGAGTTTGATATGCTCAGATCCTGAAGCATTATATTCTATAAGGCACTACTCCATTTGAGTCTCAATATCCCAATGGGAAATATCCTTGCTCCATCATGGCATCTTGCACTATCCTCCTGCATTGGAAACTAGACTAAAAAGCTCTGTGCTGGGAATATTTTGGTTGGAATTACACCTACATACTGCAACTGGGTAATTCACACTTCCTGTGTCACTGCAACTGTCTCCTGGGTACTAAATGCAACTAGCTTTGCAACTGTCTAATCACAGATTGTGTCTTTTGACCCTACTTACTACTATGATGTTGTTGGCCCCCACGGTAAAGGAATTATCTTGTTGCAACAACTAGAGTTGATCTAACTAATCTCCTTGTTTCTTCTACACTGAATCATTCCCATTCAACACACCAAAGTGTCATATTCCTCTTGGATCTAGTGCCTAATTGTCTCCTTTTGAGCCTAGTCCCTAGGTGGGACCCTTCCTTTCTTTGCAACTCACACTATACAACCCACACTTACTCTGAAACTTGTCTCTACTAACTGAAAGTCAAAATGTTGCACACAAGGAAAATTTCAAGAAACCCCACAATTTTATATTTATAATAAATGGGCGAATCCCCATGGTATATAGAAAAATGTGTAGCCTATTTTTTCATTAATTTAATATACATATATAATTTTTTGGCGAATATTTCACTAAATTATAAAATTTTCTTAAATATCGGCGAATTTTTCACTAGGTTATAAAGTATTGAAAATTATTGGTTAATCTTCTAAAAAATTAGAAAAATTTGTAAAATAGTAGTGATTAGTTACCATTGTATAGAAGCATATTAATAATAAGTAAAATATTTATTTAAAAACTATGATGTACAATTTTCCATGTTTTGGAAAAGAAAAATCGCGGGTAATGTTGCTCTAGGTTCTTGTTATACACTGTTGAAAATATTTTTACATGTTTTTATTATGTTTTACCACAAATGTCTTATCACATCCCAAGGGGAAATAATCAGAAAGGCACCCCCAAAGGCATGTGATGTTGAACCAAATAAATTCTTTTTTCTCAAACTTGTTCTTTATGCATCTAGATAACCCTGCCATATTCTATGTAATTCATATTGTGAGTTTACTCAAACCCTACTCTAGATTAGGTCACAAATATTGTGAGTTTACTCAAATCCTATAGAGATGTGGAAGAAAGTAGTATTTTTTATTGATTTCAAAACACTCACTGTACCAAGAGACGAAAAAAACAAAAAATTTACATGCAGAAGTCCTCTCAATATGAGAAGGAAATCCCAGAGATCTATTTGGGGCCACCCTACACCCCTTCAACCCCTAGTAAACTCTACATTGTTTGTTTATGTTTTTCAATAATTTTAACTATTTTCCTAAAAAAAATCTTATTTGTGACATTGTCTGTGTTCAGCCCCAACTTGCAACATTATTTGTGGGACTTTGATGAATATAGCTACATTTTTATCTCAAGTAAGTATATTATCGATTCTCAATTTATATGATTTGGATATTAATAGGGAATATTTTTTAAATGCATAAGAAATTGATCCAAGTTGTTTTCAAAAGGATTTGAGCATAAATCATTTCAGGTTTCGAAATGTTCTCGAAATTTTGATGGATATGCACAAAGTTAAATAGTTAACAATTAACTTTGTTCATATGTATCGAATTATCAAAATATTGAGAAAACTACAATTAAAATGAAAATCCAAGTCAAATAATTGGCTAGGCTAATTCTTCTTTATTATATTTCCAACCTATTCAAGAATTGCAATGAGCCTTCAATGTTAAAAGTTAAACCAAATATTTTCTTTTGTTACATACTTTTCCTCTTTAGTTGTCAGATATTAAATTTACATCCAAATTCCTTCGCTTTTATTATTGATTTCAAACATATATGCACATGAATTTTCCTCATTAGCAACCAATTTTAAAAATTTTCAAATACGTTGTTCATATTCTAGTTTTCAAAGTTCTCATATGCGTTGTTCAAATTCTAATTTAAGCTATATTTTATTTAATGAGCAGGGACTAGCAATTTCAACAGAATATGAACAGAGGGGAGAATTGCTTGAATTGTTCTCTCTGCACCCAGATGGGAACCTAAGGCCACCAATGCTAAAAAGAAAGGGAGGTGATGGATAACTCACTCTTCGTAAGGCAGATATTTAGATACAAGGAAGGAGGTGAAGACTCAAATAATTAAAGCTATCTCATTTTTTCCTTATCCAGTGAGTCTTTAGTATCTGGCTATTAAGAGATTATGTATTGTCATAGATATCTTTTGTAACTAGACAACTACGTTACTAAATTTATGCCTACATTTGATTCTGTAATAACTTAGATCTTTTGTGTAACTTGACAACTTCCTTACTGAGTTTATGCCTACGTTTGATCCTGTAGTAATTGGGAATTTTTGTATGCACCCTTGAAACGTTTGTCGAGTAATTCTTTTAAATTTAATAATGTTTCTATATGAATGATAAGATTGTCATTGGATTTGGAAGATTATTCCTTAAAAAGTCGTGCTTCTTAATGTAATAACCTCTAAAATTATTATGGTATTGGATGTTTTTTATTGGAAGAACAATGTGGGATTCCCTCCCATGTTGGTTATCAAATTAGGTAGAAGTGGCGCAAACCTCAAATAGGGTTAGTTTTTTTGAAACTTAGTGTTCTTTTGTGATTGTATTATTTTGTTTTTTTATAAGATTAAGGTTATGTGTTAAAAGTATTATATATTTTCCTTGCAAATTTTATTGGAATTGGTTAAAATAATTTTTTTTTTAAATGTTTCAGATAACTTTATGTGTGGGATTGAGGTTATAGTTTATTTGAATTAAAAGTAACTCGCGTGTTAATTAGAACCCATAATTTTTTTTGTTTGTATTTTTATTATTTATGATAAAATCACTTTTTAGTTTTTGAGTAATTTTTTTTGGAATTGTAGAATCTAGCTTTGTATGTATTTAAAGATACATTTCAAGAAATGAAAAATAGCTAGAATTTCATTTCATAATTTTCATAAAAAAAATACATATGTAGAATCATCATTTCCTTACTTTCTAAGGAAATGTTTTCATAATTTTCATTAAAAAAAATAAAAATATAAAATAATTACATATTATTTATTTACTTCTCAAAGAACAAATTTTCATACTTAATTAAAAGAAACTAAGAATAAAGTTAAAAAAAAATTAATAACACCACCTAGACTTATTTCGAAATTGTGAAGATTGTAAATTGTGAAGGTTTAAAATTCGTGGCTTCAGGGGTTATATTTGAAGGGTCCTCCTACCCATCATAGAACTTTTTTATGCTGATCTCATTTTTAAACAACCCTTCAAATCACTTTTAGCATTTCCTTTTAAGAATTTCATCTAAGTTAAAAGTTAAAAAAAAAAAAAACACAATGTATACCTGCAAATATTGAAGCCAGTGCAATTAAAATTTGAAGAGATTAGGGTGAAAAAAAATGTGCCATTGATAAAAATAAATTTCCAAAGTTTCATTTTTAATTAGATTTATTTTTCAGAAAATATAATATTTTAGCTTAAATTTCAATAAGATTTTGCTAAAATGATGTTTAACTTGTTGATATTAAATATTTTCTATAAATGTATTCAAATGAAAGTAAAGGTCAGTTGAACTTACTGAAGTTAAGATGAATCCTTTCCCAAAGGATGCTCATGAGGCTCAGTTAAAGCATGAGTCTCGTCTTGCAGGAATTCCATGGAGGAGGGAAAATATTCCATGAAATCGAAAATTTTGAGCAAATTACAAGAAGATTTTGTTAAAAAAATTTCTACCCTCGAGATATCAGAATTAGGAATTCCATGGAGGAAGGAAAATATGCCATGAAATCGAACATTATGAGCAAATTACAAGAATATTTTGTTAAAATAATGTCTACCCTAGAGATACAAGAATTAGGAATTCCATGGAGGAGAGAAAATATTCCATGAAATCTAACATTCTGAGAAAATTACAAGAATATTTTGTTACATCATCTCAAATTCACACAATCCATAATGTCAATTTCCCTATTACCTTTAAATTTCTATCTTAATGGGGAAACAAATCTCTATCTTTATGGGGAAATAAAAGTAAAATGTATAACATAAAAAACATACCCACTTCTAAAGCCTCATCTAGGAATGTATAACATAAAAAAACATACCCACTTTTGAAGCACCATCTAGGCTTACAAAATGTGACCACTGTAAATCCAGTTTAACTTTGGATCCACCAAACCTCAAAAGGGTTTAAATTTATTTTCACTCAGTGAAAATAGGTTTGTGTCACAAGCTATTTGATATCTCATACCTCTCTCTTTGCTTGGTAGATCCTAAGTTAAGATGGATCTAGGTTGGTTTAATTTTACCCTTTAAATATGTTATGTTCCACATGAATACCATGGGTAAATACCATGGGTTCTCATACCACATGTCAATACCATGAAATTATTTTTATTTTAATGTTATTATTTATATTATTTTTATTTTATTTTGATCAAGTAAAATTATTTTCACATATTGTGATTTTTATTTTTTACCTAGATCCATCTTAAGTCCAAAGATTTAATTTTTTTACCCTCTCCCTTAAATCCAGAGATTTACTTTTTTTACCCTCTCCCTTAAATTAAGGTGGGCTAACCTCGAGACCTAATTTTTTTATAAACTAAATTTGGGGTGATTTGAAATATAAATTTACTTTTTTTACCCTCTCCCTTAAAATATGGTGGGCTAATCTCTAGATTTATTTTTTTTATAAAATAAATTTGGGGCAATTTGAAATAATATACTATGATACAAAAAATTCACCCAATAAAAATTTAAAAGCCTTTAATTTCACTCATGGGAAAAAAATCGCCCTTAAAATTTTCTATGGTTGCACAGATCTGAATTATCGTGAACTCACATGACCTCCATTGTTAGTCACATACAACTAACTCTAAAAATTTGAAAATCTGCAAAACTCGGTACCAAAGAAACTAAATAGGAATCTGCTCTCTTTCCTACTTGGTTGTTTCTATGTGACTCACACCCCCTCCTGGAATGTGTAGTTTTTCCTGCTTCCTCTGCCAACTATAACTAGAAATATTGAGTTTCTGAAGCCAGAAACACTCTAAGAGAAAATCATTTTGTGTGCGTAATTTCTCTTCTACCCGGCACTAAATTTTCTCTAGAAAATTGTTGCAAGCCCTCTATGCCCACACAAGAAATTTCTTTGCAAAAATTTTAGTCTTTGTTTCTCCTACATGTGTCGCACTTAGAGATTTTCTATAATCATGTGATTATTTAGTCTAAACTCACGTGATCCTCACAACTATATAGAAAACAAATCGCGTAGTTGTTCTAATCTGACTCAGGTAGCCATCTAAAAAATTCATCTTGCAGCTCCCTTTGAGCCGCGAATTTTTCCTTTTCACCTCTAAGCCTCTGTCTTTCAAATTTGCTCTGATACCATGTAAAAATTCCCTTGAAATGCACCAACTAGAAATTAATTCTCCCAAATAACTAACAATTTATTAATTTTCTGATTAATACTGAATTAATCACACTAAAATTTCTTCACCATACAAATAAATACTGCAAAAGAAAAATAGGAGCTAAGTAACACTAACACACACACAAAAATGAAACAATTATTTTATTATACAATAATGAAGTACAAGTACAATTTTTGGAAGCCCAAGTAGCTTTCTAATCAACAAGATCTAACATAAAATATTTAGAGAAAAGGTTCTCTCCCTCCACCAACAAACATAAAATATTTAGAGAAAAGGTTCTCTCCCTCCACCAACAAACCCCGCCCTTAGAAAACTGATCGTTCCACCTTTGTGCGGGCCCTCATGGTTTCTGATTGATTCGTGTGGCGCTGTTGGGAAAAACCCTGTACTATGAAAACTCATGCGATCATTAACTAGGACCTGTCAAAAAATTATGTGCGACCCTTGCAACTGATATGGGCTAGTTGCGCTTTGGAATACTTCAATAACTCACTTTTGCCTCCTTCAGAACTGGAAATTATCATATAGATCATTGTCTCTGCCCCTCTAATACTTTGTTACTCAATCATCTGATCACCAAGTATTTTTAATGTGCCTCACCCATGTATCCTTCTGGCTCAAACTTCTCTCCCTTGCTCAATATCTATAATTATGTAGCTTGATCTATCATGGAACTCCCATGCTAAGTGTGTTCTTCATCTGCCCATCAAGCTCTTTTTATAATCTCCACTTGAGACTTTAACGAACATGATTAAAACGTAGTCAATGGTTGAGATTATCTCTAAGTCGATCTATGTGATTTTATAGACAATTCACACATTTCCAAATTAATTTCTATTGATTAACCCTTTTTCTAGTTAGAGATAGGAAATTTTTAACTATGGTCAATTGATTTAATTGAGCCATATCTAGGTGGAATTTCCTTAAACAATTTCTAGGTTTTGAATAAATCATGTTTTTTATCTCTCCCCAAAATTTTCGAGACTAGAACACCTATGATGCTACGAAAAAATAGCACTCCCTCTTAGTAAGGAAGGTGTTCTAGTATTGCACTGCTACAACACCCTATTTTTGCATCATCCTCCAACCACGTTGTTGATTTCTAGCCATTATGACTGTTTTTCACTTCCCACCAACCATTGCGTAACTCTGATGTTGCATCTGTGTTTCTATTGACACTGCTATATTTTTTCCAACTATACATATTCACTGCAACTCCCTCTCAATTGATTTTGTTGTGATTGCAACTGATAAGCATCCAAAAAACTGAACCAATTGTGTCTTTGTGTTGCATTTTCCTCCAGAGCATCTAACTATCCTTTACACTATCCACTAGGGAATTTGTGTTGTTGTTGACTTTGCTAATGATCTTCCTGCTTTGCTGTCAACATTTCTCTACACTCCTCAGCACCTAACTGTAACTATTCTGTAACTGTCACTCTGAAACCAGATTGCATCACTTACATTGATCCATCCTGCTACTAAATATTATGGGCCCTTATAACAAAGAAAGGATCCATGAGAAAAAACCAACTGATTCTCACCCCAATCGACCTTGTCCAATTCTTTTATCTACTCGTACTACTACTGCTACTGCTCTACTACTATATTTGTAATGTTGTCACAAATATTGCAGTAATGAATTTGATCTCCTCAGACCTTGAAGAACTAGCTTCCATAGGGTTTCTCCCTCTAAAGCTAGACTCCCTCTTAGTCTCAATCTCCCAATGGTAAATATATTTACTCCCTCTTGAGAACTTGCACTCTCCTTTTGCACTGGAAACTAGATTGTGAAGCTCAGCACTGGGAATCTTCTGGTTGGAATTACACTTGCATACCGAAATTGGGCAAGTCACACTGCTTGTATCACTGCAACTAGTTTTGCAATGGTCTCCTGGGTAATGAATACAACTAGATTTGCAATTGGAATGGTAGATTGCATCTGCTGAAACTACCTGCTACTAGGATGTTGTGGGCCCCTGTAGAAAATGAATGATCTTGTAACAAAAGCTAGGAGTAATCTCACTGATCTCCTTGCTACTTCTACATTGGATCTTGCCCATTCGGCACACTGGAGTCTCACACTCCTCCTCCTCTTGGATATGGTGTCATACTATCTCCTTTTGAACCTAGTCCTTCGGTGGGACTCTTCCTTTCTTTGAAACTTGCACTTCCTTCAACACTTCTCTCTGGCAACTGGGAGTCAAATTTTTGTCTACATATGCATTGTGGCTAACTCACACAACCTCCACATTCAATCACATATGACCAACTCTAGAAAGCTACAAAATATGAAAAAATCAAGTACTAGATAAACTAAATAAGAATCTCCTCTTGTTCTTGCTTGGTTACTTCTCTATTACTCACACTCCCTCATAGAATGCAAAGTTTTACCTACTACTTATGCCAATTGTAACTGGAAATATTGAATTTCTGAATCCAAAAGCCCTCTAAGAGAAAACCTATCTGTGTGTGAAATTTCTCTTCTACCTAACATTGAATCTACTATAGCAAATTGTTGTAAACCCTCTATGCCCAAACAAAATTCTACTCTGTGAAAATCTGATTCGTTGTTGCTCCTACCTGTATTGCTTACGGCTTTTCCTTACTCGTGTGATCCTCGCGGTTGCACAGAAAATAACTTATGTGGCTATTCTGAGCTAACCTGTACGACCCTCTGAAAAATTTATCCAACAACGCCTTACTTTCCCTTTCCACCTTTGGGCCTCCTATTTTTCAAACTCATTGTGATACCATCTGAAAATTTCCTTGAAATGCAGCAACTGGAAATTAATTCTCCTAATTGATTAAAATTTTATTAATTTTCTTATTAATAATGAATTAATCACTGCAATTTCTTCACCATAAAAATAAATATTGTGAAAGAAAAATAGGAACAAAGAAATATTAGCACGCACAAAAATGACAATTATTTTGGACAAAAGTTCTCGGAAAAACCCAATGTGGGAAAACTGATGCAACGACTGAGGGTTTATTTTATTATATAGTTGTGAAGTATGAATGCAATATTTGGTAGCCCATCTCGCTATGCAATCAGCAAGATATGACCAAAAAATTTAGAGAAAATGTTCTCTCACCCCACCAACAAACCCCACCTTTAGAAAATTGGTCATCCAAACCTCTACGCGACCGTGCTAGGAAAACCAGTGTGATCCTTGTAGTTGTACTAGGAAAACCTTCACTACCTTTGTGGCTGATATGAGCTAACTGCACTGTGCAATACTTCAGTCACTTACTTTTGCCTCTTCCAGGATTGAAAATTCTCCTATGGATCATTATCTTTGACCCTTTAACACTTTTCTACTTGATCACCTGATCACTGAGTATCTGCAGTGTGTCTCACTCGTGCAACCTTCTGTCTCAAACTTCTCTCCCTTTCTAAATATTTGCAACTGGGTAGATTGATCTTCCAAGGAACTCGCGCACTAAGTTTGTTCTCCATATACCCATAAACCTCTTCTTATAATCTTTGGTTGATGTCATGATTAAAACTTAATCAATGGTTGAGATTATCTATAAATCGATCTGTGTGAGTTTCTAAAAAATTCACAAATTTCTCAATTAACTTCTAATAATTAACTCTTTTGTCCTAAGTTAGACTTACGAAATTTCAGTTATGGTCAATTAATTTAATTGAGAAATCTCTAAGTGGAATTTACATGAATGCTTTCTGGGTCTTGGAGAACTCATGTGTTTTAGCCTCTCAACAAAGTATCGAGACTATAACACCTTCGATGCTACAAAAAACTAATAGTTGGTCATATAAAAATCACTAGTTAGAATCGACATATTAAAGAATACCATTTTTATATTAGTGATGATTGTACACATGATACACATTTTGTACAACATTGCCTTGATAAGATTTATGATTCATTGAAATCTAATAGAACAAAATTCAATGAACATTGGATATGTTCAAATGGATGCGCATGTTAATCCAAATCTTCATGATCATTCTTTTGGTTGTGTTGTCTTCATATAAAAACAAGCATTAAACATTGTTGGAATTTCTTTGAGATTGGTCATGGAAAACAAGAACATGATTATGCAAGAGCTTGTACAATACACTACAAATAATACATATTGTACATTTACAAGAGCCCTTTAAATATCATTTATAATATGTACATTTACATACTTAGTTCAACTTCTTGTGGAGATTGTTTTTGCCTTCCAATATTTAAGCATTCTTCCTTCTTCCTTTTTCAATAGTTTCTCAAGAATTCTCTACAAACCTCAATGTCTCTAATTCGATCATATTTTCTCTTGCAATTTCTTTTATTCTCCATGATAATTCAATCTATATAGATTTTTAAAAAATAAATAAACATTTTTTGTTAAGAAATATAATTTCAAAGCAAAAAATGTATACTTTAAAAAGAAATTAAAAAAAATACAATCATAGAGAAAAAAATAGGCAATAGACATTTTCATTAAAAGAAAAGTTTGAAAACATGTAATACTAAAACCTTAAAAAAATTTGTATTATCATGGTCTTTAAAAAAAAATCAAAATATCCAAAAGGTAGATCCAAAAAAAATTTCCATCCAAATGAAAACCTTATCTTTTACTTTAGCCTTATCAAACCTCAAATATAAGTCAACAATCAACCATACTCAACAAAAATCATCAAGCCAACCCTAACCAGTAACACTCAACTTAGTGACTTCAGTAATAAACCCTTGTGATCGAAAACATTAATAACCCTAAATCGAGAGATTTGATAAGCTCAATTTAAACCAAAAATTCAACATTCTTCAATAAGAAACTCAGTGAAAGATATGATAATTTTTTTTTTTTTTTTAAAGAGAGTTACATATGGAAATATTTTATCCACAATATTATTTACCTATTCAAGAAATTTGTTACTGAAAAAGTTCACTTCCAGAATCTAGCCCAAAAAAGTTTACTATCCAAAGGATAGATCCAAAAAAGTTCATTATCCAAAAGCTGAATATGGAAAATGTGGAACGACAGTGAGAAATGACTAAGTTTTGACCGAAACAATCACATCAGACAACCACATCGTGTTATTTTTGCAACTGATGGAAAAAATGGAAAAGGTTTTTAGCTGAAAGTAATAGATTTTTAGCTAAAAGTACTAGATTTTTAGATTTTTAGCTAAAAGTACTAGATTTTTAGCCAAAAATGTTGTTTATGCTAAATTGAACACTCGGTCGAGAAGAATAGTTTTCATCCAAAAAAGTTTTTCAGCTAAAAATGGAACTCTGTAATCAAACAAAGTTGGCTCACATCTATTAATCATTTTCTAATTTCGGAATGGTTAAACTCCATTAAATATAGCGAATTCAACCAACACCAACCCTTCTCCAATTTCGAAATGGTTAAACTCCATAAAATATAGTGAATTCAATTTCAGAACTAACACCATCATTTGCAAAATTGAATATACTTTCACTAGATAAAAAAATTTATGGAATTTCATAGATATGTTTTGGAATTTAGTAAAATGTATGCAAAAAAATTTTGAAAGTCGGTATGGTTCAGTGAAATAAAAATTGTATATCTTCCAAAATACACTGTGAATAAATATGGAAAATTACGTTGGTCTGTCCTCTTTAATGTGTGGTTTTTAGATTTTTTAGTTTTTAACTAATATGATGAGAAACATGGTGGTATGTTAAACATCTTCAAAATCTACAATTTTTCATATTTATTCAATTCATAAAATTATAATAGTTGTGATATGCATTTGTTGGCTTTGTAAATATAGCCATAATAAAGTAGAGACTACCTAGATTCTTGCAACGCAAATAGTTTTTGTCAGAATTTTTGGCTCAAATCTATCACCTTAGTCCAACTTCGGAATGAGCAAACTCCATCAACATAGTGTTATAGTGAATTCACTTTGGAAACCACTAACACCAACATTTATGTAAATGAATCTACTTACTAGATAAAAAAATTATGGAATTTCATAAATATTTGCTAATTTTAACTAATTTTCAGTAAAAATTTGTGCAAAAACTTTGTATGTCATATCCAACAAAAAAAAATTTTTGTATCTTCCAAAAATATAATTTGAAAAAAAATATAAAATTTAATAATTATGATATGAATTTGTTGTCAAATATATTATAACAAGTAGATATACCAGATACTGTATAATCATTTTTTTGAACACGTATATTTAAAGGGAAAACATTAACAATTTTTTTTTACCATAAAATGAAATTCTAAACAAAAAAATTACTTTTGTACCAAGAATTGAAAAACTTCTAAATATGATAATTTTTTTCTCAAAAAATTGCTAAAAGATTATCTCAACTTCATTCATATCTCAACTTCATTCATATAGCCTATAGTTCTATTGGTGTTTCATGTTTTCATGATAATTCGAAGTTATGCCTAGATATTTCTTGCTTTTATCTTCTAACTGCCAATTTTCTTCTTAGTAAAGGCTAAAGGATCTCTACTTTTGTTTGATTATCATTTTTTGAAATACACCCCTTATTAAATAATATTAGATAACCCTAATACTAAACCACCCTAATTTCAAAGTGCCCTAATAAAATAGTTATAATATCAGATAATATACCTTTTTATAATATTAAATAGCTCTAATATTAAATAATACTTATAGCAATAAAATAGTTATAATATGAGGTAATATACGTTTTTATAATATTAAATAGCTTTAATATTAAATAATATTAAATAATAGTTATAGTAATATATATTTTTAATAGTTATAATATTAAATAGGTCTAATAATAATAGTAATTTTTTTTTCATATTATAATATTAAATTCTACTTATTAAACATTTTTAAACATGCTTTTAAGGTTATTAATATTATAGTTTTTTATAATATCAAACATCTATAATATTTAACCCTGAGTATCTATAATGTATAGGTCCTCAAAGATTATGTAACCCTAATATTCAATAAACTTTATTAAACAACCTTATATCAAACCATCATAATATTAAATAACCCTATTATTAAATAATATTGATAATTTCAAAAGAATCATTACTTTTATTTTATTTTAATGCAATTAATTAGACTATTGTGGTTTTTTAACATACTACTACTGATGTTTTTTGTTTGAAAATTTCAAAAGATCATTACTTTTATTTTATTTTAATAAAGATCACTAGTTTTATTTTATTTTAATGTATTTAATTAGACTAGTGTGGTTTTTTAACATATTAGTGATATTTTCTGATTATCTAGGTTTTTTTAACATACTACTCATATTTTCTAATTGAGAATTTCAAAAAGATCATTAATTTTATTAAAATAATTTATTTTAATGCATTTAATTAGGCTATTGTGGTTTTTTAACATACTACTGATATTGATATTTTCTAATTGTCTTAAGTTATGTGTTAAAGGGTAACATCTACATTTTTCTTGCAGCATGCAGTTGCATTTGCAATGATATTTTTTTTGTACAAACCCATAAGGATATGGTTGATAGGCATTTCAGGATTCTAACCATGTTCAGTCACATGTTGAAACCAAATGTAAGGATATTTTTTACACCTACTTGTATTCATAAGCCATATTTGTCTAGATTTTAATGATTTTCTTGCCGAGTTTTCTTGGTCTTGATCTTCATTTGCATGGAGAGATAGTTCCATTGATTCTATCAAGCACTTAATGTTGTTTTCATTTTTGTCAACAAGTTTAACAAAATATCCTCCTAAGTATATAAGTTGGATTTGCAATATCTGAAACTTCTATTCAGGTTATTGAATGCATATACTATTGCTTTAATTGTTCAGTGGAAGCCCTGTTTTACACTACATGATACACTAAATTTCCTTCCATGGCCAAGAAATGGGAAAGTTTCAAAAACCATTCCATCCCTATCACCAAGGACTAAAATTTAATAACCACCATGAAAATTAAAAGAAAAAATTGAGTGTTCTACATGGGGCAAGTAGAACTTGGAACAAGACATGTTATATATTATTTTATTATACATATATACATATATACATACATACATACATATATATATATATATATATATATATATATATATATATATATATATATATATATATATATATATATATATATATTACACAAATTTGTAAGTTGTACAATGTAACATTATGCATAAAAATTCAATTGTGACATATTCAACAATGATGTGATAGGAGAAATACAAGAAACTACAATTTTCACATTAATACATCAAAATCAGAATGTGTTACATAAGTAGTAGGTTGTGACAAATTCATCAAATGATCCACGAGAAAGACAAGAAACTGCAATTTTCTCATTAAGACATCAAAATAAAAATGGGTTACATAGGTAGTAGTTACTGATTCCTGAGGACCATTGAATAGCAATGCCAATCGAAAATAGAAATAACAAATATAGAACAACTACAAGGTATTAGGTAGCTCATCAATCATCATCACCGTCATCAAAATTAGCCTCATTATCATGGTCACCATTTCTTTAGTCTGTTGCATCTTTCTTTGTATCCAATGTAATCTTTACATATGTTTGTGTGGAAGATGACCCCTCAAGAGTATCACCATCATCAAAAGTGATAGGCTCTAGCACTGGCTCGTTGAGATCCAAGTTGGTCAATGCCAACTCAACATCGCTATACAAACCCATATCATCAGGAAATACATCCCACATCTTTGTCTTTCCCTTCAACCACTCATCCCTCTATGTGTAAGGTTGGTGTGCACATACCTGGACTGCTCAAGCCTACTCTTCTTCACACTAAACAAATTCCCATATGTGTTCCAATTCCTCTTGCAACAAGAGGATAAAGTAACCCGAGAAAGGAGCCTCATGGCTACCTATTGTAGAGAAGGGTTTGTTGCCCCATGAGTTGCCCACCAAGAATAAGGCTTATTAGACCCCTTATTTCTAATCATATCATAGCTTTAAAATTTCCCAGTGCCAGTGGAAAAATCTACAAAATCATCCTCCACCTCAACAATGGATGCTCTATCCTAAAATATCCACCTCAAAAAATCCTTACTCCCCTATGAAATTCACGCAGTCCATGTGAGGAGGGAATCTGCGAGAATATCCACCATTCAACTTCTCATGGTTGTAGTATTTTGAGTTCAATTAGTGAGACAAACAATGAAAGGTGTGCAATTATTGTCCAATGTGTTGACAAGAATACCCTGTATGGTGATGAAGAAGGCCTGATATGATTTATAATACTCAAGACACTCACTCTGTAAAATACTGGTCCTTATAGAATCAATCATGGAATACCATCCCTCATAAACCTTTGTATTTGCAAATAGTAGCAAAGAAATGATAGGGTCCTTCATCTTAATAGTGAGATCTACCCTCTCCCACCAAGCATCATCTAACAAACTCTTTTTGAGGCTACTTGATCATTTTTTCTCCAAAAAGACCAAAAATCTATAACGATGGCCCCGAGAGTAGTCTTGACCTCCCTCAACATCTTCAACATGATGAATGAAGAGGAAACTCATGTATCTACAATCTTCAACAAATATATATGGGTGTACTCCTTGTAGTTTGTGAGGGAATTTGTATGATTTTGTACAAATTTTTGAATATGTTGTGCATCCTCAATCATACTTAAAATCGAAGGAACATCAAAAGGAATAGCTTTAAGTGCTAAATTCAAGGAATGGACAACGCAATCTATCAAAAATACTTGTGGATATTTAGCTTCCACAATCATGCCAGAAGCCTTGCAAAAAAACAAGTGCATTGTTTGTAATGATTTTCACAAAAGAATCAACACCTACATATTCAATAAATTTAATGAACAACTCACCCATACATTGTGCATCATCGTATTGTCCAAGTGCATCCCACTGATTTCAAGAAAACTGGTCCATTCAAGGAAGACAACATGAAGTTGATGAGTGGGTGACGTGTTGGATCTGTCCATCCATAGAAAACAAATACTAACCCCAAATTTTGGTCATTTTGATTTAATAGGGTCAAGAATTTTATCCACCTATTTCTGTACCTCAGTAAACAATGTGGTTCTAAGCTTCTCTTACCCAGGGTGCACATACCCTAATGCAGTCCCTTTCATTTTATTGTTTGACTTACACCCCCACCAAAACTCTCAAATGGAAATTTGCTGCAACGTTTTCTCAACAATGGAAGGGGATCCTCATTCTTGTTTTTTTAGATGATGCAACCACCCTTGCCACACCAACATTGGCCTATTTTCCCATTTATTTCCTCTCAGCTACATATACATTTGCACATGCTCTAATTCAACAACTTGGTAAGCCTAGAAAATGAGCTTTCACACATAAATAAGTTCTCTTGAAATGATTGTTGCAATTGTTGCATGTCCAAGAAACATTGACTCCTCCCTTCAACTTGTTGTTGGCCCTTAATCTCTTGTGACATACTTCCATAAGGGATATTTACTTTCTTGAGCCTATTTTATTTTTAAATTTATTCTACCCTCGACATTTGAGGCTTATTGTATCCCCACTTACAAAATAGGGAACACTTCTAGACCCTAATGAAATTGGACTTGGAGGGGCATCACTAATGGCAACATTCTTCCCCTACTTTTTCCCCTCACCTGCTACCCTTGATACCCTTGATTGCGCCATGAATGTTCTAAAAACATCAAAGAAAAAATGCATAAACATGTAAACAAAATGGACAGGAAAACTACTGCAACAAAAATGGAAAAAAAATAAAATCAAAATGCACTTACATGTTGCTTGAATCACCTCCAAAACACACTCAAACCTTTTTCTAGTGGCTCCAACACACCCACAAAAAGACAGACACAAAAGAATGAGGAATAAATTGGCCCAAATCGAGCTTTTAAAGCCACACTACATGTTTTTCAAAGGAACTTGTGTCCCGAAATCAGGACACGCTAGTTGTGAAGTCTGATTTGTGTGCCCAACAAATCCCACCTACCAAGACACACTTGAGCTACGAATTAGACAGTTATCCCTCGAGAATTGTGTCTGACACATGGGATTAAAACACGCTTGAGAATGATCATTCTATGATCAAGGATTTCTTTTAATACATATCTTTATAATACTTTGTTTATCCTTGATGAGGAGTATTCAAATAGGACGCATAATTACAAAAAATATTTGAAAACAATCTACATGCATAATTTTTAACATTAAAGACATTAAAAGTGGGAGACCTATTGGTTTTTTTTTCCCATATAGATAGAGCAAAAGATTTGTAGAGTCTTGCAACATACCGATGCATACCCTTGCAACTAGAACACAGCTTGCAGCTAAAAACTTAGCAATTCCAATAGTGCTTCCAGCCACAAATGCACATTGCTTCTAGTAACAACAAATTGTTTCATGAATTACACCAAACCTAATTCCATCAACCTAATTCCATCCACAGGTATAAACACTTATTTAAATTAACAGATTATGTGGGAAGTGACCAATAAACATTGAACATATTAACTGGATGCTCAGGTATAATAATTCAACACATTAACAATCAAGCAAGTAATGAACCCACTGATGTGAGTTTAATTTGCACCACTTCGGCCAGTGTTTTCAATAACCCTTTCTAACAGTCCATGCATCCTTCAGTACACTTATTCAGCCATCAAGCTAGTGTTGGTGGAGTTTCAATTAACTTAAATAAATAAAATTATTTATTGAAGAAAGTAATGGAAAAGAGTACACTCCTCATTTAATTTGGGTGTTACATAGGTTCATATGACTATGAATAGAAATTTCCCCAAAAGGTGCAAAGAGAGGCCGATTGGTTTCTTAAATTGGAAAAGTTGTAAGAGTTTTTGATGTAATTACATTCATTCAAATCTTGAGTTATTAATTTGATTATAATAAATTTATTAAACAATATGTTCTCCAATTTTGTAATAATAGTAACATAAATTGTTGATAAGATAAGTGGCAAAGCGTGCTTTGAGGCAATTTAAACTTCTTGATATGCACGCCTTGAAGGCATGTGCCCCTCTGCTTACTCTAATATTTTTTGACTGGTGCGACTTCCTGCTGCCCTCATGGAACCACCAGATCCTCCTCTGGATGAGGAACCTCTGCCTGACACTTCAATCCCTACTAATGACAAAAATGCATATGCTTTTCCCTCCCTGATTTCCTCCATTGGTCCTCCAAGAACCAGACCCTCCATATCAAAATTTTTGAATAATCTAGATGACATTCCAGACATCATTCTCCTCCCTTCCCTCCCTCATAGATTTGTGCTATCCATTTTAGAACATGGCTTCGTTTGTCAATTAAATACCCTTTGGCCATCTCCTCACTCGGTCCAGAAGTGGGTTGAAAGGAACTGGTCCTCTTCAACAACTAGGATAATCTCTATCGAATTTTGTGGAAGAGGGTATTATACCTCCCACTTTGAAACAAGAGAATAGAGAGACCTATTATTTAGAAATGGCCCATATTTCATGGACATGTGAGGTCTATATTTTAACAGATGGACACCGAACTTCGACCTTGAACTGGATGTACCAAGCGCAGTCGATGTTTGGGTCAGACTTCCTCACCTCCCTCTCCACTACTGCAGTGATGAATCATTCAATGAAATATGGAACGATGCAAGCCAAAGGAGAACATTCACTCTTGTCTGAGGAAATGCATAGAAGTCATCCGAGGGAATGGCTTACCAGAGGTAGTGAAAATCAAAGTAGACAAATGGACGCACATACAATAGTTGGACTATGAATAGTTACCGTTTAAATGCAAGGTATTTCATGAATATGGTCATTTTGCAAATAGGTGCCCAAAAGAAACAAGAAAATGAAGAAGTATAAGCTCATGAAACTAAATGGGAACAAGTAAAAAGGAAAAAAGCAACAAACAAATAGGTCCCTCACCCCTCCACTACTCAACCTCTGGTTCCCTCCCAATCTGGCCCTTCTTCCTCTTTGCCACCTCCTCTTATCCCTCCTCTTACTAGTTCCACTCTCATTAATACCAACCCTTTTGGTCCTCTCTCTTGGGACTTTGGGAAATCAAGGCCCCATCCCTTTTAGGTACTGCCCAACACGGAACAATAATGAGGATCTGAAAACAATAATTGCAGAAGTATGGTATCAAAAAGTCTATGGTTCTCCTTACTTTGTGTGGGAGACAAAATCAAAATATTTGAGAAAGGAAATGAAATTTTGGGCTAAAGAAAATAATTAAAAAACATAGACAAAGGAAGGTTGAGTTAATTAAAAAATGGAAACACTTCAAGAGACAAAGGAAACCAAGGAAGGAACGAAAGAAAGCCAAATCCAAGAAAAGGCCCTTTATTGGGCAACTTAGAGAGAACATAGAGTAGAAGAAGAGTTGTGGAGATTAAGATCACATAGCCTTTGGTTAAAAGCAGGAGACAAGAATACTTCTTTTTTCACAACTCAATGAAAATTCGAAGGACTATAAACCAGATTGACAATATTCAGATTGAGGGAAGAGAGATAAGAGGTCCAACTAATTTAAACTAAGAAGCATATAGACATTTTAAAAACCTCCTAACAACAAGTGAAGAAAATGCAGATTATGAGACTTTTTTACAGCATTTTCCCAACAAGTTGAGCACAGATCAAAATATGAAGCTCATGCAAGACGTTGAAGAAGAAGAAATCGAAAATGTTGTGTGGGGACTTCACCCGAACAAGTCTCTGGGACCTGATGGTTTTTCGATTCCCTTCTACAGGAAAAATTGGCATATTATCAAGAAGTCCAAGAAGGACCTCACAAGACTGATAAGGAATGTATTTAATAAAAAAAACTGGGTGGTTTCACTAATTCATCCTACCTAGCTCTAATTCCAAAAGATGCAAGGCCCTCCACCTTCAGTCGATTCCAGCCAATCTCATTATGTAACTCCTCTTATAAAATAATCACAAAGATCATAGCCAATTGAATAAAGAAACTTCATTCTTGATATCATATCGGAAAACCAAGGTGTTTTTGTGCCAAATAGACAAATCCTTGACAATGTGATGATTTTCCATGAAGCTTTGCACTCAAGTATTCTAAAGAAATACCAAGGAATCATCATAAAACTAGACATGTGGAATGCATTTGACCGAGTATGGTTAAACACCCAGATTTGACCAAGTATTCTCCTCCACTAGGAAGTACACCAATCAGCCCATGTACGCAAGTCTGGAAGCTAGTCAAAAAATTCCTCCCCACCATGATAAAGCATAATTCTAAGCTCCCTGGAAACGAAATAAGTGTTATTTTATGGGAAGACATAATAATGGGGAATCCTCCCTTATCCTCCTATCCAGATCTTGATGAATTAAAAAGGTGGATGTCGCTATGCGCTAAGGGGTTGACTACCTTGTACTTTATCTCTCATTAGAAAAATGGAAAATGGGCTTATTGGAACACCCCCAACATGCCACACAATTTAAAAAAACTCCAGGACTCCTTAATCATTCAACTGAAGGGAGCAACACCAACTAATCAAGAAGCTCAAGACATCTTCATTTGGGATCCTAGTGGAGGAGAATACTTGGTCAAATCTGGGTATTTAACCATACAAGGTCAGCAAAATAACTAGGATTGAGCACCATGGAAAATAATATGGAAATTATAAATTTTACCCAAAGTTAAAATATTCATCTGGACTCTTTTAAAATGCAAAGTCCTTACAATAGACAACATCAAAAGGAAAGGTTTTTCAAGGCCTTCAAGATGTCCCATATGTCTAAAGGATGAAGAAATAATCCAACATATCTTCTTATATTGTCACTTTGCGAGAGAATGTTGGCACCAACTAATGATCCCATTGGAAATTGATTTAAATTTCATAAGCACCTTTAATGACTTCTTCGTAGCTTCGAAAAAAAAAATCCTGACTCATTGAAGCTAAAGCACACCATAAAAATAATCTTGGAAAGCCTACCATCTTTCCTCTATTGGCAGGTCTGGTTAGTTAGAAACCAAAAAATATTCAAAAATGAAACACCAACTACAGGCAGAGTTCTGTCAAAGACATAGGGGATCACAACAGAATTCTTAAAGATGAAAGGTTTGAAAGTAATGGATAGCATCCGGCTACAAAAATAAGAGAGGATATGGATAATCTTTACAATAGGTATAAGCAACTCGAGAAGCAGTCCCAAAATAAAGAGCCAAAATAAAGGCATTCATCCAAAATTGGAAAATAAGATTAAAAATGGATGATTTCAATATATGGATGAAAAATCTTAACAAGCATCGTCTCTTCTTTAATGGTGCATCAAAAAAAAACTCGGGGAGGACTGGTGAAGGGGGAATATTCCTGGATCCAGATGGAACCAATCACATCACCATTGAATGAGGATTAGGGAAAAACTCCAATAATAAGGCTGAGGAATATGGTTTAGTGCTGGGCTCCATGATTCTAACAAAAAGGAAAATTCAGAATCCATTAATCATGGGAGACTCAAAAATAATTATTCAAGCCATGATCAGCATGAGAAATCATCCAAATGTAGTAATGGGAAAAATATTCGATTGAATTAGGAAAAATATGGCATATATAGGGAATTTCTCCTTCAAACACACATTTTGAGACAATAAAAATAGTGCAGACCATGAGGCCAATCTGGTAGTAGCTCAACCTGAAGGAGAAACAAGAATAAAAAATAAAGTATATTTCACTCCTATACCATGGCCAGCCTTGCTTCCCTCCCCTGCCACAGTCACATCGAATCATGAGGAGGAGTTTGACTAAAACAATTAAAAATGAATATTGTATGAACAATGATTCAACTCAAATTTGGAATAATTATCGAAATCTCTATAGCCCAATTTTCATGTCTAACAAGCCCTGTCGATCGGGTGACTAAATCATATCTGAATCAGTCATCACATCTCCCTATAATGTCATCAACTTTGGTATTTTAATCACTCTCAGGCTTGATCAAACTCCTCTCGCCTTTGCCTGTGCCGATTTTGTGATTCTGTGCCTTGTCAAGTTCCCTCAACCCTCAATATCCTTTTTGGATATTTACAACCTTGTTCAGATCTTATGCCCTCAACTCTCCCTCCTCCCATCATGCTCTCTCCATGCAATATGTGCTCTCAGCACCGGTCAGCTCCATCGACCCCTACCTTGCCTCCTCCTAGCACTCCTAGCGTCACCTCCCATCATTAGCTCCACCTTGTTGTGTTGACATCGATATATACTATCAAGATTTTCATATTCGCTAAGTTGTGTGAGCTCCTAATCTCTGCACAGTTCCACAGATCTCATTCCAAAGTCTCACATTCAGTCATCTTTATGCACTTGGCAGTTCTGTAAGTTTTCTTTAAGAGGTGCAAGCTCCATACCTATGTGCATATCAACATATCTCTTGACACAGCCTCCCATTCAGTCAACAGAGTGTATTTGGAAGAACAAGAAGCTCACTTTTCTTCCAAAGCACAGAGGAAGCATCTATCTGCTTCTCTCCATCAGCAGATCGATCAGAAGTCTCCTAGGCAAGAAACAATGGATCTGAATCCACTAGAAAGAGCCTCACAAACTGAGAAATGTGCAATATGTAGAGCTAATAATTTCATGATTGACAAACTAAGGGAAACAATTCAAGACTTGAATTTCCAAGTAAAATATGAGAATTCGTCTTTGAAGAGGTAGTTGAAGGGTTAGAAGGAAGAAATAGTTGCCCTAAAAAACAAATGCACTCATCTGTAAGAGACATTATGCTATCTAAAGAGCATCACCCTCAATCAGGAGGGGAAAATTTCAAAATACCAACGCAATAAACAAAGATCAGAGAAAGAAAAATCTGTGAACAATAAATAGAATATTTCAAAAGAAAATGAAGGACCTCCCCTTGGTATCTAATATATTTTTCCATTATGTTATGTAAATGTGTTTCCTTCTTTTACAGTTTGTAAGGCAATATGAAAAAAATGTAGTAGGAAATACGGGCAATTTTGGAAACAAGGCTTTAGGTAACTGATACTGCACTCCCGCTCTTACAATAACACGATTCTCTTTAAGCCCTCAATGTAATGGGAGCTTACTCCTTTTATTTTCTGGAATACATATCTCAATAACCAACTTTGCAAATTAAAAATAATAATAATAATAATAATTGAATGTAGCAACGTTAAAAAGTATTTATTCATAGAAATTAATTAGTGGTTGTTGTTAATAGTAATCATGTGTGTTGTCGGTGGAAGTTGAGACATATACAGGGTTGATCATAATTAACACAAAGTTAGTAATAATATAATACAATTAATGCAATGGATTTGTTTTAAATTACACTCAATGGCATAGTAGTTCAACAGAACATGACTTTTATACATAGATATGTGTTAGAAGGTGAATAACTAATCATGTGTAAAATAAAAGTATGTGTTGTCATGTAAACCTATATGATAGTGATAATATAATCATATATAAATGATGAGGCATGGCATCGGCAACACCAATTGGTGTTTGTTGTGATTCCACGATGTAAAATTCGTTCTTGCCGTTCAACCCGCATTTTCCGATGTGCATCTCTTTCATGGGATGTGGATTGTTTTTTAGTATTCTCCATATATTCTATACAATCTAATCATATATACATGATGAGGCATGGCATCGGCAGCACCAATTCATGCTTGTTTTGATTTCACGATGTAAAAGTCGTTCTTGCCATTCAACCCACATTTTCTGATGTGCATCTCGTTCATGGATGTGGATTGTTTTTTTGGTATTTTATGTATCTTTTGTAGCAAGGTAATATTTGGATGCAAATGGTAAAGAAGAATTGATTGTGGTAGCATGAACCTCATTTGTAAATCTTGTAAGGTAAGTTCTTTCTACTGAATTTCTCAGCAACATTCATAAAGCATGTTTCTGTAGTTCACATCCATATTTGTTGGTCATGGAAAAAGAAAAGAAAAAAGTAATTATTAGTGGAAGTGCCTAATGAAAGCATAAGCATGAAATTTTTTCTAAAAAAATATGAGGTTAAATGTAATTAAAAGCAATTGTATCTAAAATTTGGATAAGTTTCACGTGATGTTTACCATTTGTAGATTTTTAAGGAAGAGTGTATGGTTTGTTAGAGTGTACTTAGATTTTGATGCAAGAAATGATTCTTCTTTCTTTTCATGTTGTAGATATCCATTCTCTTCCATCCGTGATATGTGTGAGAATGGAAATGTTGGATTGATTCGAAGGTTTGACAACGACCTTACTCTTGAAATGAGGGTGAATGTTAAACCTTGGCATTCTTTGGGGCCATGTCTACTGTTGATTTCTCTAATGTCATTCTTTGTGACTTGTGTATTGTTAAAGCCCATGCCATTCGAAGTGGTATCTGTTGGCATGCGGAAATGGGTACATATGTTGGGTTTGAAATGTCCCATGGTGTTCCTTTTTATTGGTTGAAGTCAACTACCACGAAGGATGGCAATTATGGAGGCTTTGAGTCAGGTGCATAAAATATTGAAATTACCTTGCCAAATGCACAATTAACAAGACCTACATGTACCCACAAGTTGTTGGTGAGCACAAATTTGTGTTCATTGCATAAGAGTACCTTTTCATCTATTTTTTCATCTTCTTATGTAGTATAAGTTTACTTCCTTTATTTCTTTGCAGAGAAAAGTGCTACTCACATGTTCAATTTTTTTAGCATTGTTTTATTATGCAAATAAATTGAGTTGTTTGTTCCATATAGGTGCATGGAGTCTTGAAATGTTTCTTTCTCTTCATGTGTAAGAAAGGAATTTTTCCTTGACATTATAAGGTTCCAATATTCAAGTGTAGGTGTTCCATTTCTGAGAGTTGTGAGAATCCGGCAGAAAGCAACTTGGGAGAAGTTAGCACCTCACTGGTGAAAAATAGTTGAAATAGTTATGAATGTGTCGAAGTTGTGCCAAAGTGTAGTTCCACGTAATGTGTCAGCATATAGAGGAATATCCTTCACAGGTGGTAGCTAGCCTAAATCCCCAACAAGGATAATGGAGTGATTATCGAATGGTGCGTTTTGATGAAGGGGGAATGCCTCTCTTAGGTGATCATCAATGCGAGAAAACATTTTTTAACCAATTAAGCTCATTTCATCAATGAGGATGTAGTCTACATGGTGGAGGTGCTCTTTCAAGTGTAGGATAAACTGTCCTTCAATAGGATGCATTGATTGGATAGGGATGTGAAGGACAGAGTGGATTGTAAGGGCATTTATGCTGAAAGTCGCAACGCTGGTGGGTGTAGGTAACAATAATGGGTTTGTGCTTGTTTGGGAGTCTTCCATAAAAAAATGTTGCAAACATTAAATTAAAAAAATATTTTCTTGTCCCTGCTGTCCCTTGTATGATGATTCTAAGTGGGGTTTTGGTGAAGGGTTTTTGCAGTGAGAAAGAACAATCATAAAAACTATTTGTTGGGTAGGAGAGAATGTGTGATTTTGGGGGAGGGTTGAAAAAGGAAGATGTTGGTTTTGAATATTTTAGTAGTTGAATTCAATCAAATTTATGGAAATCTCTTATAAGTAGAGAGGGATAGAAGTGTGCCACCAATTATGATTAACATCAAAGTCACGATGGCTAATCATTTCAAGGCTATCAATTTCAATGTTGTAACATGGTTGGAGGTGAGAGAGGATTTCCCATTCATTCATTTTCTTGGAGTCAAGGGGGGGGGGAGTCGAGAGGGGTAGCCACAAGAGTAAATTGATCTTCGGACTGTGGGGTTTGTGGGTTTTCAATTTTGTGATGAACATGCCATGGTGTATATGTCCCTTTCTTTTGTTCCCAGTGTGTAATGATTTCCTCGTTGGTGGATCCAATGTCATTCGGGAGTGTGTGAAAAGGGAAATACAATATTAATTTAGTCCAACAAAAAGTGGCATAACAACGATCATTAGGGGAAGGGATTGTGGTGTATTGTGGAAAGACATGTACAATCATTGGAGGGAATATGTGTTTCCATTAGTTTTTTTTTCAGCGAGAATAAAATTACCAAGAGCAGCAACTTCAAGGAGGGGCAACTATTCCAATGAAGAAAGTATGTTCATGTATGCAAGAATGAAGGTTGGTGTTGAAAGGGGATTTTCAGAAGCATGAGAAAAAAAATTTAAAACAATCCTATTAACATTCAAAAAAAAAATGTGTGACTGCAAAGTGAGTGATATTTTTGTAGCATATGGCATAATTCTTGTGCCCTGATGTCTCTATCTGCAATGGTTTCTGTAAGGAGTTTCCGGACAATAATAATAGTAGGTGCTTCTTGAGCGATGTTGTGTGAGAGTTGTGATAACATTTGGTGGTAGCTTTCTAATTTTTTTCTTCTTTGGTTGCATATTTTAAAATATAACACAGCATGGTGTGATAGAACTGGTTGGAAATCAACGCTTACTCTCCAGATGGAAAGTAGATCATCATTGTGGTGGTTCAATCTTTCATCATTTTGAGTGGGGGTGTAGATTTCTGACCTTTGTTGTCAACGAACAGTGAAGATGTGTGGTTCAACTCCCACAATGCTCCATAGTGACATCTAAGAACATTGTCTTTTTAGCGAAGGCAAGAAAATTCATGACACTTTGTGTGACATTGAACATAGTTGACAAGCTCTTCATAGTCTTCAAATTGGGTTGATGCAAAGATTTATGTTGTGTCAAGAAGACATGGGTTGTGATCTGCTAATTGGTGAAGTGAAAAATTGTGATGTTGGGGGTGTCGTGGATTCCAGGCAGTCACATAATGATCAAAATATTTATGATCATTGACAACTTCTATTTCATTTTTCGAGTCGAGGGTGTCCATATTTGGTGAATCTTGCAAGCAAAGAAATCCATGTATGTGTGCAGATCCTCTATGTTTCCATTCGTATGTGAATATAATATGAAAGTCAATATTGGTTCAGACATGGTGGCAATGTAAAAATAGATGTAGAGAGGAATGGTAATTAAAAATACCTGCACCAATAATCAAATTTGTGGAGGCCTTTTTTGTTATGAAACCAACTCCAAAAATAGAATAAAAAAGAGATCAATGCCTTAGAAAAATGAAACTTCGAGGGGACAACCCCCTTTAAATTACATAAATGAAAAATTATTGGATGATACAAATCACAAAACCTCCTTTCTACATATAGGAGTCCGTGGGGTCACAATATAATCCTAGCTGGGCCAAAAATAATAATGTAAAGGCACACTAATAACAATATGGGTGTTACAGGGGTACAACAATAACAATAAGGGAGCTAGAATAACAACAATAAGGGACTACACTAGTAATATAGGGACCTAATATGCTCCTCCCCTTCAAAAAAGCATTGCCCTCAACGCTTGAGTAGCATTGGATGCTTCTGTATAAAATTCTCATCCTCCCATGTTAAATCTTTAGTGGGTAAGTTCTTCCAATTGATGAGATACTCTGAAATTGATCAATTACATAGCTGTAGAGTTCTTGTTTCCATGACTACTTTAGGTTCCAATATGATTTTTCCTTCCTCATCAAGTTATGGAAATATTATTTGAACTAGAAGTTTGTCACCTATAACCTTCTTAAGCA
The DNA here is from genome assembly GCA_034641835.2 of Pinus albicaulis. NCBI lineage: Eukaryota > Viridiplantae > Streptophyta > Pinopsida > Pinales > Pinaceae > Pinus > Pinus albicaulis. Next base: position 975,622,119 of record CM076577.1, on the reverse strand, counting down.
TGAAACATGGAAAACTAGATGCACTCAAGAAGAAGCAGGAAGCTCCAATTTGTATGCCATAGTACCAATATTTTCCAACAACTTGTAACGACCATAGTACTTTGGCGATAATTTATCATACTTCTTAGCTTTCTTGAGGTACATTTTTTGTATGGTTTTAGCCATAAAAATACCCAGTCCCCTACATCAAAACTTCTCTCGTTGTGATGTTGATATGCCTGTTGTTTCATTCGATTTTGTGCCAAATTTAGGTTATCCTTTAAGAGTTGGAGAACTTGTTGTTGATGCTCGATGTGATCTTCCACTGCTTGAACCATAGAGTTTTCTATTAAATATGATGTGATGGACGGTGGATGATATCCATAAAGTACCATAAATGGGTTAATTTTTGATGCAGTATGGAAGGAAGTGTTATACCACCATTCAGCCAAAGGTAACCACTTGACCCATTTTTTTTGTTTATCAGATACAAAACAATAAGATATCCTTCCAAACATTTGTTCACTATCTCAGTTTTCCCATCGGATTGAGGATGATAAGATGAGATATGAGCTAGTTGAGTACCCAAAAAAGAAAATAATTCTTTCCAAAAATTTCCAGTAAAAATAGGATCTCTATCGCTTACAATAATCTTTGGGTTTCCATGTAGCTTTTGAATTGTTTCCATAAATGTAGTAGAAACTATACTTTCTTTATGTGGATGAGATAATGCACAAAATTGTGCATACTTGGTAAGTCTATCAACTAACACCATGATGACACTCTTTTCTTCAGACTTAGGTAAAATTGTGATAAAATCCATTGAAATCTCCTCTCAATGTTGACTTGGAAGGGATAAGGGTTGTAGAAGACTTGGGGTCCTAATTATCTTGAATTTATTTTACTGGTAAACCAAACTTTCCACCTCAAAATTTTGAATATCATATTTAAGGCCATCCCAAAATAAATATTTCTTCACCCTGTGGTAATTTTTTAAAAATCCCGAGTGTCCTCCTAAGGGAGATGTGTGAAATTCCAAAAGAATCTTTTTCCAACTAAATGTATCAGATGTACTAGGATCTTGCTGCAACTTTTAAATGAGTTTTCACACTTCTTCTTCCTTCTTCCATTCATCCCTTACTTCAGTTATCCAATCTAGTTGGATAATATAAATAGAACATTGGAATGCTTCCACCTCTTCATCCTTTCTTGAGAGTACATTTGCAAAAATATTTAGCTTCCTTTTTTTTGATGATTTCAAAGTCATAACCTAACATATTTGTGACCAGTTTTTTTTCTCTTCTGAAGATATTCTTTGTTCCAAAAAGTATTTAAGTCTATCATGATCATTTTTTACCTTGAAGTGCCTTCCCATTAGGTAAGTTCGTAATTTCTTTAGTGCATGTAGTATTTCCAAAATCTCCTTCTCATAAATAACTTTCTGTAAATACATTCCTTTGATTTGATGACTTTCAAAAGTAATGGGTCTTCATTCTTGCATTAAAACTACACCAATTCGATTTCCCGAGGCATCACATTAGAAAATAAAGGTTTTTGTGAAGTCTAGGGTAGCTAAGACTGGTGCTAGGCACATTGCCTGTTTAAGATGCTCAAATGCCTTAGTTTCTTAAGGAGTCCATGAAAATGCATATTTCTTCAATAATGTTGTTAGAGGTGGTGTTATTCTCCCATAATTCTTAAAAAACTTGCAATAATACCTTGTTAACCCGAGAAATCCTCACAACTGTTTTATGGTTGTGGGGACTTACAATTCCTTAATGGATTTAATTTTTTTAGGGTCTACCTTAACACCCTCATGAGATACAATATCACCCAGATATTCCACCTCTTCTACTCCAAAGAAACATTTGGAGGTTTTTGCATATAATTGTTCCTCTTCCAATAGTTTGTGCACCATGTCAACATGTTGAACATGATCCTTCCAAGACCTATTGTAGATTAATATATCATCAAAAAATACTAACAAATTTTCTAAGAAAGTGTTTGAAATGGAATTCATCAACCCTTGAAATGTAGAAGGAGCATTGGTAAGGCCAAAAGGCATGACCAAAAATTTGTAATGACCCTCATGAGTTCGAAATGATTTTTTAGAATATCTTCATTCTTCATTCTAATTTGATGATATCCTGAATGAAGACTCAACTTGGTAAAATAAATTGCTCCATGTAATTCATCAATAATTCATGAATCACAAGAATGGGAAATTTATCTTTAATAGTGAGCTTATTGAGCTCCTATAATCTGGACACATGTGCCATGATCCATCCTTCTTGTGCACCAATCCTACTTGAGCAGAGAAATAACTTTGACTAGGTTGAATTATACGAGCCTCTAACATTTTTGCAATCATATGTCCAATTTCTCACTTTTGGACGTAAGGATATATTAAGGCCTGATATTTGGAGGAAAAATTCCTGGAATCAAATGAAGAGCATGATCTTGACCACGAATAGGTGGGATTCCTTTGGGAGTTTCAAACACCTTGAAATGATTGTCTAAGAATTTTTGGAGATCTGGAGAAATTGATGATTTTTATGTTATAACTTCTAGTGATCATAATTGTGCAATTACGCCTCATTGTTCTTTCTTCAGAAGCTTTGTCATGGCATTAGAGCATGTTATCTTTCTTTAATTCCCTATGATACCCCATAATTCAACTTCCTTTCCTTCTGAAAAAAAAATTCAAGAAAATTTCTGGAAAATTAAAAGCTACCATCCCCAAATATTGTAACCATTGTACTCCTAGTACAAAACATCCCCTTGGAATGGAAAGCATTGGAATATTCAATACATATTCCCCCATAGTTAGCTTGATATTATGGCATTTTCCAGAGAAATTTATAGTTCCTCCATTTGCAACCATCACTTGACATTCTGGTGCTGGGTGTAGGAAGCAACTCAATTCCTTGGCTACCTTAAAATGAATAAAATTATGGGTACTACCCGAATCAATCAACACTATTACCTTTTTATTCTTGATATATCGTTCTATCTTGAAAGTTTGAGGAGTGGTAATTCTTGCCAATGCATTACACGATATGGTCAGACTCATTTCTTCTTTCTCTAGGGTTGGTTCCTAGTGTACATCTTCTTCTTTTGAAGTCTCTTGTTCATTTTCTTCCTCCTCTTCACAATCTATGTAAAATAATTTCTTCTCAGCACACTTATGACCTTTAGTGTATTTTCTATCACAACTATAGCAAATCCCTTTTGCTTTTTTTCCTTCCAATGTTGTGGTGTCAACCTTGTAGGTTGTGGAATTCTAGGAGTAGCAACACTTTCATATTTATAGATGTGAGTGGTAGGCTTCCTTGTCACCATAATTTTACATTAAATTTGTCTTGACAACCCGAATTTATTCTCCAATGATTCAGGTTCACAAACATGAACCTCATGTTGGATTTTATCCTTTAAAGTTCCTATGAAGACATCATCTTATGTTCCTCTGGAATATCATTTACCCTTATATTCAATTTTTGGAAGTCCTAATTTTTCTCCACCACTAAACCCTTTTGTTTGAGATTTATCAATTGGCTAAAGAGGGTGTTTCTCTTTGTATCCTCATAGTGTGCTATCATTTCCTCCATAAAATTTGATCAAGTGACAATTTTTTGATAGGAGAAAAGCCATCGAAAAAATACAAATGTATTTTGTTCTAAATATAAAGTTGCAATGCATACCTTTTGTGTGTTTTGCACATTATTGAGATCAAATTATTTCTCTATCTGTAGTATCCATGTTACAGGATCCTTGTCATCAAAATTCCTCATACCGATATTTGGAATATGGTGGGTCTTCAATCCAACATTAGTGTTTATGAAATCACGATTAACATTTATTTTGTTCTCATCATGAGTTTCCTCTACTATCTTTTCTCCATTAGGAAACATTTCGTGTATCAACATTTTCAAACCTTCCATGTCTTGTTTTAGATCATTCTTCATGTCTTCCATGTTGTCTTTCATTTTTTCTTATATACCATCGATCTTAACTTCCATGTCACTACAAGGAAAAGACCCTCTAGCGGAGGTTTTAAAGGATGTATTTAGAGTTATAAAATTGGCCAAAATTGTCAAAAAAAAAATTGCTAAAACATCCGTTTATGGTTACAGAGGTTTTGGCAGAGCTTTTAATGGAAATTCAACACAGCCAAAAAACAATGGGCAGCCAGAGCTTATTATGAATGTTTTTCTCATCGGTGCGCTACTCTTGCTTTAACGCACCGGTGCGTACATGTATAAGGAGCCCCGAGGCAGTTGAAGAAGAATTCACTAGGCCGTTAAGGTATAAAACCACACCGGGCATAGTGTTGGTGATACAATGCATGGTGCCATTCTAATTGGCCTTGGGATTTGTGCGGTGCCCATAGGTCGTATCAACGCACCGGTGTGTAGATTTAAAGAAACACACCCATGCGTAGTATGACAAAAAGGCACCGAGATTTATAATTGGTATCGATATCCGTGCGGTGCCCATAGGTCGTACAAATGCACTAGTGCCTATAGACACATAAATGCCCTGGTGCGCAGTATCACACAAACGCACTGAGATTTATAATTGGTATCGATATTCGTGTGGTGCCCATAGATCTTACAATGGAACCAGTGCATATAGACACATAAACACACTGGTGCATCATACCACACAAACGCACCCATATTTTTTATTGGTTTTGGTACTTGTTCAGTGCTTGTAGGTCGTAGAAACGCACTGGCATGCTTCATAATACAAACGCACGAGTGTATAGTTACTGACACGCACTGGTGTACAGTTACTGACACGCACCGGTTTTCATTTTGTATTTTTTAGAAACATCGACCTGTGATAGTGCAATTATTGTGATTGTTTTAAATTCTTTATTCATCAAAAGTCGACACTTCTTGTAACAATATTCATATTAATTAACTTTTTATTAATGCATTTGAATGTGATGTTTGGATTAATTTTTATATCATATCATAATTATTATGGTTTTTTTAAATTCATTATTCATAAAAAGTCGACACATATATATCTTATAATAATATTCATATGATTTATATTTTATTAGTGCATTTGAGAACGATAATGGAGAACGCAATAGAATAAATTAAAACATATATATATATATATATATATATATATATATATATATATAAGACAGTCTTTATCATACAAAATGGGATAGTTATTGGTATCCCTTTGTCTTTCAATTGGGACACTATGTCCATTACATTAAACAAAATGTTTGATTTCACAAACATATTTCAAAAACTACAATGCCTTGCTTTGATATCCAAACATAGTGATCATCATTCTTCATTTAAACTATTTTCACTGCTAGAGTTACTTCCATGACTTGGGTTATTTTCGGGAATGTTTTGTTCACAGTGTTGATTGTTTTCTTCTTCTTCACCTTCCATCTACAAACATAAAAACAAACTGAAATGAGTATATATATATATATTGGTGAGAATAATGAAAATTGAAATATTAAATAATATACATCAATGTAAATCGAAAATAAAAATGACGTACCATAGCAACAATTGACTCATAAACTATACACATTCCTTCAAAACCATGTACCATGCCATCTTTCAAAATTTCATCTTTTGGCGCAGTTCCATACTTTGTTTCCTGCAAGTTTTATACCCCATAAAAAATAATATATTTAATATAAAAGATGTTTTTGTTTTATTAATTATAGATGGAGCTAAGTAAAACAAGATCGATAGATGCTTACAAATCCCACAATTAATTTCTGATATGCCAACATATACTCACAACCCATATTTAACCCAATTTTAATCAATTCATCTAATGGTTATTCTTTGTATGTTAGCACCTGTTTGAAGACATTCAATGATGATTTTTGTAAAACAATTTAAAAAATAAAAAAATGAAATCTAGTTAAGTTGTTATAAGGAAGTAAAAATTACTCACAAACTTAGATATCAACCCTTTTCTTCCTTGTCGTCCTATTTTATGTGCTGAATGGGTTCTATTTTCTTTTCTTTTCTACAACAAAATTCTTTAAAATTAATATTTAATGCTAAATTGTTTATTTATTGTACCTAATGATCAAAAAATTCAATGATTACATATTACATTTGAAGCACGTTGTTGTTGAGATGGCTCCTCCTATGATGCAATTTTGTCCATTTCTTTGACCATCTCCTTGTACACCTTTTTGGACATTCCTACTGGCATATTTATGATATCAGCTCGTTCATCTTTTGAGATTTTCATAATATTCCTAAAAATTTAACATGACAGTAAAATATTTAATTTTTATATTGATATATGAAAAGTAAATATAACAAAAGTGATATTTATAAATAATTCTAGACAAACATTTAAAGGAATATTACTTTTTCATTCCTTATTTTTTGTTGTTGTACATTTTGGCTATCAAAATTCTGACATGTCTCATTGACCAGTTCTCTAGAAACTCTTCCTATAGTTTAGTTAAAATTTGGTTCTCAGAATCATTGGATTTATTTTTGTATTGTAAGTGGAAAGAACATCTATACATTCGTTCCACTAGATCCCTCAAACATTTGTAAAAGTTTTTCCCCCTTTCGTTAACTTCCAACACCACTCCAGATGAGCTAAGGAGCAATTCATTTTCATTTTCATGTTCTATTTTTTTTATTTTCTTAGAACAACATTCCTTTTCTGAGTTGTTGGTTCCTGTAGAACATTAAACAAATGTGAATTAATAGACTGTTTGACACATGTTATGTAATAATTTTAAGTATATTATTAATGATAATTAAAAAAATAAATTCATATTCAATCGATAGTATTTTTTCATTCACTTGATTCATCCTTTTGCAATTTTCCCATCAAGCTTTTAAGCTCTTCTAGTCCTAGATCAAAAATAATCTTATCGAGCTTTGTCATTTTGTGGCTCTGCATGATACATAGGAAACAATACATATTAGTTAAACTTAAATATAGTTCAAAAATAATATTTTTTATGAAGAATTTACAAAGAACTTGCCTTTTTTCTTTTCTTGATGTGTTATCAGTATTTTTGTTACTTGATCTCTTGTTAGTAATTTCTTTATCAATCTGAAACATGTACCATATAATTCATTGATATATTTATAAATAAATTGTCAAATTTTCAGGTAAAAAATAAATCTCAATACACCGGTGCGCCTTTCATGATCTACGCACCTCCGCTAGTGCGTGGGGGTATTAAAAATGCATTGAAAAATAGTATAATAGACCATAAGGTGTGTGGGCTATTATAAACGCACCGCAAAAATAGTGTAATAAATAGTACGATGCTATCCTCATAACATGGATCATTGGTGCCCTGTTTCAGATATGGCGCACTGATTTAAAAAAATTGTTTCAAAATTTTTTATTACATGGTACTTGCATGGTGTGCTTTATAATATAGCACACTGGTGCACTAGGTTATGGAGGGCACACCGATAAAAAAAAATCCATTTTTTCCAAAAATTCACGCAATGGCCAAATGGATTGGTATCTGACCATGCAAGTCGTCTTGTGGGTTGGATGTCAATCTAAAATGAAAATCCCTAATTATGAATAACATAAATAGGTAGAAGAAAGGTAAAAAACAAAAGAATGAAGGGCTTAGGGTAAAAATGGATAAAACTATAGAAAAAGTAAAAAAACTGTAGAAAAAGTAAAAAAAAATAATCAAATTTAATCGCGAGATGGTTTTAAATTCTATGCTATAGGGTTTGAATCACCAGAGGTTTGGTTTCTGACTGTATGAATACTTCCGTTTGAACGTATTTCACTCCTCCACAGTGCCCTCATGCTCTCTTGCTCCAGGTCTGTCTCCTACAAATATCTGGCTGAAAAATTTAGCAAAAATAGTGAAATAATGAAAAGTGTTAAGGATTTAAAGAATTATTTTGTGAAATTAGATTTTTGAAAATATTTTTCCGCCCATTTTACAATTTGCCTCTTTTTTTCACTTAAAGAAAATAGAGGTATTCTTTTTTTATTTGTGTGTATTCTTCACCGGTGCATCACTTAATAGCATCGCACCAGTGCAGTTATATGTACAGTAGCACCAATTTTCAGTTAAGGCACCGAAATTAATTTTAGGTGTGTACACAAAAATTTAGTGAAATCCAACCATAGAAATTGAGAATTAAATTTTGTTTATTCTTGCGAATTAGAGTTAGAATTAAAATTGAGAATTGGAATTGGATAAATTCTTGATGGAAATAACAATTATTCCAATGCATTTTCTTTATCGCAGGAGGTCCCCACTGATTATGTGGAGAGAATGAAATGTGGGGCATGTGAAGATGCAATATGACAGGGCCCAAGTGGGAAATTGTGGCATGTGAACCTATTATAATTGGCACTTAAATATTTGCAACCAATATGTTTTAGAATATAATCTACAGATAGAAGGATGGTCTACCAACAATTAGTACATATAATCTGCAGAACGGTAATGTTCTGGGAGCAATGACAACGAGTCCTTCATTCTGCATTTGTTAGCAGAAGAAGACTGATTTTCGACTAGACGATGTAGTTATTACATGTGGAGGCAATGGTTTCTCATAGAAAATGAGTATAGGGTTGAGCAGAGAAAATACATTGAAAAATAGGCTATTACATTAGCTTTTCCAATGGGAAACTAATTTTTAGGTGGAAATATGGTAGCTCTAGGTATCTATGCTTTTTTTCCCATAGAAATGGTCACTGGATTTCCATTTATATTACAGGCTCACTTTTTACTGGTTTCATCCACAGGACCACAACTCAGACAAGTTAGAGATGCCATTCAGGTTCAATTGAAAGCCAAAGATGTGATTTTATGTGACGTCAGCTTTGCTGGTAAAAGTTTATGTAAGCCAACCGAAGCTCGGAAAATAATCCCAACTGCTATTAAATGCATTCTGGAGAATGTTTCCCTTCATGGGGGGACCTATCAGCCTAAAAAACAACATCAATTGATCTTTCTCTGTTGTCCTTAAGGGAATGGGAATCCTTCCCTTCATGGTGCTTCTTTGCTTTATCGACTTCCTCAATTGATATTTCTCTTCCATCAACTCTGCTCTCCATTTCTCCATCAAGGGACCTCTTAACCCTATCGCTGGCCTCAATAGAATGTTCTCTGTTGGTCTCAACCTATACTCCTTTTCTCCTTTTGTACTATGTTGAGCTCTGTAGCTGTCTACATCCCTGTAAGTGTCTTTGTACATCTTTCTATTTGAATCACCCATTTTCTCTGCTATAAAATTCTCAGCCGAAATTCAAACTCTCGTCTTCTCAAACACTCATCTCCTCAGAAAAATTATTGCCCATGATTTGAACCCTCTGCTGCTCCAATACTACACTTTACAGAATAACCTTGTTCTGGTGGGCGTTGTTTTATAGGTGCACTGGGGAAGTTTGTAAGATTGAGGTTTTTGTTTTGGCGCAATGTTTTATGATGCACCAGTGCGGAAGAGTTCTGAAGCACCTGTGTGCTTGGGTAATAAGATGGACCAGTGCGTGTTATGATGATAAGTGCACCGGACTACATAAAGTTCTTTTTTTTGTATGTAAGATCATAATAAAATAATGATAATTCTAAAGTACATGAATTTATTTGCATTATTTTCTAAACTTTATTATGTTACAAAAATTCATATTATTCTAGATTTATTATTTTACAATTATTTACAAATTTAAAAATTTAAATATTTTAATAAAATAATTTCACATTAATACAATTAAAATTTTCACATTAATACAATTAAAATTTTACAAATATTTTACATACAATTAAAATTAAAATTACAATTACAATTACGATTTTACAATTTCACATGCAATTACAATTAGAATTACAATTACAATTTTAATTTTACATACAATTACATTTACAATTACAATCATTTCACAGTAATACAATTAAAATTAGAATTAGAATTAGAATTAGAATTACAATTACAATTAAAATTACAATTACAATTTTACAATTTTTCATATATACAATTACAGTAATTTCACAATAAATTAAATATTACAATTACAATTAAAATTTTACATTAAATATTTTACATACAATTATAGTTAAAATTACAATTACAAATACAAATACATATTTACAATTTTACATACAATTAAAATTTCAATTACAATTACAATCACGACATAATATTTAATAAATATCATGGTCATTTAATATTAAATTAATTAATAAACATCACAATCATGATAACCATCATAGAAACATCATCTTCGACTAAAAAACACATTCAAACATCAAATTAACATTATATATTAACATCATCACAACAAAAACATCAAATATACTAATCCAGGTGGATATTGGTGGCCACCCGCCTATTCCACTTGGGGCCCCACCATTGTCTCTTTCATTTTTTTCACAACTTACTATTTTTAGCAGTTTTTCAGGTGCTGAACTTTCGAAGCCATTTTGAAGCCCCAAACGGAGATAGTAGGCTGAAGTTACGTCCCTGGGAAGTTGAAATACCAATTTACCCAAACGGAGCCCATAGTTTTGGCACTTCATCTCCTAGGGTTAGATTTTTGGACGTTTAGAGTTCTCCATTATTTCTCCATAATAAATAGTCCCTCGAGCCTCATTGTTACACAGTTCAAAGATCTTGCAACCACCACATCTCTTCTCAAATATTCGCTACCAGCACCCTAGTTATTTTTTTTCCATCATGTTTGTAAGCATATTTCTATGAATTGATATTAATGAAATGAAGCCTTATTTCCAATGTATTGCTATGTTTATGGTTATCTATGAATTTTTTTGCGTTCTTGTATAAATTTGGATCAGTGGTATCAAAGCGGTTTGGTTTTTCTCGATCCTTCTTTGCATGTCCCCAATGAGGTCGGGGTATAAGGAGTTAGGACTCGATCTGGTGGAACCTTTGCAAGATCAGCCTTGCAAACCCCAACGGACAGCCATGGGGAATGAAAAGAAAGATGAGGGAGTAGGAGATCCTATCAAAATATTGCTCAAGGAAGCCCTCGAAAAACAAAGGAACACGATGATGGATAGCTTTGCCCAGATCCTTCAACGACTGCCCATCGGCGGCGCATCTGCATCCAACAGCCACTCTGGAGGCGCGACTCCCTTGAAGGTACAAGTAGACTTTGACATTCCCATATTTTAGGGTCAAATAGATGTAGATGTCATAGATAGATGGTTGAATCTATTAGAAGGATATTTCTCGGTTCATGAATTTTCCGACTGGGAGAAGATTATTTTTGCACTCCTCAAAGCTACCTACTGTGAGAAGAAGAAGGAGACAAAACCCTCTCTGTTCTCAGCCGTACCCACTTGGATTTATTTCCGAGATGCCATCAAGGAACAATACTATCCCGTGGAGAGATATGAGGACAATTACATACAATGGACCATGCTACGACAACAAAGGGATCAAGATGTGCATGAGCTAACAAATCTGTTCCAAAGCGCACAAAGTTGGGTATCAAAGATTCAGAGAAACATTTGGTGCTAAAGTATCGCGGTTGTCTGCACAGATACATTCAGGAGGAAATGGACTTCGTCGACATCTCCTCACTTGGTATGGCATATTGGTATGCTGCCAAGATTGAGCAGAAATTCAAATAGAAGAAGTGAAACTTTGGATATGCAAATCAAAAGTAAGGGAAAGGTGCACCCAAACTGCAGAACAAAGGATAAGGCCAAGGCATGGTGGCCTAAGACACAAGCAAAGAACAACACAGTGAAGCCAAAGAAGGACATGGGAAAGTGGTGTGAGTTCCATAAGAGCTCCAGTCACAACACAAGTCAGTGTCGGGCCAAGCAATCGTTAGTGCCTGAGATGAGGGCTTGTGAATTAGATGCATGCTCCGACTCTGAATTAGAACCTGACAATGTGAATGACGAAGCAAAGCAGATTATTGATGCGGAGCCCAACGCTATTGTTGCCACTATGAATATCCAGAAGATCCAGAGGAGGCACAACGTCACTTCCACTCCCAGATGTGGGTAAAGGGTGCCCCGCTACAGTTCATTTGTCGACAATGGGAGCCAAAATAACCTCATTTCAGTAGTTTTTGTGAAGCGTTTGGGCTTACCGACCACAGTTCACCCACAACCATACACCATCGGGTGGCGTCACCAAGGATGGGATCTCCGCGTCAGCCAGCAGTGTCGCCTTCCCTATAGCATCAAGCCCTTCACGGATGAGGCCCTTGACAGATGAGGTATTGTGTGACATTGCTCCTATTGATTTTTCTCATGTATTAGTAGGCCAACCATACTTGTGGAAGCGACATAATGTGTATGAGTCTTGTCCTTGCGCTGTTATTGTTACTTTGGGAAATAAATTGTACAGGATACCAGAGGTACCACCGCCTCCCACTATCTCTTTAGTTACTGCAAAACAATATAGTAAGGTCATTTCCCAAACTAGGAAATTTGTTTTCCTGATGATCTGCCCCTAGGGCAAGAAGAAGACTGTGGCCACGATCTCCAAACATGGATCCTCTGCACGACAACAACAAATGGACAAGGTTGTGGAGGAGTACGAGGACATCTTCACCTCACCCACAGGGGTGCCTCTAAATTGTCAGGTCAAGCACCCCATTGACCTGAACCTAGGTGCGCCACTACCCAATGGACCAATCTATAGGCACTCTATTCTGGAGAATGATGAAATCAAGAGGTAGAATTAGGAGCTGATGTAGAAAGGTCACATCCGTCCAAGTTCATCGCCTTGGGGGAGACTGACCGTGTTGGTACAGAAGAAGAATGGGACTTGAAGACTCTATACTAATTATCGAGTGTTGAACAAGATCACTATCCGGAATAGGTACCCAATCCCACAGATTGATGACCTTCTAGACCAACTCAAAGGGGAAAAATATTTCAGCAAGATCAACATGAAGTTTGAGTATCACCAGGTACCAATCGAACCCTCTGATGTGTGGAAGACTGCCTTCAAATCTAAGGAGGGCATTTTCGAATGGATCGTCATGCCTTTCGGATTGACAAATGCTCCTGCAACCTTCATGAGGTTGATGGATGACATCTTGCGTCCATTCACCAATTCATTTGTAGTGGTATACTTGGATGACATTCTGACCTTCAGCCAGACTTAGGAAGAGCACCTCCACCACATCCGATAAGTCCTCCAGACACTATAGCAACACAAGTTGTGTGCCAATTTGGAGAAGTGCACTTTTGGCATGACCTAGGTTCAATATCTGGGATACGTTATTGAAGAAAGGGGGTGCATGTGGATCCAACCAAGATCCAAGTCATTCGGGATTGGCTAGCCCCAACTACCCTAACAGAGATTCGCATATTTCCAGGTCTTGCTAATTTCTACTACAGGTTCGTGTTGGGATTCTCTCATATCACTTGGCCCTTGAGTCAAGTTACCAAGGGAGGAGTGAAATCAAAATTCTGTTGGTTGGAATCTCAACAGAAGGCGTTTGTAGAATTGAAACATCGCATTTGTTCTGACCCAGTGCTCACATTACCAGACTTGCAACAACCATTTGAGATCGAGACATATGCCTCTGACTATGCTATTGGGGCAGTTATTACTCAACAGGGGCATCCAGTGGCATATCACAGTGAGACATTGACTGACATAGTTCGAAAGTATCCCACTTATGACAAAGAAATGTATTCCATTGTGTAGGCCTGTCGACAATGGAATTATTACATTTTGGGGAAGGAGACAATCATCCACATAGATCACCGACCCCTGTAGTTCATACAGAGACAAAGGAAGTTGCAGAATGATCGCCATCAGAAGTGATCCTCATATCTACAAAAATTTTGATTTGAATGTCAATTACAAGAAGGGTAGCACCAATAATGTTGCAGACTACCTCAGCCGACCACTGATCTTGGCCATAACCACCATTCTCAACTCTTGTGGGCATGAGACTTCTGATTGGCCACTCCTCTACAAGATTGATCCATAATTCAACTACACATACAAGGCACTCTTGGGGGTACGCAAGTTACAAATTTTCACCTCCAAGATGCACTATTATGTCACCTCGGACAACTTTGTGTTCCTTGAAGTGAGCATGCCAAGATGATATGGGAAGCACACTACAGTTGAGTCGCTGGGAATTTTACGGTTGAGAAAATAGTGGCAGTATTGTAGAAGTATTTCTATTGGTCGAACCTTCAACAGAATGTCGGTAAGTACATCAGATCCTGCACTACTTGTGCCATTTCCAAACAAACCATCAAGAAGCAAGGGCTCTATACTCCGCTACCTACCCCTAGTCGACCTTGGGAATCCATCTCCATCGATTACATGTCAGACCTTCCTTCTACTAAGCATGGAAACGACTGTGTTTTCATGGTCATTGACAGATTCTAAAAGATGGCCATTATGGCAGCCTTCCAGAAGAATATCACAACAGAAGCCACTGCTAAACTCTTCTTTGAATGAGTGTGGATTCACTTTGGGATCCCACAGTATATCATATCAGATCACGACAGCAGGTTCCTCATCACATTTTGGTCCAGCCTCTAGTCAATTTTGGACACCAAGCTCACCAAGTCCACAGCTTTCCATCCCCAAACTGATGGCCAAACAGAGGTCGTCAACAGGATGATTGTACACAATATGTGCATGTACAATTCAAAGCATCCACGCACATGGGATGAGAGCCTTCCCTATCTACAACACAATTATAAATGGGCTCTCCATAGCTCAACCGACCATAGCCCCTTTCAGGTGGGCTTGGGATTCCAACCACTATGTCCCATTGACGTAGCCATGCCATTTGCAGCTACTCAAGCCAATTCGGCTCATGTCCAGTATGAAGATGACAAAGAAAACAACTTCATCAAGTGAATTCAACATATATGCCAACAGGTTCATGACATATTGGACATAGCCAATGCTAAGTACAAGCAATGACATGATCAACATTGGGTGCCACACAACTTCCAGGTGGGCAAAAAAGTGTGGCTACATTTGCAGAAGGAGCACCTCACTGGACCCCACCAAAATATTTTCCCACTCTGATATGGGTCGTACACCATCACCGAGGCTGTACGGAACAATGCCTTTGAGCTCAATATTCCACCATTCCTTGGTCTGCACCCAGTATTCAATGTAGAACACCTTCATCCCTACTTCCCACCTCTATTAGACACCTATGACATTGCAAAAGAACTCACACCAAAAGATTTAAACCCATACTGCATGGAATAGGACACCACAGAATATATCATGGACATGCAAATCAATAACACTCACTGACAGAAGATCCAACTGTATTGGGTTGTAAAATCTGGCCAACTCCTGCACCAAGGGAAGTGGTTCACGAGGGACTGAGTTCAACAGAAGTTTCCTCATCTCATGAAGGAACCCAATTCAATGGGGACCACTACTTTCTAAGGGGGGAAGAATGATCCAGGTGGATATTGGTGGCCACCCGCCTATTCCACTTGGGGATCCACCATTGTCTCTTTCAGTTTTTTCATAACTTACTATTTTTAGCAGTATTTTAGGTCCTGAACTTCCGGAGCTATTTTTAAGCCCCAAATGGAGATATTATGCAGAAGTTATGTCCTTGAGAAGTTGAAACACCAATTTACCCAAACGGGGCCCATATTTTTGGCGCTTCATCTCCTAGGATTAGGTTTTTGGACGTTTAGAGTTCTCCATTGCTTCTCCATAATAAATAGGCCCTCGAGCCTCATTGTAACACATTTTAGAGGTCTATAGCTGCCACATCTCTTCTCAGAGATTCGCTACCGGCACCCTAGCTATTTTATTTCCATCATGTTTGTAAGCATATTTCTGTGATTTGATATTAATTAAATGAAGCCTTATTTCTTCTGTATTTCTATTTTTATGGTTATTTATGTATTCTGTTGCATTCCTGAATAAATCTAGATCATATACATCTCATGTCAAATAACTCATGCTATCACTTACACATCTATCTGCAAGCTAAACATTAAATGAACATATCTAACATGACCTAACAATATACACATCATGATGATCACCAACATGTAAATTAAGTACAACTGCAACATGTACATAAAATAAGTGGACCATATATATATATATATATATATATATATATATAATTTTAAAAATATATA
This sequence comes from Pinus albicaulis, assembly GCA_034641835.2. Classification (NCBI taxonomy): domain Eukaryota; kingdom Viridiplantae; phylum Streptophyta; class Pinopsida; order Pinales; family Pinaceae; genus Pinus; species Pinus albicaulis. Next base: position 975,606,044 of record CM076577.1, on the reverse strand, counting down.
ACTTTAATATACATGCCATGGATCTGGTAGTACAACATCAATAACAATACAAGTGGAGGCCTGCTCAGTCAATGGTGCATCCTCGATGGTCGATGGTAGAGCCTGCTCATGATCATGACTAGTACTGATGGATGGATCAGCTGGTGGTAGTACAACATCAATATAAGCAGTACTAGTGGAGGCCTGCTCAGTCAATGGTGCAGCCTCAACAGTCGATGGTCCAACCTGCTCATGATCATGACTAGTACTGTTGGATGTTGCAGGCTGCTGACTGGACGTGGCTAATGGTCCAACCTCATCTCCATGATGACTTCTAGATGCTAGTGGAGCGTCATTATCATCAGACGCAGTGCGAGGTGAATGATCATGAGATGACGAGTCACTACTCGTGAAATTTCCATCATGTGTTGTGGCTTGACCACGCCTATAACGTGCAACAGTCCTCCTCAGTCGTGTAACATCTGTCGTAGCTCCCGTGCCTTGTCGTATCAGGCTGTACATGTCACATGAAATGCCTCTCCACATTTGTAATAGCCTATCATCAGCTTGTATGTCTCTGTAATGAGTGGACCTGATGTCTGCCTCAACAATCAGTGCACTGATTTGGTCGCCCAACTCCATATTGGATCTAATATCAGGTCGACCACACCTAGCAAAAGGTGGTACTGGTGCACCAGCATGAGCATGTCTCTCTACACCACCCTCCTGATCATGATCCTTAGCATCTTCCATGTCCTGATCGTCAACAGGATCCACACCTGGATCATGTGGTGGTTCAAGCATCTCCTCGCCATCAAAAGAGCCATTGTTTGAAAAATATATACAAGTACACAACAATAATTAGAAAATTTAATAAAAACAAGTTAAAGAACATGTTATAATAAATATAAATAAAACAATAATATTACATCTATCATCTAACGGCTCATCATTTGTGAAGAGGATCACACCCTTGCCAATCTAATCCAGCATAAGGACAGGGGACCATAATGAAGGGATGTAGTTCATCAACACTGGCTAGTAAGTCTAGTGCATCATGCGATATCCTGGCTGGAAACATAGTCTCTCCCCTCTTGGGCATCATATGCATCCGGGCCTCCAACATCAGCCTACGAGGCTGCTGAACAAAAGTAGGCCTCATCTCTTAAAACCTCTAAAAAATAAACAAAAAATCTCTAAAGCAAAAGGGAATTTGACCCTCCCTTGTGCATGAGCACAACATCTATCTATGGTCGTACAAAACTGCCGCAAAAAAATGGCAAACCAGCTGACAAGTCGTGGCTCCTGTACTAAAGAATCAACATCATATAGAAGTGGAAAACTAATGCAATGCCCATCACTGGTGTTGTGTGAAATAGTTGAAATGAAAAATGAGAGGCGCTTCATGTCCTGTCTACCAAATTCACCAATACATAACTGACCTCCAGGTACCTGAAACTCTGAAGGAGACTGTACATCTTCTCCAATGTATCTCTGGGAGTAAACGAACTGACTCTCTACTACACAACTAGCTGGAACCTTTGGGAACGAGGCAAAATACACCCCTCTCCTTGATAGCCCTGTAATGAAATAAATATCCTCCTAAATGGGTGTGTACCACTGATCAGAACCAACCTGGAAAGCTTGGTGGTGGGCATTCCACTTGCGGATAAGATGTCTCAAAAACACACTAGGGGCCTTAAGGGAAGTAGCCTCCTCATAGAACTTGAGGAGGCCTACATGCCTTAGGAGCCCTTTGGTATCTGCTGTAATAGGGAGAGGGTACACATCTCTCTCCCTCTGTCATGCCTCCCACTAGCGAAGTATGTCATACTACTCCGCCTATTTTTGTTGTTGTTCCTCCTCTTCTCCCTGAATCATTGACATATTAATTAAAAAAATTTATTAAATTAGACATGTATTTAGGAATATACATTTATAATTTTTTTGGAAAAAAAAACAGACCAGTCAGTGCACCAAAAAAATAGTCATGCACCAGTTTTGGTGTGCCTTTTGTTTGTAGCACACCAGAGGCAGTGCCCTAGATGACATAAAACACACCGTATACAGTGCAGATGAAATTTTTTCAACCACTGTTGACTATATATGGTGTCAGAAGAGTGGTGCGTTGACTAAAATATACACCCCAGTGTGTATAATCATGTCAGCACACTAGCTTCTTGACAAATTACATAGTCAATGGTGCAGTATTTTACCTTGTAGCACTGTTAACCCTGTTGGAATGCCGAATGCGGTGTGCTGACAAGCACCGAGGAAAATATTTCTGTTAATGCACCACGTTTCTATTCCCATGGTCAACGGTGCGACTGGCTAAATGACCGCACCACATTTCTTTTTAAATTTTAAAATAATGCGGGGTGCCTTTTGGTACCGCCCCAGACATAGTGCGGGTGCCATTAGGAACGGTTGCGGTGTGGCCTATAAATTTTATAGGCAACACCACTTACCGATGCGAGCCGAATGGCTCATGCGCACCGCGTGACAAAAAAAAACTTTTTAAATGGTTAATTTTAAGGTTATTTCAAATTCTAATCCATTAAAAAGCTTAATTATGGAAAACCTAGAAAAATACTTGTACATTTTGTCGTCGAGGAGGCATATTGGCTGTAGAATTTGAAAAAGAAAAATTTTCCACCGTTTTCCAAAATGCAAGCAGGAGATTGGTGGCCAAAGCATAGCAACAGTGCGTGCAATGGGTGCAATGGGAGCACCGATGTTAGGGCGGCTCAAAGAAGGAGAAATTGCACTGGTGCTTGAGAGCTCTCGAGCACTGAGAAAGGTGAAAAATACGGTCCTTTGGCCATAATTTTTTTTTATTTAACCCTGTTCTGGTGCGTAGGGTTTTATAGGCGCATCGGTGTGGTTTCTTAAGACTGCACCAGGCGGTTTTAGATATAGCACGTTTTTTTATGATGCACCGGGGAAGTTCCTTAACACCACACCAGGCTGTTTCTATTTTTGCGCGATGTTTTATTATGCATCGGGATGGAATATTCATGATGAACTGATGCTTTACAATAATAGGACACACCGGGTCGTTGTGTACAGAGCACACGGTGTCCATTGTGCCAATTTTTTGTGCGACCAATGCTTTACAGTAATAGGATGCACTGGGAGGGTGTGTATGGAGCGCACGGTATCTGGTGTGCTACTGTTTTGTGTGACCAGTGCTTTCTCTTGTAGAGCACACTGGTGATTGAGAGCAGAAAAGTGAAAAATGTGGTTTTTTAGCCGTAATTTCTTTTTTATTTAACCCTGTTCTAGTGCACATGTTTTATAGGCACACTGGTGATGTTTCATATGAACGCACCAATCTGTTTCTGTTTTGGCATGGTGTTTTATGATGCACTGGTGCAATTTCTTGACACTGCACCGGGCAGTTTCTATTTTGACGCGATGTTTTATGACGCACTGGCGTGAAACAGTTGTGAAGCACTGGTGTGTTACAGTAATAGGACATGTCGAGTGGGTGTGTACGGAGTGCATGGTGTCTGGTGTGCTAATATTTTGTGTGCACCGGTGCTTTCTCTTGTAGAGCACACTAGTAATTGAGAGCTCTAGAGCACTGAAAAAAATGAAATATCCAGTTATTTTTGCCGTAATTTTTTTTTTTACTTAACCCTTTTTCGGTGCATGTGGTTTATAGGTGCACCGGTGCTATTTCTTACAAACGCATCAGTCGATTTCTATTTTGGTGCATTGTTTTATGATGCACCGATGTGGTTTCTTAATACCGCATCGGGCAGTTTCAATTTTGGCGCAGTTTTTTATGATGCACCAGCACATAATAGTTACGAAGCATTGATGCTCTATATTAATACAATGCACCGGTCGGGTGTGTATGGAGCACACGGTGTACGATGTGCCAATTTTTTGTGCGCACCGGTACTTTCTCTTGTAAGTAGCACTGGTGCCATGTTGAATGATAAGCACACTGAGTGGAAAACATCTGCAAAACCCTCCACCTACCAACCTCTTCTAGTAACCTCTAGTAGAAGCAGATGTATGGGGTATTTTTATAAGGGGTTCCTCAAAAAAATTTGCTAGAGGATCTTTTCCTTGTGGTGTGTCTTCCATGCCATTCTTCAAACCATCCATCTTAGCTTCCACGCTTTTCTTCAAACCATCCATATTAGCTTCCATGCCTTTCTTCAAACCATCCATATTAGCTTCCATGCCCCTCTTCAAACCATCCATCTTAAGTTTCCACGTCTTTCTTCAAAAGTCCCATTTCATTTTTTGTTGCTCATTGCAAGAGCGAAATTTGGTGCGCGTGCTCTTGTAATTTTTATATATCATGTTTCACTTCTTCATCTTCATGAGTGATAGTAGAGTATTCTGAGGGCTTGAAGGGTGTTGAATTCTTTTTAGGGGGCATTTTAGAACCCAATATATATATATATATATATGCTTCAATATGCACTTGGAATCACTTCAAACTAATTTTTCAAACAAGACTTATGCAATTTGAAAAACAAATACACACCTTTTTCTTGCTTTTGATGAGATTGATATTGAAACTGAATTATCTATGTGATTTCAATTCTTCAATATATGAAATTTGGTCTTGTAGTGGTCCTCTGAATATTCTTTTGAATTCCATAGGTCTGACCTAATTTGGATGCTTCAAGGCAAAGTTATGCCCAATCTCCCACAATGACCTAATTATGGACTGATTCAATAGAGAAAACTTATATGGCGTGCCACGTATCACTCTTTCCTTCTTAGGCTCTAAAGTTGATACACAGGAAATTAAAGTCCATGTACTTTCGACCACTTTTTACAGAATTCAAATCCGATTCTCAGAGAGAGAGTTATGACGACTATCCCAAGGCCACATCGTTTAAATTAAATTCAGGAGCCTACAAAAACCCTAACTTCCACAAATCATATATCCGCAAGTATTGTGAATGAAGATCTAAAATTTTTTCATGAAGTTTGTTAGGATTTCGACTTTGCGTATTCAAAATTTCAGCTGCTAAACCTCGTAGAAAAAAATTTATAGCGAAAATGCCACTATGACTTGTTTGGAGCAGTGAAACCCTAGAACCCAAAGCTCTAATACCAAATGTTATGAAACCAAATCCAAAAATAAAATAAAATGGAGATCAATGCCTTATAAATAAGCCACTTTGAGGGGGCAACCTCCTTTACATTATATAAATGAACAATTCTTGGATGATACAAATGAAAAAACCTTTTTTCTATATATAGGAGTCCATGGGGTCGCAATATAATCCTAGATGACCTAACAATAATAATGTAAGGGCACAATAATAACAATATGGGGGTTATAAGGGTACAAAAATAAAAATAAGGGGGCTACACTAACAACAATAAGGGACTACACTAGTAATATAGGGACCTAACATTTTTATAGGACTTCTTTGAGGAAAATTGTAAATCTGCAATACATATATTGGGATGTTGAATGAGGGTTTTTAATTATGTTTTGAATCCTTCACTAGTAGTGATTGTTTGTACTGGAGGGAACATTAGTAGGCATAAACTTGTGCAAGTCATGCCATTTGGTATTTGGTATCAGCTGCTCTTAGAGTGAAGAAGAATGTTGGGCTTCCAATTTGTGTGATCATGTCAATTAGCTCATCCCGTCACTTGTTCCAGAAAGAGCACATTCCTCGTAGGGTTGAGCCAGAGCGCATGACTTGTTAGAGAAATTTTGAATTTAGGAACTCACGAAGACATTGTCGTAGATCTGGAATAGTTGTTGGCAATTTGTTCTCAATTTGCTTCCTCACAAAAATAGTGGAAGTTGATTGGCTACAGTGGCGCATTAGAATTTTATATAGGTAGTAGAAAAATCTTGGATATTGGTCGAATCGGTTATCATGGTAGTGCAACAAGTGCAAATCATATTCATGCATTTCAAATTTTGTAATTCTTGGTTGTGTGATCATGGAAATGCCTATAGGAAAGAGTGTGGGGAATGACATAGCAAAGAGGCCCTCGGTGGTGTATTCATTCATAGGTGAGAGATATTATAGGCCAGTCGATCGAATTTGTTGAGTTTGGATTGGTGGAGTGAAAATAAGCACGAATGTGCTCAAGTTCAAAACACGAGTTTGGGAGAATTGGAACAAAATAAGAAGGTTGGATATCTAATGGAGTTAGCATGGCATCAGGATCATATGTAGGATCGACTATGGTTTGATGGGGTTCAAAAGAGGATGGTTCTATGGGGTTCAAAAGGGGATGTGGTTACATTATGAAGAAGAGAAGAAATATTTTTAGGTTGATCTGGTAGAGCATAAATTGAAGATGGGTTTAGTTGGACATATTTGTAGTAGGGATCATTAGCTAGTTTGTATTCAAGTGCTACAAGTATACATGACTTGCACACGAAAAACTCATAAGTTGTTTAAGAAGGATTGTGCCTTTACACAATGAGGATGTCCAAATAAGAAACGATTCAAGGTAAGTATTTGGAAATAGTAGTGATTTCTTGAGGGAAGCTGATTGTATGGCTGCTATATTTGTATAGACCACCACGAGCATCAGTTACCTGTATAATGGAGTTTACACATGCGACGAGCATTTACTCAACTTGTGTTAAATTTTTGAAGGTTTTATAGTTGTTTGCCAGGGTCCATGTTGTTTAGATGAGTAAAACAATTAGTATATTTAGATGATGCAAAACGAAAAAAAAAGGTTACCATGTGAAAGCCTTGTTTTCATACCCAGGTACGATTCTTTGTATATTGTGCAAGCATTCATGGTAGAAAGTTTATCTATCCTTTGTCAAAAGCGACAGTGTTCATCATTAGGAGGGGTGTTATATTAGTTTTTTATGAAGGTGGGGTTAAATGTTTTGAATATTTGGGAGAGCACTTGAGAATGGAAGGGGTTTATGGAAAAATGATCTATATAGAGATGATATTTCATGTACAAAAAAGTAACATTCTTTGCAACCATGAAGAATGTTCAAAGGCGGTGAATAACATATCGTTGTGCAACAGACAATACTTGAATATCTTTAAGGACCTCCTTACATACAGAGTCATATTTAATTTCTTCTGAATTTACCAGTATTGTTTGCAAGCGCTCAACACCATTGTAGTACTTTTTTTTGATGAAAAGTGTGAACAAGAAGTGGCAGCTTGATATACATCCACAAATTTCTAGGATATCAGTTGGTTCGATAAGAAGAAGGAAAAAGTCTTTTGTTGTGATGCCCATGAACTCATTTTCTGCGTCATTGAAAGTTGTAACATTTTGAAGGTGTTGGGTGTGGTCATGTAACTCGAATTAAAGTTTGTAACGGTAGTCACATTCTAGGAACTCACTGTTACACTTTGTACAATGCCAAATATTGTTAGAATGGTGCATTACTTTTTTCATGCATTGCTTTCCATTGAAATCTAATGGACATGCAAGAAAATAGAATTCATCCATGTGTAGAATCGTCAGATTTGCACGAACTGCAACACATATTTCTTTCTCAAGGGCTTCCATGCAAGAAATTTCATGAATCATCTTTTGTGATAGGGCTTGTTTGGAAGAAAAATTGTAGTTTCTACTCAAAGACGGAGACAAAGTTATATCATGCTTCATGGAACCAAGAATGGAGTTGAGTTTCTTCAATGTTTAGATTTATGACAAGAGTGATAGTGGAGACTATGTCAATGGTGATTACATTAAATTCAAATACATGACCTCATTTGATATCAAGGATTGGCGGGTTATCAGAAGAGCATAATGCAACAAGGTTTTGTCTTATAGAGTCACAATGGTCTCCCCATATTGTTACATCAGTGCTAGAACTTTATGTGTTCTTTAATGTGAGTGTTTTCCTTAGTGTTTCAGCTCCATCTCTTCGTCGAATTGTCGAAGCAAGCAAGATGGAGGTAACAACACTAATAACATTTGCAATGGTATTTGGGTTTTTAGACTTGATTTCAGAGATAGTTTTGAAATGAAAGCATTGATAAGGGAAGGTTGGATCATCTACTAAACATGGATTGACAGCGGATGCAACAAACAAGTAAATCTCCCATTTTTTTTACGTGGTCATTGTTTGGGTTTGTTTCTTTAATTGTGTCATTTGAAACAATATATAGTTTCCCAACTTGGATTAGATTATAAAGGGATTCATCCAATTTAGAAACTACGGAAAGGTGGATCTCATCTCTATCACGATCAATAAGTTTGAATCAAAGACTTTTCCTGAGTCATGTGCATTGTTGTATGTATTCAATGTTGTCTTTGTAGATGCTCTACCTTGGATTGACCAATAATTCCTGTAGGGATTGAGTGCCTTGAATTATATAATTGCAATTGTGGACGTATTCGTTGGAGTTACTATAGAGGGAAATATATCTTGTGTTGATGAAGAGCTTGATTGGGATGTGCATGCCTTTGCATGTAATAGTGTTGATGAGTCCTTAAGCAACATTATTCTACATCACACAACCTCAAGTTCAATAACTTGAATGGACTTAGTGTAAACAAAAAAATACATATATATAGAATCCTTTGTTTTTTTTATGTAGGAAGAGTATAAATACAAAAAAAAAAAACGGAAGGAGGTGCATTCAAAATTGTAATCTTACGAATATTTTTGATGGATTGTGCAAGCTGTGTTTTTAAGTAGAATGATTGAGCCGATTTGGATGTCTTCAAATGCAACTAGTGTACTATATGCAGATGGTAGCAGAGTCTTGTGTTGATGTATCCCATCAGATAGAGTAATGTGTAAGCGTGAGGATGTAGTTCCTGATGAGGTACCAGAGTTGATGTGGATTATTTGGAGTAGAGGTTGAATCTAAGTGGAACCATTTAGTAATAAAGGAACTACATTTTAAATCAAGGTAGGCTCCATGATATTAGCACAGTACAATATTTTTTGTGATGGTTATACCTGTAATTCATGTTAATGCATTGGAAGAGATATTAAAACATAAAATAATATGTAAGGGAAGCATGAATTGGAATTGTAAATATAATTTATATAATGACTTGCTCAATATGCTATGCAAGAACCCTATTCTCCTCTTCTACAAGGTCACTTGTTTAATATTTTGTTCAAAAAACTCTAAATCCCCTAATCATTTTCTATATAATCCCCTACTTTTGGCGGCAATTATTCACCCATAAAAATTTTCTTGATGCAATGCTTAGAAAACTCTAAAACCCCGGATTTTTTTTGCTACATAATCCCCTACCCATATATCTATGCATTTTTTGATCAGAAAACTCTGAATCCCATAAACATATTAATAAATAATCCCCTGCATATAGAAATGTGAAGTAAAATGGTCCCTTCATATTCAATATTCAAGAATTTTGCCTCAAAATACCTGAAAAAAATACTAAAATACAGAATCTTTGCTACCCCTCGAAGTCTTGTAGTATATCATTACCTTTTAATAAGGAACTCCCAATAGCCTAGCACTTGGTTGATCTTCCATAAATTTTCATATTTCTGGCGAAACATATAAATAATAATACTAAAACCCCTTCATTTTTCTCATTATTTATTCATGTGCATCCTTGCCATTACATAAATGCACTAAATAGTACAAATCACAAACCTTTAAAATAAATTGTCCACTAAACACAAATTTCAAGATAATCTGCCTTCATCCACCGATTAATTTTTGTAGCTCCTTATCTGGGGGATGTACAAGTGGATCAATTTTACCATACCTATCTTAAAATAAGCCCACTCCAATATATTAAATTATCCAAGAATCTTCAATGTTTCTCCTTGGTAGAAGAGATTATCCACAAAAAAATTCTATAAAATTATGTAAAACAGTTACCAAATCCAATAAAATGCACAACGCTATCTAAAATGCTAAGGTCAAGGAATTTTCCAATGGATGTGTTCAAATAGCATCGCTCCTCTAGTGCATTTTCATTTTTCTTTAGGATGGGCCAACCTGTGTGACCACTCCTTCTTGACTCCTAGATATCACTATCTTCATATGCATTTCGTTGTTTAGAAAAGTTCTAACCTAGAAATATTGTAGATTAATACAAGTTGTTATTGAAAAGAAGATTTGTACAATTCTACAAGTTTTTATTGAAAAGAAGATTTGAGAAATGCACAGCTCAGTTGCAAACATGTTAAAATCACCAATGTTAGATTGCTTGCATACCGCAATTATGGACATGTTAAAATTACCAATGTTAGGTTGTGTGTGATGGAGCTGCACTAATAAAGGGGCACTGCAAGGTTGGATTGTGGGCCCTCAAGTTGTACCACAAAAAAATGGAATATACTAAGAGGGATGTTGAAGTTCATAACAGAAGAGCAAGAGGTAAAAACAAAGGATGAAGAATTGGAAGATAAGGGATTTTCTTTATGATGCTTAAATTTTTATCCTTAATCAATGTACATTGTATTTTAATATTTTTCAGTGACTAATATGTATAAATGGTAAGGATTTTATCCCCAAGGGTTAACTCAATCAATTATATTTTAATAAATTAATGTAAATAAGATATATAAATGGGAGGATTTTAGCCCCAAGGGTTAACTCAATCAGTTGAACCATGCACTGAAGGCATGCTGTAGAAAAATAGACCATAGGTCACGAGTTAAAATCCAGTTGACTCCCTCACGGTTACCAACCATTATTGTGGCTGGTAGTTGAACCATTCACTGAAGGCATGCTATAGACAAAGAGACCATAGGTCATGAGTTCAAATCCAATTGATTACCTCACAGTTATCAACCATTATTGTAGTTAGTGGTTGAGACAACATCTATCTGGATAATAGAGAGAATACTGGGGGATCCCATGAGGTTTCTTTGGGGGAAAAATAGTAAGAATTTCAATCTAAGAATGTGCTTGATCGAATTATTGTCTTTGTACTTGCAAATAGTAAAATTCACAAGAGTTTATTTGCATTCTATATCTTGTCGTTCTATGTGATGCTCAATTTCTTTGCACACAATATTACTTTATTTTTTAAGTGTAAATACTAATGCATATTTTGTATATGAATTTACAAAAAAGAAGCTATGGATAGTTGTTTTAGAGCTAATGGGTAATTATTTTAGAGCTAATGGAGCCACTAGAGTCACTATGGATAGTTTTTTTAGAGCTAATGAAACCAATAAAGTCACTGGAATTGACTTAATAATGTCATGTCTCATTGTAAGTGTCAAGATGCCACTTAGCTAAAAATCAGTATTCTAAAAACATATAAAATATTCAAATATTAAGTCAAAAATAGGCATCCATTCCTTTGGAATTCCACCGTTTAGACAACAAAATGCACAATTTATAAGTAGAGACTTGATGGTTGATGAAACTAGAATCAATTTATAATTGATTTTGCAACTAAATAAAACATTTTTTCCTTGTCAAATATTTTTCCTTTTATTGACATGTTCTAAGTACATAATTTGAAGTTAGTAATGTAATTATTTCCTTAAACATTTTTTTTTTGCTTATACTTTTATAGAGCACTCCACCTATTCTCAGCTTTTAGAAGGTCAGAGATACTTTCCAATAGCCTTATATATCGCACACTTGAAAAACAACTACATGTTACATAACTAGAGACAAAAACAATTACTGGCAGGTTTTATCAAGCAACTTTGACTAGCTATGACACAAGTTTCACAAGACTAGTGATTTTTTATAGACATTTACTAAGCCATGTAAAGTTGATGGAATATGGGAAAGTACCAACAAATTCAATTTGAGAAGTTTCTACATAACTGCAAAATATGAATTCAAATATGAATTTCAATTATCATCAATAAAAGCATCACTAACATCATTAAACTTCTCAAAGAATGAGAGAAAACAAATGAATAACAATAAAGCAGGTGAGATATTCGAAAGAAAACTTAACAACATCAAGGTTTTTGCAGAAATAGAATGATTCTACCAAAATGTGAATTTTTAGATTGTGGAATGGATTATGGGATGTTCCCCTTAGCTTCCTTTGTAGTACCAAAAAATTTATCTCCCTTAGGTTTCTTTATTACTTCTAGAGGAATTCAACAAACATGTATTTAGCTCATTTTCTCTTTGTACTGGTAGTAGCCAAAGATTCGAGAACCTTGAAATGAGTCAAATTTTCCAAATGTGTTTATTTCATATTTACTTTTTTTTTAAATAACATCATGATCTTTGGAAAAGGTTCAGTTTCTGAAATTAGAAAGATTAAAGAGATACTGAATATTTTTTGCAATGCCACAGGCATGGACATTAATTTTAGAAAGTCATCAATGTTGTTTGACACTAGATGAAGAAGTAAAGCTTAAATGGTCTCCCTTCTCCCAATGAATTTGTTAAACTTATTTGAAGGCATAAAATAGTTAGGCTTCATTGTAAAGCCTAATATTTATGAGTGCCAAGAGTGTGTATGGTTGTACAATAAAATTTAAGCAAGTGTTTCCCTATTCTGTAATAAGCTGCCCAGTGGCCCTATTATGTAATAGGTGGTTGCCCAGTGCTGGTAGAGGCTATTGTGGGAAGCATTCCTATACTTTAAATTCCTATTACTCAATATAACGCAATCAATTATAATACAACACTATTTTTTCTAGAGCCTTTATTTGGTACCTAATTTGAAGCTCCCATCTAGGCTATGTGTCTCAATCAAACTAAAAGGATACAATTACAACACCAAAAAATAGAAACAACAAATTTAAAAAAAAACTTAGATACATAACAGCACAAAAACAAAAAATAAACATGCAAAGAAAACATGGCATTAGAATTTATCATTACAATTATTCAATTCTCTTGAGATAAGTATTGGTGTCCTTAGAGGTAGGTCCAACAGTGTGAGTACCTTGGAAAAAGTTGAAGCAAGTCCGCCCCTTTAAAATTAGGGGAAATTCACACTCAAACTAGGAGTTTCCCACTGCTAAGCTAGAATCTTAGCATTCACCAAAATTCTAGGAAGTTTTATGACGTGCTCTGGCACTAAAGATTCTCTGCTAGAGTAGAGTACCAAAGGATCTAGCTCTAACAATGACATTTAAAATTTTCAAAAAATGAAAAAAATTGCAAGCCCCTCATCTCATCTACTTATTTTCGTCAAGAAATAGAGGATCAGGGATCATGTTACGCATTGCTTGAAACACCCACTAGGGGCTTATGCTATGTGTGCAAGTTAAACCACTCCATGGGGTTTGAACTGAATAATTGAGTAGAAGGCAGGAAGTGTCTGCCTTTGTAGAAATAACAAGATATTTTGAGGGCACTATGTGTCTCAATCAAACTAAAAGGATACAATTACAACACCCAAAATAGAAGGAACAAATTAAAAAAAAAAACACTTGGATACAAAACAGCATGAAAACAACAAATACACATGCAAAGAAAAAATGACATTATAATTTCTCATTACAATTATTCAATTCTCTTGAGCTAAGTATTGGTGGCCTCAAAGGTAGGTCCAACAGTGTGAGTACCTTGGGAAAAATTGAAGCAAGTATACCCCTTTAAAATCAGGGGAAATTCACACTCAAACTGGGAGTTTCCTACTGCTAAGATAGAATCTCAGCATTCATCAAAATTATAGGAAGTTTTCTGATGGAGTAGAGTACCAAAGGATCTAGGTCTAACAACGACATTTTAAAATTTCAAAAAATGAAAAAAAATTGCAAGTTCCTTATCTCAGCTACCTATTTTTTTCAACTATTTTCGTCAAGAAATATAGGATTAGGGGTCATGTTACGCATTTCTTGAAACACACACTAGGGACTTATGCTATATGTGCAAGTGAGAACACTCCCTGGGGTTTGAAATGAATAATTTATTAGAAGGTAGGAAATGTCTGACTTTGTAGAAACAACAAGATATTTTTCGTCAAAATAATATTTTTTAATCTTCTTGTTGGGATTCTAAGCACTCTACATAACAACAAGATGAGAATTGAGTACCTATTTCTTCTCCCCATTGACTCCTCAATCATAACTGCACTTAGTTTTTTCTTAAATGACATTTTTGATTTGGTTGTTTGGGCATTTTTTTGGTGTTAACATGTATTGTATACTCAGCAAAATTTGGGTGAATTTTCAATACTTATTAAATCTGGTCACAACAAAATGGAAATTGAGGCTAGAACTTAGAATTGATGATGATCTTATTGATCTCATTGCTCATTTCTCTCTACAAAATATTCGAGGATTTATGGATGGAAGTTTAAGTACATAATCATTCCCACAATGGCTACAAAAAACATAAGCAAAGAATGAGGAAGAGGGCCAAACCGATATACCAGAACAATTGTTTTGTCGAGTCGGAAGTTAGGAGGAAATTAATTAGATAGATAAAAATAGCCACCTAGGAATGGGCACCACCAAAAAACAGTCACATTCAAAGGCAATGCTGAAGACTGTGTAGTAGAGAACAAAAATATAAATTTGAAATAGGGCATTTAGGGGACTCTAGAATAAAGGAAATTGTTGTGAAATGAATGGTCATCAATCACTTTGTGGCAGTAGGTGGCATTGCTAAATATCACAAAGTCATGAATTGGAGAAAATGGACTAATTCAATCTGTTGATCATAATCATCATTTGGACTATTCAGGCTATACCACAACCAAGAAGATGTAAAGGCATTATTGTAAGGCTATAACAACACTTTATACAAATCTGGAGATGCTCAACAATGAAAAAAAACAACTACACTACATCAATTTGTAGATCAGTATTATCACTTGGGCTATTTAGGCTATCAAAACCGAGGAAACCCAATTCTCGGGCTATAATACCAGTGAATTAAAATCCAGAGATCCTCGGTAATGAAGTAATCTCTAAGTGCATAAAAACACCAACATCCTCAATTGGTGGCATGTGGAGGGGGTGATGAAAGCAATAGATTCTCATTAATCCTACTGGCCTCAATTGGCGCCCACAGAGGCAGCCATAGAAAATAAGGTCGAAGACAGACCCATAGCGATAGATTTGTTCTCCAGGTTGGTAGGTTCCTCTGTCGATAGCGAAATTTGGATTCCATTTGGGGTAGTTCTGGTCAATTAAAAAGCCTTTTGAAACCGTGGAGAGTTAGTAAAAAGGAAAAAGGGTCAAATGAGAAGGACCCGTTCCGTGCCTACCCTTAGTACCTAGGGTGAATTTTGTAAAAGTTATTCCAATTGAACTTGGGAGAAGATGGATCTATGAAAATAAATTCTAGCTTTTAATAAGAGGGAGAAACAATCATTCAATGTTGTTGGGCAGAAACAATCGCTTAACGCAACTGAGTAGAAACAACCTCTCAACGCAGTTAGGCAAACTTTCTTTACAAGAATGTTGAGGATTGGGAAACATCAGAATGTATTTCCTCGTGATTGATGAGACAGTTTACTTACTTGAGACTAAATTTACAGAAATGCAGAGAAATTAAAAGTAGAATGCATAGAAATTATTGAACTCAGAGGCAATTTTTATTCTCCACAGAGTGAAGGGAAGACATTGACCTATCTTCGTTGGTCTCCAACTACAGCTATGAATCTATGAAAAAAATTTGAATTGGATCATCTCGGTCATGATTTCAAAGCACTAAGAAGACATCAATGTTGAAGAAATCACAAACACACAAACATTTGAATAAGTAGCAACTGAAATTAGAAACACTGACCTAACATGACAATATATGTGCTTATGGTGAGGTAGTAGCCATAAATCCATTCAATAGTGCATCGTAAATCCTTGGAAACTAATAGTGAGCCACTTTCTGAGTGAGCCACTAATAGGTTGGAAGATGTTCTTTTTGGAAGAGTTCACCTCCAACTATTTTCTACCCTTTTTCTTATTGGGTGACATTTATCCCCATTGTACGTTGACACTCAAATCACAAATGTATCTTTGTGTTAATTTTCATTTTTTTAAATGAACTCATTACAACTCCACTCCTATTGATCTGCCATTTTCACTTTCGCATTCTCCTCCCTTCCACTAAGGATAGTAAAAATATACATTCTACTCCCTTCCAATAAGGATAGCAACAATCCGCATTCTCCTCTCTTCCACTAAGGAAGGCAATAATCCACATTCTCGTCCCTTCCAATAAGGATAGAAACAATCCACTGCCACCGTGAATGTCGAGGAACCAACTTTCTGTGACCAAAGATCACCTTGTTGCGCAGTTTCCACATTCGTACAGATGCCAAAGGCTTGATCTGCCATTGTCGCTTTCGTATTAACCTCCCTTCCACTCAGGATAGCAACAATCCATTGCCACCTTGAATGTCAAGGAATCGACTTTCTATCACCAGAGATCATCTTGCTGCCCCGCCTTGCTACGTAGTTGCCACATTCACACAAATTTAATTCACAAAGTATAATGGTTACCTAAAATATAAAAGGCTTGATTTAAAAGAAAATGCATATCGGCCTAAATATTCTACTCCTAATCAATCCAACAACAACCCCTCATCCAAAATTTGAAATAGTACATAAGTTGAAATAGTAACAATAGAATACTACCACCTGTTGAGGCCTGAGAATTATGTTGCCACAACATGTGGGAAAACCACCCAGTTTGAACCTTAGATAAATTCCTTTTCCATTTGGTGTGGTGGCTCCGACTGGGGATGAACGGACCAGTTTCACAATAAGGATGATTTTGGGGTGTGTTTCGTTTATATAATATGCAATTGAAAATGATTTTAACATTTATCTAACACATCTATTCTACTATATACCTGGGATGTTTCTTCCTTTATGTGATCTAAAAAGATGTCTTCCAATTATTAGTAATGAATATTATTTAACAATTGAAAGAGATGAAAATTATGTAAAGATGATTCTTTTAACAAAATAGTTTGATTAAAATAATTGTGAAAAGTGTATCACATTCATATGTGTGATTATATATTAGATAAAAATTCATAGACAAATATTAGTACATAAGTGAATTTAACATTCATTTATGATAATAATTCAAATATGTAATGCAAGAACACTGCAAGAAAAAGATAAATGTCAATCTAGAGAGCAAAACTTAATATAAATGACTAGAATTAATATATATACGAAGTCCTACTCATATAAACTGACAGCATATATTCTACTCCTCTTCACTTTCAAGCATTTTAAAGAGTACAATAGTGCAACATTAGTTAAACAGCTTCAAATGTCAAAAGATACTCCTCTTCACTTTCAAGAAATTTAAAGAGTAATAGTGAAACATCATTTAAACGGCTTCGAATTTCAAAAGATAACAGATTATTTTCCATTAATCCATCAAAGTATTTACAAACTTACAGAAGTGCATTCTTTGCAAATGTTTTTGAAAAATTTCTGGACCCCTCTCTAAATTCATGAGAAGGGTTTAAATACTAGACTATAATATGTTTAAAAATAGATTATTACATAGAATAGAGGATATTTCAAACAACCATCCTCGTGAGACAAACTTCAACTACAATCTAGGAAAACAAAGTAACAACATAACTTATGAGTTATGATCCTCCTTTTGGATTTGATCCTGAATTTGACAAATATCTAGCACGGGTTAAAGTTGAGCTGGCTGCGAAATTATCGATCTAACCTGGCCCTTGAATATTGCATTTGAAAGTGCTGGTTGTGACCTTTTTATTGAATAAGTTAATGACTGCAGGGTTTGATATTAATGATAAGGTTTGATTAGAAAATTCCAATAATTTTCATTATCAAACTTATTTACATTTTAATCATTTCTTCCTGCATTTCTGTCCCTTGTTTCCACTATGCTTCTAATGACTTGATTTCTAATAGCACTTCAGATGTGGACTCTTTGATAGGGTTAGCTTTCAAAAGCTTTTCACATATAGATTCAGTAATTTCCTTTGTTAACCTCGATGCTTTTTTTGTTTTTTTGTCTATTTTCCTTAGTTGTGCTTCTCAATCCTTAACCAAATTTTTCTTGTGAAATTTATCTACCTAGCGTAGATCAGCTTCCTTTCTTGAGTTTGATGCTTCCCATTGAATGAATTCATTAATTTTCTTCTCAATTTTCTCACACTCAAGTTTCTTAATAGCCACTTGTTAGATCAGAATTTGATCAGAATTTCACTTGAATCATAATAACAACTAGTGATTGAAGCTTGTTGGAAAAATACTTCTTGTTGTTGCTTTAGCTTATCATTCACTTGCAATGGTTCTCTTATGAATTTCTCTACCTATGGCTAAATTTTTAATTTTCTTATTGTTTTTTCCAGTTGTGTTTTCTTTTCTGTAAGTTTCACCTAATGCTATAAAGTTAATCTTTCAAAATCATTTTGAAACTGAGACATTTTCAATTCCATTTTCCTATTGGAGTTAGACTTTTATTGCTCTAACAATCTCTCTAAATCTTGTATTTTGTCTTCTCTCTGGTTTAGTAACAATTTAAATTTAGTGGCCTTATCAATAGTGGCAATAACATATGCACCTGCAAATTGTGATAGCTTAGTTAAATGTTCAGTAGGATCAGCTAGAGGATCCTTCCATAGAACGTCAACAGATTTATTTGTAATATTTGAGACTATATCATCAATTCTTCTCCTTCTTCTTCTCTGGACTCACAACCTTATGATTAGGAGTTTAGAAGACATCCAGTGAAGGAATTTTTTCAATTTGAAAAATTATCTGCTCTGTAGGGTAGGCCGGAATGATCTCTTGATCATGAGTTTCAGGTACTTGTTGGAGTGATGTAGTTGTTTCCACTAATTTCTAAGAATGTTCTGGCATCTAAAAACTGGTATATTGATCGATATTATGATTTGGTTGTGAATTTTTCAATGCCTTAAAAATAATTTCCCATTCATTCTTCAAATCCTTTGGTTGAGATTTTTCTGACTGATCAAGTGTATTTTGGTTGTGCTGAACTTCTTGCGAACACGTTTCGGTTCCATTAATTTCTCCTTTCTCTTGCATTTCAATCTCTTTGATTACTTGATCAATTACCTTTTTTGGGCTCTCATTTCTATTTTAAGATTCATTATTGGAATGATCTGAATTATGAGATTTATGTTCTGATTGCCCTAATTCATCTTCATACATGTCTTTAGCTTCATTATCCAAGCTAATACTTGGAGTCGGTCTGTTGACATCTTGAATAATCAATAAATCCAAAGGAATCATTTGCAGTCTCTTGTTTTTTGTATTCTTAGAAGGCTTCAAAGTCATTCTTACAGAGTTGACTTTAGTAAATCTGTAAAATTTTCAATACCTTGAAAGAAATCATCAAATATATCTATCACTTTCAAGAAAAGGCCGCACTTTGAGCTCTATGGTGAAATTCTTAATTACATCATTGGGGTCATATGGTCATTCAAATAAGGCTTCACTTTGAGCTCTATGGTGAAATTTTTAATTACATTATTGGGGTCATATGGTCGCTTAAGCATTACAGCCAAATTCAACAAATTAACATTTGAAACTTCCTTGAAGGTATGACCAATATCAAAAAGTGAAAGGGAAATTAGGTCAAATGGCCTTCTTAGCATATTTTAGTTGTTTCTAAATACCATTTACCACAAGTTGGTAAGAAATTTCTCTAGCAAGTAGCTTGTCAGGAACATAATATGGCAGGACGTGAGGATAAGAATAACTCCCGAAAAATCTGACATAGGTGAAACTTTCTTCGGAAAACCATCTAGCAATGGCAAATATGTTTGTAGTAGCCTCTTTGGAAATCCAAGGGCTTTCTCAATGAATATAATATGGTGCATAGGTAGAATGAATCTATGGAAAATTTTAAAAAAATGTAGATGAAAATCTGACTCCCAAAGGGCTCTATGGTAAATGTGGATTGGAGTGGGGTCTTCGGTCGTCCACTTCCATCCCATGGTAGGAAAACTTGAACAAAAGCAAATTGCATCCATGACATAGGCACTCATGTAAAAGGGGGGCATTTCCTTAGAGGAAACACTTCTTTTACTTCTATACTTCATGATACTTCTGGCCAAATTATCAGATAGGGTATTTTCCCAGAATTAATGATTGTGTCAATTAATGGGATCCAATGTACTAAAAACCTAGTAATATCAGGCTTTGAAAACAATCTACATAGCATTCCAGCAGCATAGCAATAAGGGGAAGGAATTTGTTCTATTGAGTACATACCAAGTTTGTCCCTTTTTAGCTTGCCTTGGCCATCCTTCAACTCATTTATAACTTCCATCAGGTTTGGATGTTTATTTGTAAAGCTTTGGACAAAAGCTTTGTCATAGTTCTGTTATGGGGTGGTTAAGTGATACATTGTCTTCAAATCTTCTGCCATGAATGAACCAATATTCTTGTCCTTTGAACTCTTAAATGTTCTATCTTCTATGTTCAAGTGGTCAATTACCCACTTAACCATATATGTATAGGGGAGAATCTTTGGCCTCACTGCTACTTTATGAATGAATGAACATGCAATGTCAAAATAGGTCAGGTTTGAAGAAACCAACGCGCCCATTGTATGGGTGAAAATGTGAAGTTGGGTTACACTTTTTGCCCTTCTTTTAGTTTTTTTTTTTTTTTTAGTTTTTTTTTTGTTCTGTTCTTCAACTCTCTACAAGCCAAAACATTTTTCCTGTTTAGAATTTCATTTTGCGATAAAATTAAAAGTTGCCAGAAATTTTATTAGCTTTCTATTACTTATTTTTTGGATTTTTTTTATACACATTTGATATGTCAACTTAGTGTTTCTTTGAGTTTGTGTTTTTTAACAATCAAAGGATTCATAAGAAGTCTTGTTAATACGCAATGTTCTATTCTTCGAAACTTTTTGTTTTTGAGAAACAAAATGATTTACAACAATCTAGACAAAGTCTACTTCAGTTTCGTTATATTTGCAAAGCCTACTGATGCATATCATAATTACTAGAATTTTTTGAATTGGTCCTATATGAAAAAAATGCATATTTTGAATATGTTTCGTGACGCACGAAATTTCTTAATATATAAGTTATAAACTAAAAATCTAAAAACTACCCATTACAGACGATGGACCAATGTAATGCACCATAATTGTTTTAATTTTTTTATAGTGCATCTTGGAAGATACAGAATTATGATTTCACTAAATCATAATGACCTTCAAAAATTGTTTGCATCCGTTTTATTACAAAACTAATTAAAATTAGTAAATTTTTATGAAATTCAATAAAAGTTATATTTCCTGAAAGTAGATTGAATTCTAAAAATTCTTGTTTTAGTTCCGATAGTTAATTTAGAATGTTTCATGGAGTTTAATCAGTCCAAAGTTGAAGATATGTATTTAGAGCTTGGCTTTGCATAATTGCAGACATGTTAGTTCGGCTGAACCCTTAAAAAAAGTTCGGCCTAATTGTTTTTTGTGTAGACAACCCGTCAAGTCTAACGACATAAAATTTGGGCTGAACTTTTTATAAAAGTTTGGTCGAACTTTTACCCGACTTTTCATCAGCGGAAAATACCACGAAGCCCCTCCAAAAAAACATTTCGTGGCAATATAAATTGCTGCAAAAGCATTCATTATTTTCACATATTTTTGCAAATTTAGTTTGATTTTGCAAAGGTGTTAGTGTGATTTTTCAAAGAATTGTTTTGGGTTTAAGGACTTTTCTTGGAGGTACATTCAAAGGACATTTTTGCAAAGGATTGTTTTGGGTTTAAGGAAATTTCTTGGAGGTACATTCAATGGAAATTTTTGGAAAGGATTGTTTTGGGTTTAAGGAATTTTTTTGGAGGTACATTCAAAGGACATTTTTGCAAAGGATTGTTTTTGGTTTAAGAACTTTTCTTGGAGGTACATTCAAAGGACATTTCTTGGAGGTATGTGATACATTTTTTGGATGTTTTTTGGGCTTCATTTTTTTTGAAGGTATGGATTTGGGCTTAATTTTCATTGTTTTTAAAGGTTTTGGGCTTAATTTTCAAAGGAATCCTTTTAGGCTTAATTTCGAAAGAACTCTTTTTAGGCTTAATATTCAAAGGACATTTTTTGGAGGTATTTTTTAAAGTGATATTTTTTTAAGTATTTTTTAAAGTATTTTTTAAAGTGGCATTTTTTAAGAAGTTGGAATTAATTTTCAATGGACATTTTTTGGAGGTATTTATTGAAGTGGCATTTTTTTAGAGTACGTGTTTTGGGTTGAAGTAATTTTTTATAATCATTTTTGAAAATGAGTTTTTGTCTAACTTTTTAAATGAATTTTTTTTGCAGGACTTGGAAGGAAATATTTTGAGCTTTGTTTCATTTTTATAAGACATTTTTTTCTCGAATTTTTTACAGTAAGTGTTTTGAATTGAAGTATGCATTTTTTGCAAAATTTTTAAAATGAATTTTTTCAAATTAAATATTTTGTGATGTTTTTTTCAATTGAGTTTTTGTCTAAATTTTTGAAGGAAATGTTTCGAATTTCATGCTCTATTATCATAGGAAATCGAAGGAATTTCACAAGAAAATATGATCGAAAAAGAGACCCTGAGGAATGTAAAGAAGAGACGAGAGAATCTCGCAAAAGAAAGAGAAAAGCACTCTCAAATATTGAAAGGGAAAATCAACCTC
Source organism: Pinus albicaulis (assembly GCA_034641835.2). Classification (NCBI taxonomy): domain Eukaryota; kingdom Viridiplantae; phylum Streptophyta; class Pinopsida; order Pinales; family Pinaceae; genus Pinus; species Pinus albicaulis. The sequence continues at coordinate 975,583,602 of CM076577.1, read as the reverse complement.
AACTAGAAGTTGACACAGGTATGTAAATGTAAATATTATGAATTTGATATTTAAAATTTTCCTAGTTTAAAATGTGAAACTTAATTTTTATTTGATTAACTAATTTGAAAATTATTTTGCAATGTAAACAGAGAGAGATATTCCTCAAAACATTGATGATGAGATACAAAATTTTGAAAGAGAAAGTGAAAGAGATATTGAACCAATGATTGAAGATGGTGAAAATGTTGAAAAAAATTCATGTGAAGAAATCGAATCACAAGGTATATATATATATATATATATATATATATATATATATATATATATATATATGTTGAACACATGCACGCATTATTGAAATTATACATATTTATTAAATTAGTTATTTATTGATATGTAAACTTATTATGTACTATTCATTCCTATATGTACAGATGAAATCAATGTTGATGATGAGATGTTAGAAAATGTTGACACTCACACATATGGAGATAAAAGAGCTGACCATGTTATACAATATCGTGTTAACTGCATTTTTGATATGTACTTCATAAATTAAAATGTGACAGTTCAAACCCAAATGTTGAAAGTTCTCTTGTCATTAAGGAAATTAAAAGAAGCTATGACTTTATTGGGTATTTGAAAATCAACAAAAGATAAAAAAAAAATGAAGAAAAATGTGATACAAAATATAAATAGTGCTATAAATTCAATTAGAAGATCTAGACAGAAAAATTTTTCAGTTGTACGTAAAGAGATACATATGGCAGTGGTTTCATCAAGTACTGAAGAGAATCTCTTGGAAAAATCTATGGCATTAGTAAATTTTCTATCAGAAATATTTAAAACTTTGTAACTTACTAGAGGTAACCAAGAACCACTTTTAGAATTCAGGATCTAGCCTTCCTGAGTTCCGGAGAGGGATCTCTCCATATGATTTAGCTTTGTTTAGGTAACAGATATTAGGCTAGCTATGATTGTGCAGTTGGGTTTGATTTTTTGAAAAGGTTGGTGGGAATAAAGGACTACAAGTGAAACCATATAAAGATCTACCTAACCATTGGACAATGGAGTCAAATTATAGCAAACAAGACTAGAAAACCTAGGCCAAAAGATGCAAATATGCTAAGGGCAAGATAGATGACCTTCGAGGGGTTTTAAAAGGATATTTTGATGAAGTGGGTGAAGTCTGGACTAAGGGAAATTAAGAATCCTTAGATCACAGATAAGAAGATTGAAGAAGGGGATCAAAATAGGACCTAGAGCAATTAAGAATTCTATGGTCCGGTTATCAAGAAGAAAACATTAAAATGCCAACTAGTTTAAAATAGGAAGTTTATTATCACTAATCCTGTTTAATTTCTCCTTAGTTGATCATTATAGAATAGAAACACAATATATGAATGGATGTAAACTTTTTAAAGGAAAACACTGAAAACATGAAAAAGATGAGACTCATCTTGTCACCATGAGAATCCTTAGCTATGATGTATATTCGCTTCAGTTTCCAGCCTGCTGCTTTAACTTAACTCACATAAAATCCCAATGTTTCAACAAAAATTCTATAGTAATATTGATTATTTTATTCCACACCAAAAATACTTCCAAGAGTGAAATATTTATACAAATTCTAAACTAAAATATCTTGAAAAAATATCGAGATTAGTTCACAATTCTCTCCAACTATTTTACATAAATAGAACTTAAGTAAAGGACACTCAAACTAATGCATCTATTTAGCACTATTTTTTATGGATAGGTGATGAAAAAGAGGAGAATTCGAATTTGATCCAACTCTTAGTTGATGATGAGGCATCCAAGTCACTAACTGCTTCCTTTCTTTGTGCATTCTGCTCCAACAATTTTGCAAACTTGGGGCCCAATGATATCTTTGTATTTCTTAATCCGTAATAGATATGTAAAAATTGAAAGAGGTTATTGTGAATTAATATGTTGGTGAGATAAAAATCCTTCATTTTCCTACAATTCCTCTCCAAATATGCAAAATAGACTCTGAAAACATACGTGTAAAACATAGTTTTACATAGTCTGAAAAATAACATGTAAAGATGTGCATTTATCTTTGATTCTGAAATCACTGTGAAAAAAGAGAGATAGGTTTTTGTATATGGGTCTCTTAGGAACAAAAACCTCCTTCAATTTTGTATGATGTATTTCTTATTGGCCACAATATTCTCTACAAAATGATGACTTAACTGGAATTTTCGACAAAAAGTGTTTTCCAACATTGTTTAATATTTCCAAAACCATAATATCTGTTAGAAAAGTGAGAGAGGTTTTTGTATATGGTCCTCTTAAGAACATAAACCGCCTTCAGTTTTCCAAAATTCATCTTGAATTGATCACAATAGTTTCTGAAAAACAATGACTAAAACATAAAATTTCTGCAAAAATGTTCCTTCTTGTTGTGTTTTTCATTTTTTCACTCTTTTGTTCCTTTGACTATTTTACTTTCACTTTAGAAAAACTTCAATGTTGGTGAAATTATTTTCATTTCTTTTTACCAATTTATTGCCTCTGTATTTACTTTTACTGTTTAACTTTGACTGCTCTGTAACTTCATTTTAACTTTCACTCTGACTTTTACCTGATACACTTTAACCACTGATACTCTTTAACTGTTATGCTTTTACTATCCCTGTAAATTATCATTTCACTTTTACCATTCATTGTGCACATTTCATTATTCTAATCTCTCTCCGAATTTGTATACAAACTGTTTTTTGAATGAAGATATTGAGTTAAAATATGAGAATTTGGAGCAAACAATTTTGTCAACTAGTATTGAAACTGTTGGTCCAAATCCATATTCTGATAGTAAACTACAAAAATCAAACAATTTTTTAATGAAATCCAGGTCTGCAGGGAGGTGATTGTAGGCTTTTTGAAATACCTTTGGAATTAGATTAGTCTGTGAAGGTTTAAATCTATTTTTTAGGCATTTTGGGTAACTACTGCAAGATTAGATTGTTTACAGGAGTTATTCACTTTAACAGAGATGAAACTGAGTAATGTAGGCCAAGGATGGCTTTATTTTTGGCATTTTTTTCTCAATTAGTTTTTTTGAATTGGTTTGATTGAAAATAGGGAATATCAAGGTAATTCAGAGGTTATAGTTGTTCAGATCCTTGATTTTAATCTCTAAACTGTGAAAATTGAGGAAATTGGCTTTAAAAAGGTTCACAGACGAAGACAGGGCTTTTTGATCTATAGCAGTCTTCAATTCAGTTGTATTCAGTTGGAAAAAGTCGTGGAGATTCTCTGAGGACGAATTTCAGAGAAAATGGCTCTTAAAATGGAAACTGGCTTGAAAATAGCACTGTTAGGTTTGAAAATGGTAAAAAGGGCTCTGCACAGGCTCTCAAGGTGTAATGGCACACAATGGTGAAAATTAGATGAAAATAGGCTCTGTGAATATTTCACAATTTTAAAGCGCGAATAGGTGAAAAATTATGAAAACATTAGACTTTAACGTATTAAACCATAGTATAAACTATAGTTAAGTTACATTAAACAAAGGTTAAGCAGGAGTGGTTTTGGAATATCGGTAGTGATATTCACGTGGCTCAATGGTGGTAAGAGGTAATACGCTTTTCAAACGTGATGCAATAGAATCTTCACACGTCGACGCGGGATGGTTTGGATAAACCACCCATTTCGCGCGAATTTTACAAAACATCCATCGATGTGAGCACGAAAATGCATTATCGCTGTCAGATCTGGCTTTGGGGAGCGAACGATTGGGATTAAAAGGGAAAGTGTGGGGAAAAGTCAATTATCAGGTTCAATATAGGCCGTAGATCTTGGGAGTAAAGGAAAATCTGACGATTAAAAATAGCGTGATGGGGAGGAGTAAAAATGTATTGATCAGTCGCTTTGATTTTCATTCGTTGGATCAAAAGGGATTTTGGGATCGAAGGGTCTATATTGAATCCCAATGGGAACAGTCCTTTTGATGCAATTTATATATAAAAGTGGCTTTTTCCAATGGAAATGGTGATCGGTAAGGTTAATCAAGATTTTAACCAAGGTTAGGGGGTCGGGGAAGGGAAATATACGAGGGAATGGGTTTAGAAGTTTAGTTTAAATTAAACTTTGATATTTTTTGTTTAAAACATATAGAACATATGTTTAAAGGTTTTTAATATCTTTTTTATTATATGGTTAATTAAATCGAGGTTTTTTATATCTTTTTTATTATATGGTTTTTTTATATCTTTTTTATTAATGTTATTTTGAGGGCTTAATGTGTTTAAATGATGTAGGAAGTTATCTAAATAGGAATTACAAATTCCTTTAAGTAAAAATGGAGTTTTACTTAGGATTATTCAAGGGAATGAGTGCATGAATGGTAAATGATGTGATTAAGGGATTAATATAGACATTTCACACTTTCAACTGATCAATCATAGAGCCTTCGGTCCGGTCCCAAAAAAAGTCAAGGAAATGCCTTGAGCCTTTCTGACTGATAGTCTAGAATGTTTCATGACTATGGGAAGGGGAAGTTAGTTATTTTGCAGCCCATGATGAATGATATTTAGATTGAGACTTTTCACCTTCTTCTACCTACCCATCTTACCATGCTAACATTTTTTTCTTCCTTTGTAATAGGTGCATTTAAGCTAGCAACTTTCACAACACTTCTTCTTTCTGAAAGCAAGTAAAACTATCTAATTCTACACTTATTTCATCCATGAATCCAGATTAAACTATTGGATTAACTTTATTTCTCTACCTAACTACTGAATTGTCATGATTAAACTGTATGACAACTCATTATTCTCTATCTATAACAAGGAAAATTGAAAAATGACAAGTTAAGATTAAACTGTTTAACTCATCATGGACTATGGCATTTATTGACACTCTACCACAGTCAAAAAGTAAAAAGTAGTGGCATGTATGCTTGCACACTTTCCTTTATTATTTTGGGGTCTTTTATTTTTTCTAAGTCCTTTGATTATTCTCTTAGGACTTTTTACCCTCTTTTTGATTTTTTTGATTTTTTTGATTTTTTATGAAATATGTGAATACAACTTGCAGAAGGAAAAGTATGTACAGATCTACAAGATTATCAACAGTCAAGTCAAAATTATGACCCCTATATTATAGGTTGCTAACATCGGCTTCACTTGGGGATGGCTTTTCCTTGTGAAATTCCAAGAACTCTGAGATCAGTAGCCTTTATCATTGACCTTTGATGATCTTAGTAAGTGTCTTCTGTCTTCTGCAAACTGAATTCTGATTTGAAACTAAAACAACACACAAAAATTTTCAAACCAACTTATAGATCTTAAACATCTTTAGGACCTCATCCTTGGCTTTAAATCTTAATGTAAAACTAGCTGAAAATTAAAAACTAAAAAAAATATGCTCAAAATTATGAGCTTATTAGCACTCATCTACCTACTCTAATCTACTAAAATCTTATTGAATCAGGTAATACAAAAATGCCAATGAAGCCAATCAAGTAGCTGTAAAAATAAATGGATAACTTGATTGCTTGTGACCAAAATTGGAAATATATTATGATCATGTGCCTTTATAATAAATGATATGATGTGTAAAGGCCACTTTTGATGTATTTGATCTTTATAGAGAAAGCATGTTTGCATATTTGGGCTAAAAATATTCTCCATATAATCTAATATAGGATCAATAAAAGCATGATGTATGTTATTTACTTTTAGGCCTTCAATGACTAATTGTTCAGTTGAATTATGAATATTAGACCATGAAACTATTTCTTCAGTCTTGTGTTTGAAAGAATAATCATATTCAATATGCAACTCAAAAGATATTATAATTTCTTCTTTCTTTGGAGAAGGAAGATTTTTAAAGAATTCTTTAGGATTTCGGAAATTGTATGACTGAATTTGAGAATGAAAAAGTTTGATTTCATTTTCATAATTTTCAGAAATTATCTTGAGAACACATATTTTCAGTTTAGGGAAATATTTTATTGATTTCAAAATAAGAAGGAAAGCTCTTATAAAATCCTCATCAAGCTGAAGTTCTAATATCTCATCCCTCAAAATAGCTAGTGATTGTTCTGGGAAATTATCTTGAATTGGGAGAACATAATTATCATCATACTGATCATATTTAGGAAAATATTCAGAAGAAGGAATGTCATCAATTATAAACAATGGATCAACAGAATTTTCTTCCAACAATCCTAATATATCTTGATTAGATTGGTTGCATTCTGTTTGAAAATCATTGTTTTGTTCAATAGCCGTGATATCAAGCAATGGAAATTTTTGGGAAGGTAGAATAACATGAGTATCAAATTGTTCTTCTATCCCTTCATGGATAAAAACTTTTTTACATTCATCGACATTAGAATAAGTAGAAACAATTTCTTCGTTATGTAAATATTTTGAGGATGGTTGCATGTTTAGAAGAAAATTGATTTCTTCTTTGGTGAGGGGGGAGGGAGTGGGAATATCTGAATTCTTAGATTTGAATAACAATGGTTTTTGCTCTTATCTAAAAATTGATCATGAGGTTGAATATTTTCTTTAACTCCATTCAAAACATTAAATGAAACATCATTTGTTAATACAGAGGGGTTTTGTGGATCCTGATTCATCTCCTGATCCATTTCATCTTTATTTAAGTCCTCTTGATTATTATGACATTTAACTTGAGAATGAAATTTCTTGATTTCTTCTAATAAATCTGCAGGAAACCAATTTCCAAAATCTTCATCAATATTTTTAAGGTAATGTACAAGATCTTCAGCTTCATCACAAAAAATTTCAGCTAATGATAAATATGGAAAATATTCTTTGTAATGCTCATAAAATACCTTATGAAAATATTTTAAAGAAAATAAACTAGCAGGTTTGAGAGCTTCATACCATTCCCTTGATTTTCCTTTTAAGGTTACCATGAATATTTTCATAAGGCAATCCTCATGCTAATCACCCTTCAATCTTGATGAGTGTATATGAAATTTAATGAGATGTAGTAAAGGATCATCAATGTTCTCATCTTGAAACATAGGCAGATTTTCACTCCAGTTTACCTTTGGTAGTTTGTGTGGAAATATAGGTACGTGATCTCTGCTCATGGGAGCATATCTTCGTTTTATTCTTGGATCATATTGAAAATTAGCCATAATGAAAGGCCACGATATCTGTACAACCAAGTTAGATCCTTATATAAAATACAATACATATTGAAAAATGTTCTTAACGAGAAATAACATAATGTCTTGGATTAAGATCCAAGTTGAAACCCTGATCTTTCCATATTGTTCTTCTAGGTTCATTCCTCCAATGGAGTCTTGATTTTGAAATGGATTTGGAGTCACCAGGGGGATGATTTTAACATTTGTGTGTATGATCATTGTCCACCATCATAGATCAGATCTGAACCTGTAAAACATTTCTGAAGAAAATGGTTAGTCTTCACCAGCAGAGTCGCCAATATGTTATCACTCTAGTAAATTTTCTATCAGAAATATTTAAAACTTTGTAACTTACTAGAGGTAACCAAGAACCACTTTTATAATTCAGGATCTAGCCTTCCTGAGTTTTGGAGAGGGATCTCTCCATATGATTTAGCTTTGTTTAGGTAACAGATATTAGGCTAGCTATGATTCTGCAGTTGGGTTTGATTTTTTGAAAAGGTTGGTGGGAATAAAGGACTACAAGGGAAGCCATAGAATGATCTACCTAACCATTGGGCAATGGAGTCAAATTATAGCAAAAAAGACTAGAAAACCTAGGCCAAAAGATGCAAATATGCTAAGGGCAAGATAGATGACCTTCCAAGGGTTTTAAAAGGATATTTTGATGAAGTGGGTGAAGTCTAGACTAAGGGTAGTTAAGAATCCTTAGATCATAGATAAGAAGATTGAAGGAGGGGATCAAACTGGGACCTAGAGAAATTAAGAATTCTATGGTCCGGTTATCAAGTAGAAAACATTAAAATGACAACTATTTTAAAATAGGGAGCTTATTATTAATTTATCCTTAGTCGATCATTACATAATAGAAACACAATATATGAATGAATGTAAACTTTTTAAAGGAAAAAATTGAAAACAGGAAAACGATGAGACTTATCTTGTCACTACGAGAATCCTTAGCAATGATGTCTATTCGCTTCAGTTTCCAGCCTACTGCTTCAACTTAACTCACACAAAATCCCAATGTTTCAAAAAAAAGTCTCTAGTAATCTTGATTATTTTATTCCACACAAAAAATACTTCCAAGAGTGAAGTATTTATAGAAATTCTAAACTAAAATATCTTGAAAAAATATCAAGATTAGTTCACAAATCTCTCCAGCTGTTTTACATAAATAGAACTTAAGTAAAGGAAAATCAAACTAATGCATCTATTTGGCACTTTTTTTTATGGATAGTTGATTAAAAATAGGAGAATTCAAATTTGATCCAACTCTTAGTTGATGATGAGGCATCCAAGTCACTAACTGCTTCTTTTCTTTGTGCATTATGCTCCAACAATTCTGCAAACTTGGGGCCCAATGATATCTTTGTATTTCTCAATCCATAATAGATATGTAAAAATTGAAAGAGGTTATTGTGGATTAATATTTTGGTGAGATAAACCTCTTTAAATTTCCTACAATTCATCTCTAGTTGTGCACAATAGGCTATGAAAAAATATGTGTAAAACAGAGTTTTACAGAGTCTAAAAAATAGCCTGTAAAGATGTGCATGTATCTCTGATTCTGAAATCACTGTTCAAAACATGAGATAGCTTTTTGTATATGGGTATCTTAGGAAAAAAAAAATCCTTCATTTTTTGTGATGTATTTCAGATTGGCCACAATCTTCTCTGCAAAATAATGACTTAACTGGAATTTTCCGCAAAAAGTGATTTCCAACATTGTTTAATTTTCCTAAAACCATAATAGTTGTTAGAAAAGTGAGAGAGGTTTTTGTAGATGGTCCTCTTAAGAACATAAAACTCCTTCAGTTTTGAAAAATTCATCTTGGATTGATCACAATAGTTTCTGAAAAACAATGACTAAAACATGAAATTTCTGCAAAAATGTTCCTTCTTGTTGTGTTTTTCATCTTTTCACTTTTTTGTTCTTTTGACTGTTTTACTTTCACTTTAGACAAAATTCAATGTTGGTGAAAGCATTTTAATTTCTTTTTACCATTTTACTGCCTTTTATTTACTTTTACTATTTACCTTTGACTGCTCTATAACTTCATTTTAAATTTCACTCTGACTTTTACCTGATACACTTTAACCACTAATACTCTTTAACTGTTATGCTTTTACTATCCTTGTAAATTCTCATTTCACTTTTACTAATCATTGTGCACATTTCATCATTCTAATCTCTCTCTGACTTTGTATACAAACTATTTTTTGAATGAAGATATTGAGTCAAAATATGAGAATTTGGAGGAAACAATTTTGTCAACTAGTATTGAAACTGTTAGTCCAAATCCATATTCTAATAGTAACTTGCAAAAATCAAACAATTTTTTAATGAAATCTAGGTCTGCAGGGAGGTGATTGTAGGCATTTTGAAAGACCTGTGGAATGAGATCAGTCTGTGAAGGTTTAACTCTATTTTTTAGGCATTTTGGGGAACTACTGCAAGATTAGATTGATTGCAAGAGTTATTCACTTTTGCAGAGATGAAACTAAGTAATGTAGGCAAAGGATGGATTTATTTTTGGCATTTTTTTCTCAATTAGGTTTTCTAAATTGGTTTGATTGAAAACAGGGAATATCAAGGTAATTCAGAGGTTTTAGTTGTTCAAATCCTTGATTTTAATCTCTAAACAGTGAAAATTGAGGAAATTGGCTTTAAAAAGGTTCACAATCGAAGACAGGGCTTTTTGGTCTGTAATAGTCTTCAATTCGGTTATATTCAGTTGGAAAACGTCGTGGAGATTCTCTGAGGATGATTTTCAAAGGAAATGGCTCTTAAAATGGCAGCTGGCTAGACAATGGCATTGTTAGGTTTGAAAATGGTAAAAAGGGCTCTGCACAGGCTCTCGGGATGTAATGGCACACAATGGTGAAAATTAGATGAAAATAGACTCTGCCAAGGTTTCACAAGTTTAGAGTTTGAATAGGTGAAAAATTATGAAAACATTAGACTTTAACGTATTAAACCATAGTATAAACTATAGTTAAGTTATGTTAAACAAAGGTTTAGCGGGAGTAGTTTTGGAATACCGGCGGTGGTATTTGCATGGCTCAATGGTGGTAAGCAGTAATATGCTTTTCAAATGCGATGCAATAGAATCATTATACGTTGACGTGGGGTGGTTTGGATAAACCACCCATTTTGTGCGACTTTTACAAAACATCCATCGATTACTTTGTGAGCGCGAAAATGCGTTATCACTGTCGGATCTGGCTTTGGGGAGCGAACGATCGGGATGAAAAGGGAAAGTGCAGGGAAAAGTCAATTATCGGGTTCAATATAGGCTGTAGATCTTGGGAGTGAAAGAAAATCTGATGGTTAAAAATAGCGCGATGGGGAGGAGTAAAATTGTATTGATCAGTCGCTTTGATTTTCATTCGTTGGATCAAAAGGGATTTGGGGATCGAAGGGTCTAGATTGAATCCCGATGGGAACAGGTCTTTTGATGGGACTTATATATAAAAGTGGCTTTTTCCAATGGAAAGGGTGATCGGGAAGGTTAATCAAGATTTTAACCAAGGTTAGGGGGTCGGGGAAGGGAGATATACAAGGGAATGGGTTTAGAAGGTTAGTTTAAATTAAACTTCGATATTTTTTGTTTAAAACATATAGAACATATGTTTAAAGGTTTTTTATATATTTTTTATTATATGTTAATTAAATTGAGATGACTTCACTACCATAGGGGGCGGGATATTTATATATATAGAATACTTAGCCAAAGGGGTTATAAGGGGGGTTTTTATTTAAACATGTGGGAATAAATAACTTTGGCTTAAGTTATATTAAGTGGTTTTTTGGGTTTATTATATAAAAAGGAGTTATAAAATAGGAAAAGCTTATTTGTGTATGGAGTTAATATATAAGTTAAAGTTAATACGAAAATAAGACATGGCATACTCAAAACACATATTTATAACAAGTAAAGTGAGGTTTTAAAGATAATTTGCATTGATCTTATCACTTAACTTATGATGTAATGTCATTTTGAGGGCTTAATGTGTTTAAATGATGTAGGAAGTTAGCTAAATAGGAATTACAAATGCCTTTAAGTAAAAATGGAGTTTTACTTAGGATTATTCAAGGGAATGAGTGCATGAATGGTAAATGATGTGATTTATATCAATATATACTTCACACTTTCAACACTCATTCATATTTTGCACGGTCCTAACAAAGTGCCTAAGAAATGTTCTGTTTTCCTAATCATAGTATAATTACCAGAATCATGGAAGGTAGGTTAGTTATTTTGCAGCCCATGATGAATGATATTTACATTGAAACTTTTCACCTTCTTCTACCTACCCATCTTACCATGCTAAAAAAATTTCCTTTTCATAGGTATTTGCTGTAACCTTCAGTATCATTCATTTTCTAAAGCAAGTAAACTATTCATCTTCCTTATTCTATCCAGAACCATATTGGAATCACTGGATACCATATTTCTATCTATCCATTTAAATGCATGATTAACCCATTTAATAACTCATTATTCTCTATCTCATAACAAGGAAAATCTGAAAATCATGTTAAGACAATGAGTTAATTAACTGGATCTAGCATTTACTTACACTTCCGCTGACAGCAGTCAAAAATTAAAAGGTAGTGGCATGTATTCTTGCACACATTCATTTTTTCTTTTGGGGTCTTTTATTTTTTCTAAGTCCTTTGATTATTCTTTTAGGACTTTTTACCCTCTTTTTGATTTTTTTGATTTTTTACGAAATATGTGAATACAACTTGCAGAAGGAAAAGTATGTAAAAATTTACAAGATTATCAACAGTCAAGTCAAAATTATGACCCCTATATTATAGGTTGCTAACACGAGAATTCAGAACTTCACGGAAAAAAATTTCACAAACATCAGAAATTTCGGTTGCAAATAGATGTAAATGGTGAACTCTCTTCTTGGAGAGTTATTTGTAGGTAACCATAAAAGGATAGACTTGGAGAAAATGTTAAAAAAATAATATATGAATATTGGAAGAAAAATTCACATGTTTCACCAAACGCAAAGGATGTTATGCGAAGAAGAATAACATGAAATCAGTATGAACAACATGAAAAACATTTCTTGGAAACCACTCAAATAGAGTTTTTTAACAAGTTCGAATAAGAGAATCGTGAAATTCATGTCTCAATCTGTGCTTTTTTTCAACAAAAACCATGGTATGTAAAACCTATCACCGTACGCGACACTTGTTGTTGTCGTTATCATGTGGAATTTGAGTTATATTATGACACATTCCTTAATTTTGGTAGAACATTTTTGAAAGATTCACCTCCTCCTTCCACTATCCGTGATTTCATATCTAAAATTTTATGCGAAAGACAAAGCAATGAGCTATTTTACGAAAATAAATGTGTTGGTGGTAAAAAATGCGATGATTGTGGAAATTTGACTAAATTTCAAAACAAATATCATACTGATATAAATGATCAATAATTGTCCAACATGAAAGTGAAATGGAAGAGATATGAATATATCCATACATCGATTCAAGGTGCAAATAGTGCTAAAATAATTGAATTATGAGAAGAATAATTTTTTGTGTTTTTTGACAGCCAGAGCTAGAAATTATAAATACAATCAAGCATCTGTATATCTAGAAGTGCATAAGATTTCAAAATTCAAAAACTGAAACTTTTTCCAATTGTGTGACCATTTTGTTTCCAGAATTTGATTTTAAGTGTAAAACTACACATTTTTTCCACAAAAAGAAATTCAGAGTGAATACTATCATTCTGACCAAGTCTCCATGCTCGTCTATATTCTATATAGACATGTTGAACCAAACATCGATCATATAGAAAACACCAGTGAAAATCGACATGTTATTAAATAATATCACTTTTATATCAGTGACGATCATACACATGATACATATTGTGTACAACACTGTTTTGGAAATATTTATGACTCCTTGAAAAATATTGGAATAACATTCAATGAACATTGGATATGGTTAGATGAATGCATAGGTCAATTTAAATCTTCACGATCATTCTTTTGGTTGTGTTGTCTTCATAAGAAAACCTGCATTAAACATTGTTGGAATTTCTTTGAGACTGGCCATGGAAAATGAGAACATGATGGTGCAAGGGCATGCATAAAATGAGCACTTCAAAGATATCAAATGAACCCCTCTGCAAGCCGACTTGTGGAAGTTAAAGAATTTTTCAATGGTGCATCGCTACTCTAAGCGATGAGACTAACCGATAAAGGGAAGTGTGAAGGTACATTCAATTTAATTTTTATTGGATATATAATTTTAAACAATGTACATTTATCACAATGATTAACTTTGATGGTATTTTGATATCATATTTACATTCTTCTTTGAATTTTCCATATATAGGTATTTTTGGCATATTGGGATCGAAGATGTAGATAGATCAATTCGAAATGATGTTAAAACAATAAAAGGGACTGGAAAATTGCATTAAACTAAAACAAAGTTGTCCACAAATGTGTGCATTGGATAAAAGAAAATTTTCTTGTTTTTTTCATGTTTGCATAGACAACACAGAATCCAATGACGTTTGTGAAAACAGAATGTATGTAAAAGATTAGAAACATACAAAGATAAATACAAAGGGAAAAATGTTCATTGCAATGTTTGAATAAATGCAAGCAGAGGAGACTACAATATAATCTGATGGTGATTGAGTTTATGATCTTGTTAGAGAAGGTAACATTTGAATTGCTTTCAAATTATAAAGATCTAGAAATAAATTTAAATACATAAGTCTGTTAAGTTTGTTTTATTGTGCGGGAGATGTTTTTGTTGTAATTGCAACTACTGACAATGATGAAAATGTGAAGTATTATTTGATGCGTTGCATTGAATGAGAAATGAAATTATTAGAAAACTATAATGATCACGGGTTTCCATCTAAAAGAGGATCTATTATACTGAAAGGTTATTTTTTCAGACAAACTAATCAAAGTGGGGATTTTGTTTACTTTGAAGACTATGAACCTGATGTCATAAGTTGTAAATATAGTCACTTGGTGTGTGCATCATGTACAAAGTTGATAGAGGTTCAATCAAAGGAAAAAATGAAAATTGAGAAATGGAAAATGTCAAAAATCCGATCATGAACAGATAATTGAAGATGGCATTCCATTGGAATTTTTTTGATTAAACTGTCCAAAAATTTCTTCTCTTCAGATTCATGTTTTAGAACTTCCAGAACTCAACTAAAAACTTGAGTTGCCTTGTTATGTTATCTGTGCATGTGTTTGCACATGTACATTGTTTTGGTACAGGCAGACTAGTATCAACTGAAAGTAGCTTTTCTATACATGCATTGATGAAAAATGTTGCATATATATATATATATATATATATATATATATATATATATATATATATATATATATATATATATATATATATATATATATATATATTCTAGAATGCAATTAACTCAAGTAGTTTTTCTATGTGCATTGATGAAAAATGTTGCACGTACTGGATATATACACGGACTGAATTTGACCAATTTTTCTTGTGATATTTTGTGGTAAAAAGTATCCACAATGTAAATAAATCATCGACAGTATAGTTTGGTATGAAGATTCCTTTCAAGCAAGAGACTCAGAGCACTTCTCTGAATTTTTGTGGGATTTGACCCACATCTCTATTCCTGATAGAAAATAGTACAAAATTTGTTTGTGCAATGGTCGGATATGTTATAGGAAATTAACTAAAAGTAGCTTTTCTATGTTCATTGATGAAAAATGTTGCACGTATTAGATATATATGTTCTAGAATGCAATTAATTGTTCAAGTAGTTTTCCCATGTGCATTGATGAAAAATGTTTCACATATTGAATATATATTTTCTAGAATGAAATTAACTGAAAGTAGCTAAATTTTATTTTCATTTTTGAAAAAATGTTTAAGTACTAGATATATATGTTCTAGAATGCAATTAACTGAAAGTAGCTTTTCTATGTGCATTAATGAAAAATGTTGCACATACTGGATATATATGTTCTAGAATGGAATTAACTGAAACTAGATTTTCTATACATGCGTTGATGAAAAATGTTGCATGTACTGGATATATATACATTATAGAATGCATCAATATGTATTCTACTTCACTTGTTTTAACATATATATTCAAACACGTGTAAAATCATTTCTACATGTACATATATTCATGTGATTTTTTTTTTTGTTTGGAAAACGACAACTTGAATTTTGAAAACAAAACATAATATCATAATCACATGCCAAATGTAGTTCAACCATCTAAAACTTGAGTTTTAAATTTTTTTTGATTATATCACAACATTACTTCACATGCCATGCCAATTGTAGTTCAACTATACAATAAAAACATTTAAAATTATATTACATGCCAAATGTAGATCAACTATCCAAAAATTAAGTTTAAAAAACAAAACAAATTATAACACAACATTACTTCACATGCTAAATGTAGTTCAACCATCCAAAACTTAAGTTTTAAAAACATTATATATCACATTCACATGTACCAAATGTAGTTCACATAAAATATGTCAAAAATTTGTATATCCCACAAGTATCAAGTATCAAGTTATATATGTCTGCATCCAGATAAGACTATATATAAAAAAATAAACTTAAGACTAAATCTATTGAAAATATAATGTTGCACGTGTGCATCTGCATCATCCATCAAATAGTGCATGTGCATCATACATCAAATACAGATGGATGTAGTGTCTTTCCCAACAAAATATCAATCCTCGAGCTATCTTGCGAAGCATGGGGAACCTGTACACAATGTGTACAAACTTTAAAATTTGATGTTTTAAAATTGAGTGAGAATATATAGAACTTCATGTAAAAAACAAAATGTAAAAAAAAAATCATGCAATACCTCATGAGGTTCCCTATCCATTTGTTGCTCGTCCGCTACAACTTCCCCCATGGGAACATCTCCAACAATAAACTGCACAATATATATATATATATATATATATATATATATTAAAAATTTTCAAATGAAAATGCATATATATAAACTTATTTTCAATAATATTTAAAAAAAAATGGACAACTTGTTCAAATGGTTGAAATGGTGTGGATGTTCCTATCTCCATCGATAGAGTCCGTGGAGAAAAGAAATCCTCTATAGAAACCTAAAATTCAAAAAATTTATAAGTATAAGATAACTCAAGATCAAGATCTCAATTTATAATAAAAATTTTAAACTTCAATTTATAAATTATAACTTAAAAACGTATATATTTAAGTGAAAAATCAAATACTTTTGCTGGTGGATTTGGCACATCTCCTAAGAGAGGCTCCAAAACAAAATATCCAAAAACCTAAAATTCAAAAAAATTGAAATAACTCAAAATTTATAGATCTCAATTTATAATAAAACTTTTAAGCTTCAATTTGTAACTTATAACTTAAAAACATATATATATTTAAGCAAAAAATTCAATACTTGTGCTGTCAGATTTGGCACATCTCCTAAGAGTGGTTCAGAAAGAAAACCTTCAAAAACCTAAAATTTAAAACATTTAAAATAACTCAAGATATAGATATATCTCATTTTTTAATGGAACTTTTTGAGGTGGAATATATAACTTAAAAACATAAATTTTATAAGTGAAAAATTGTCCATACTTGTGGTTGTGGATTTGGCACATCTCCTAAGGAAGTAGAAGGTACATATCCCAAGGAAATAGAAACATCTACTAAGGAAGAAGAAGGTATAGCCATCCCAAAAACATCGGATGGAATCGGAATCTGTTAAAACATTTTATTATATATATGTACATGTACATGTGTGCACAATTATTTATTTTAAAAATATCACTTAAAAAACACTAACATTTGCCAACATATCTTTATGGTGAGAACCATCTTGATTGTTTGAACCAGAGGCTCTGAACGTGATATTAACATTTTCTTCGTTCATCAAGCGTGAAAACTACAAATGGTGTTAACATATAATGGTACATTTTCGTTAGATTAATGTATACAAATAAATTCACATGTATATATGTAACTATTACAAATTGTACGTGTTAAAACAATTGAACCATAACCATTAACACATACCGTTCTCATGCCCTCTTCCTCATGAAAAATTAGGTCATTCCAACCATTGTGACAATTATTTGCATATGTCTTGAGATCTTCAACACTCATGTTGTCAATCTCTTCATCTATATAATACAAAAAATTAGCATTTGCATTCTCACGTGCTCTTTATCGATTTAGACAAACATCAACTCCACCGAATCCACTGTGAACATTTTCGATGATGGCATCCCTGGCTTCTCGACTAACTATATAAGTTGCTTCCATCTCTGACTGCAAAGTTTCGACATGAAAAGGTTGACTAACCAATGGTGCCTTAGGGTGAGGCAATTTAACATCATGCCTAGCACCCCTATGGTGACACAATTGACCTTTCCCAAGTCTAAAAAATTTAGAGGGAAGGTCATTGTAATTAGGTTTCATTTGCAAAAAGTGTTGGGTGTGGAGCTTGATTATCTTGTTTATTTTGTATCACAGCGTTCAACCCCTATATCTTAATGGGGCAACAACGTCACCCATTATTAAACACTGCCTAGGGGGTCCAGGGGGGGCAGCTGCGACTTTATGGAGTCCCCCCTTTGCGGGGGGTTTCGGGGGCAACGCCCCCGAATCTAAGAACAGATGTAAAATTGCCTTGTAAAAGTATAGCAATTTCTAGTCAATCTGGGCCATTCATTAGGCGAATGATATGATGGTAGAAGTTATGTTTATTTTATGTTTTTTTACCTTAGAAGGAAACCCCTTGCTTTTATGAGGGTATTTTATTGCGACTGTATATGGTATGTGTCTATTCTCGGAGCGAGAAACATATAGGGAGACTATGAGAGAGAACAGAGGATATTACAACGGATCTGTTGTCGGTTGTGTCTCTTAATTTTTGTTGGATAATAGAAATGAAGGACTGGCTATTCGGGGTGGACGTATCCCAAACTGGGTGAACCATGTATATTTGTGTCTCTCTAGTTTTATGTGTTTTGTGTGCTTATGTTTTCCGCATATTTTATATGTTGCATTGCTCTGTGATATTTAATTTTCTAACAACTGGTATCAGATCTGAAGGTTTATTTGGCTAATAAAATCATAGGAAAAAGTGTTTCCTGGTTCGAGTGGGAGCAATGGTGGAAGATGGTAAATTTAGGGTCGAGAAATTTAACAGCCAAAACTTTCCATTGTGGAAGATGCAGATGGAAGATTAAATGTATCAGAAAGATCTGTGCCTACCATTGAGCGGAAAAACAAAGAAGCCGACAGCTATGACAGACGAAGAATGGGAGATTCTCTATAGAAATGCACTCAGAACAGTATAGTTGTGTCTTGCGGCGTCGGTAGCCTTCAATTTTTCGAAGGAAACAACAACAGAGGGTTTGATTAAGTCATTGGTGAAACTATATGAAAAACCCTCAGCCTCAAACAAGGTGTTTCTTATGAAACGTTTATTTAATATGAAGATGTCAGAAGGTGGATCTGTTCCAGACCATTTAAATTATTTTAATACAGTTACCAGTCAGTTAAGTTCTGTAGGGGTAAACTTTGATGATGAAGTTAGAGCTTTGTTATTTCTGTGCTCATTGCCAGAAAGCTGGAATGGTTTAGTTATGGCCATTAATAACTCTTTCTCTAGATCTAGTACTTTAAAGTTTGATGATGTTTTCGGTGCTATCCTTAGCGACGAAATGCGACGGAAAAGATTCGCTGAGACATCGGGTAATGCTTTGAGTGCAAAGTCTAGGGGAAGAAAAATGGAAAGAGGGAAGAGCTTAGGATATCTCAGTAAATCAAGGAAAGGCAGATCCAAGTCCAGATCGAGGATAGTGTGCTAGAAATGCGGAAAGAAAGGACACCTAAAGAAATACTATAGATCTCGGAAGGGAAAAGAAGGAGATGCACAACAAGAAAACAATCATGAAGAAAATGTGACAGGTGATGTGTTACAAGATTCTTTGACTCTTTCTTTTGAAAATTTTATTGATTCTTGGGTTGTAGATTTAGCGACCTCATTCCATGCCACACCTGATAAGAAATATTTTCATGACTATGTTCAAGGAGATTTTGTACAAGTCCGTCTGGGTGATGATAAACCCCGTAAAATTGTTGGAATGAATAAAGTACTTGTAAAACAGCAGAATGGAAACCAAGGGCTATTAAAGGACGTAAGGCATGTTCCAAATCTAAAGAAAAATCTGATTTCAACAGGTTAGTTAGGCGGTGAAGGTTGCGTGACAACTTTCATAGATAAAACTTGGAAGGTCACCAAAGCAGCCCTAGTAATAGCAAAAGGCAAAAAGGTTGGTACATTGTATTTATGCAATGGTATTTCTAACTCTATTAATGCTTTAACTTCCAAAGGAGCAGTTGTAGCATTATGGCATCATAGGCTCGGACACATGAGTGAGAAGGGGATGAAGATTCTTCACTGAAGAAATTTGTTGCCGGGTTTGAAGAATGTTGATTTGGATTTCTGTGAGGACTGCATTTATGGAAAATAGAAGAGAGTAAGATTTCTCAGAGTTGGTAAAAAAAAGAAGAGTGAAAACTTAGAGCTTGTGCATACAGATGTATGGGGACATGCTTAGGTATCATCTCTTGGTGGCTCTCGTTATTATGTTACTTTTATTGATGATGCAACTAGAAAAACTTGGATTTATTGTATTCAGAATAAATCTAATGTATTTGATACTTTCAAGAAATGGAAATCTTTGGTTGATATTGAGACAGGAAGGAAGTTGAAGTGTCTTAGATCAGAAAATGGAGGTGAATATTGTAGCAAAGAGTTTGATAGGTACTATTCAGAGCATAGAAGTCCTAGAGAGAAGACAGCTCCAAGAACACCACAAGAAAATGGTGTGTCAAAAAGGATGAATAGAACAATCATGGAGCGTGCAAGGGGCATGAGATTGCATGCAAGATTGCCTTTACAATTTTGGGCAGATGTTGTAGAGACTGTTGTTTATCTAATAAAAAGAGGGCCTTCAAGTTCCTTGGATGGTGGTATTCCAGAGGAAGCATGGACAGGTAAAAAGTTAAACTACTCTTTTTTAAATCCTTTTGGTTGTAAGGCCTTTGCCAATATTAATAAAGAAAATAGGACAAAGCTTGAGGAAAAATCAAAGAAATGTACCTTTATTGGATATGGTGTTAATGATTTTGGTTATCGCTTATATGATTATGAAAATCATAAAATCATTAGGAGCAAAGATGTAATATTTAATGAAAAGGCCTTGTATAAGAATCAATTGTAGCAAAAAGAAACAGGAAAAGGAAAACAAATAATACAAATTTCTTAATGAGATCACATAAAAGGTAAAGGTGTCTGAAAATAATAATAATCAACAGCCGCAACAACAACAACCACCACAACAACAATAGGAACCTCAAAAACCTGAAAGTGGTGTTAGAATATCTACCATGATAAGTAGACCACCTGAACGATACTCTCCTTCATTATATTATTTATTGTTGACTGATTCTGGTGAGCTTGAATGTTATGAAGAAGCAATGCAGGTTGAAAGCAGGAAGAAGTGGGAGCTAGCCATGGAAGAAGAGATGGACTCCTTAATGCATAACCAGACTTGGGACTTAGTCAGGTTGCCTGCAGGTAAAACTAAATTGCAGAATAAATGGGTTTACAGGCTGAAGGAAGAAGATGGAAGAAAATATAGGTACAAAGCTAGACTTGTGGTGAAGGGGTTTGCACAAAAGAAAGGTATTTATTTTGATGAAATATTTTCTCCTATTGTTAAGATGAATTCAATCAGAACTATTTTAAGTCTTGTAGCAGTGGAAGATTTACATCTTGAACAGTTAGATGTAAAGACAACATTTCTCCATGGAGATTTGGAGGAAGAGATCTATATGGAGCAACCAGAAGGATATGAGGTCAAAGGGAAAGAAAAATTAGTGTGCAGGCTAAAGACGAGATTGTATGGCCTAAAACAGGCTCCAAGGCAGTGGTATATAAAATTTGACAAGTTTATGTCGGAACAAGGTTATACTAGATGTCACTCTTATCATTGTGTTTATCTGAAAAGGAAAAATGATGGCAGCTATATTATATTGTTATTTTATGTACATGACATGCTTATTGCAGGGTCTAACATGCAGGAAACAAATGTGCTCAAAATAAAATTAGCAAATTCATTTTCAATGAAGGATTTGGGAGCTAAAAAACAAATCCTTGGTATGAGAATAACTAGAGACAGGAAAAATCGCAAATTAACACTGTCTCGGAATGAGTACGTACAAATGGTGTTGAAAATATTTAATATGCAGAATGCAAAACCAGTTAGTACACATTTTGCTAGCCATTTCAAATTTAGTAAGGAGATGTGCCCCAAGACCCAAGAAGAAATGGATTATATGTCTAAAGTTGCATATGCATCAGTAGATGGAAGCTTAATATATGTAATGGTCTACACAAGGCCTGATATTGCACATGTAGTGGGAGTTGTAAGTAGGTACATGAACAATCCAGGAAAATAACATTGCATGGCAGTGAAATGGATTCTCAGATATTTGAGAGGTGCCACAAATCAAGCATTATGCTTTGGTGGTTCAAACATTGCTCTATAGGGATATGTTGATGCAGATATGGTAGGTGATAGATATAACAAGGGAAGCACTATAGGATATGTTTTACTCTAGGTGGAACAACTGTTAGTTGGGTTTCAAAAATCTAGAGTGTTGTTACACTTTAAACAATAGAAGCAGAGTATGTTGCTAATACAGAGGCTAGTAGTGAAATGATTTGGTTACAAAGGTTTATGGATGAATTGGGTAAGAAGAATGATATGGGCATGTTATACAATGATAGCCAAAGTTCCATTCATCTTGCAAAGAACTCAACATTTCATTCCAGGACTAAACACATACATCTCAAGTACCATTTCATACGGTCAGTATTGGAAGATGGATAGTTGAAGCTGGAAAAGATACACACTAGCCATAATCCTGCAGATATGCTAACAAAAGTTGTAACCAAGGAGAAACTAAGAATATACTCAGTTTCAATTGGTCTTCAAGGATGACGATGAAGATGAGAAATAGCCAGGTCCAAAGAGGAGTCATTCTCTAGAAAATGAAGCAGTGGTGGACTTGCTACAATCAGTCTCCAAGTGGGAGATTATTTGGTGTGGAGCTTGATTATCTTGTTTATTTTGTATCACAGCATTGGACCCCTATATCTTAATGTGGTGACAACTCTGCCCGTAATTAAATGCTGCCTGGGGGGTCCAGGGGGGGGGGGGGGCAGCTGTGACTTTAAGGAGCCCTGCCCTGGCGAGGGGTTTCGGTGGCAACACCCCCGAAGCTAAGAACAGATGTAAATTTTCCTTGTAAAAGTATAGTAATTTCTAGTCAATCTGGTCCATTCATTAGGCAGATGATCTGACGGTAGAAGTTATGTTTATTTTAGGGTTTTTTGCCCTAGAAGGAAACCCCTTGCTTTTATGAGGGTATTGTATTGCGATTGTGTATGGTATATGTGTATTCTCAGAGCGAGAAATAGATAGGGATACTGTGAGAGAGAACAGAGGATATTACAGCGGATCTGCTGTAGGTTGTGTCTCTTCATTTTTGCTGGATAATAGAAAGGAAGGACTAGCTGTTCGGGGTGGACATAGCCCAAACTGGGTGAACCATGTATATCTGTGTCTCTCTAGTTTTATGTGTTTTGTGTGCTTCTGTTTTCTGCATATTTTATATGTTGCATTTCTCTGTAATATTTCATTTTCTAACAGAAATAATTATGCATAAAATAATTTTGCAAAATAAAGTGGAACCTCATCATTCCATGGGAGTCTTCCACAGGCTGCAAGGTGTTTATCATACAAATAGTGATCTATATCAGCGTGCTTGAAATATTGCACGTTCAACATCTTTCTTTTTAGCCCTTCTTTGAAATTAAACATAGACTTGGCCATATTTGTTGTAATTTTTTGTTTAAAAACCTCCCATTTATCGGGACCCATCATTGTTTTCTTTCTTTTTCTCATGAATTCTATAAAAGTATCAATGTTTGGACCAATCTTTTAGTACACATCTACTATTTTGCCTAAAGAGTGTGTAACTATTTCCAAGCTTTGTTGACTCTCAGCAGGTAAATTCAAAGCCATGACATCTCTTTGCAATTTTGCATGAAGAGGTTGACACCTTTCTAAGGTGCATTGTTGCATGTTTCTTTCCCAAGGTATATTAGAAATTTCGATCAGATAATTCATGGTTGGTGGACAACCTTCTTCTTGAATGAAGCGTTCTTCCCTACGTATTTTTTGACCAACATTTGGAGCATTTTCAGCCTATGCATCAATATATAAAATTTTGTATATTAGAAAAAACACATGTAAAATTTGTACAAATTGAATGAAAAAAATATTCAAATTGATGGCCACCTCGATGTGGTTGGCTAGCACCTTGCCCACCCTGAGACTGTTGAGAACCAGAATGACCCTACTGAGAACCAACATGAACATCCGTTGATTGGCCTCTGGGGAATAAATATCACCACCTTCACACAACCAGATAGCACTTATTGATGGCCCTCTAAGGGGATTTGAACCACCACCAACCTCTCAATACGAGAGAGAAGCTTCATAAACAAATACGAATCTATAATCAATTCAAAAATGCATTCATACATATAAATACATATACATACTCATTGATTAAATTGTGTGAACCATACCACGATGGGCGAACCATGGGAATGGGCATGATCCATTAATGGAGTAGAGACCCTTCTCTTAGCTCCTAAAAAATAAAAAATGAAACTTATTAACAACGAATTTAACTCACAAAGTTGATAAAAAATAAATTCCATATGTACACACATGTATGTATATGTATGGAGATTTAAGATTATATTTAAAGACCATGAACATCCCTCAATCCCTGATCCCCCTCTCTCATAGAGATATGGGATTATGTTGATCTTCGTCGTTCATCCTCCATGATATATATATCTATAATGGACATTCACAATTATTTTTTTTAATTACTATTTAAAATAAATTCAAAATAAATTTTAGAAAAAGAATGTAATTTAGTGTACGCAAATTATGTAAAACACAACTCTCAAAGCAATAATTGATGTGTGAAACTCAATTTAAGCAATAAAAAAATTATAAAAAATGTCAAGTTCACCAAATTACGCTTTACATGGTGGGAGCACACTTGGTATAAAATTGAAAAAAACACATAGTCATTAAAAAAGAAACATAAAACTCCATTTAAACATAAATTTGTTTAAGTCCTCACATTTTAATTTTATAAAAATGTTAATTTCACCACTTGTTGCAAATGTGAAGTTCACCAAGTTGTGCTTTACATGGTGTGGTGGGAGCACACTTGGTATATAATTGAAGAAAACACATGGTCATTAAAAAATATGCATTTATAAGTACAAAACACACACATATCCAAGGTATGTTACAATGTCCATCAATAAATTTTGAAGGAGAGCATCTCAACACTAATTCATCTTTGAGAGCTGAATCTTGAATTTTTGAAGAAGAGAATCTCAAAAATAATTCATTTGTGAGAGATGAATCTTGAATTTTTGAAGAAGAGCGTCTCAAAACTAATTCATCTTTGAGAGTTGAATCTTGCATTGGCATTGCCCTGTATAATTCTAATTCATCTATTAATTCATCTTTGATATATTAATCTGTAATTGGAATTGCCCCACACAATAGATCAGTAGACATATTATTCACATTTGTACAATTTCTTATACTAAAAAATTGAAATTGGCTAACAATAATGTTTTCTATTCCATGCAGTTCTTTTAGCCTCTCCTTCTTAACTTGGTACACGCCATTCATCTAGTTGCACACAAGTTCAGAATTGGTGAAAACTGCAATTCCATTTGATCCATACTCCATAGTTGTTCCCAAGCCTTCTATCAATGCAATATAATATGCCTCATTGTTTGTTTTTCTTCCCGGTATATTCATTTTCCTTTGGGCGACTTTGCTAGTCGCAATATTGGAAATCACATATGTAATCACTTTTTTTGCTATATTTGGATAGCAAGAAACATATATGCATAATTTCCATTTTTCAACCATATTTAGTGGTTTTTTTATCCCTGAAAAAAAACAAATTCAATTAAAATATATATTAAATTGACATTTATTGCAAATGCATGGGATAAATGACACATGTGCATGCGATGAATGACATGTACATGGTTTATCTTAAATTTTATGGTAGAATTCACATCTAGAAATGAGATGCGTTAAAGATTGCATGGCCTAGAGTATAAGGGAGATTTATGACACATATACATGGTTCATGCAGAAAGTTTGCCTTAAAATTTATGGCATAAATCACATTTAGATTAATAACATACCTTAAGAAAGGATGAGATTGAGAGTTTAGAACTTGTAAAAGTCAAGACTCAACCAAAAGACTAAAATCCTATGGAAGTTTAGCCACTTTCGGTTAAGTTTTTAGTCCTTGAAGTTTGCCTTCAATTAGTGGGGGAAAGCCTTGATATTGAGGATACTATCCTATGAGAGTTTAGCCACTTTAGGTTTAGTTTTTAGGCCTTAATTTTTACCTTGAATTAATTGGAGGAAGCCTTTAGTTTGTGGAGAAATGACATTTACATGGTTTGCAAAATTATTTTATACACTTACTAAAACAACTAGTTATGTCAAAAGTCACACCTTTATGAGTTTGTGGGAGAAATGAAATAGAAAAAACACATGCCTTAAATATTTCCTAAAATTTTATGGGAGAAGGGAGAAATGACACATGTACAGGGTTTGCCTTAGAGTGGTAGTGGTTTATGGATATTAAAATGAATAACTTCTATTTAGATCTGATATAGAGATTGACTATAGAGGCATTTACTGGATATGTCACCTTTGAAAAAATATGAGATCTAGAGGCTACCTAGCCCTTTATAGACTCTTACTTTAGAACTTGTAGAAGTTAACACTCAACAGACAGACTAAAATCCTATGGAATTTCAAAATCCTATAAGAGTTTAGCCACTTTAGGTTCTATTTTTAGGCCTTAAAGTTTCCCTTAAATTAATGAGAGAAAGCCTCTAGTTTGTGGGGGAAATGACATTTACATGGTTTGCAAAATTATTTTATGCACTTACAAAAAACATGCTTTAAAGTTAACGGGAGAAAGCCAACATGAAATGTATGCTTTAAAAACCCTGCCTAATAATTTATGGGATAAATGACACATGTACACATATTTCCTTAAAGTGGTTGTGGTTTATGGATATTAAAATGAAGAAATTCTATTTAGATCTATTCCAAAGATTGATTAAAGGGGCATTTTCTAGATATGTCACCTTTCATAAAAGATGATATCCAAAGGCTACCTAGCGCTTTACAGACTCTGCCTATAGGCCTTGTAGAAGTTAACATTACCTTTCCCAATTATACCCTATGAAGTTTGTAGAGGACCCGTGGAATCACTCACACTACTTTACATAGACATAAGGGTGTATAAGAGTGTACTAAGTTCAAAAATATGGTCATATTATTGGATATCTTTCCCAAGAGCCCAAATGTACTCCTTAAGTATATGTGGGGTCTATATAACCATCTACAAAAACAAGTGATTCTTTCCAAGCTAAGGATAATGTATGAGCCATGTGTATACACACATTATATAGAAACCATAGGCCAAAATAAATGGTACTTAAGTGGTTCGAAGAAAACATAGCACTAAGAAGCTTTAAAGGAGGAGAATAAGAACTGGAAATAGGAGGATAAGAATAAGATAGCCACTACACATCCATGGAAGGGTAGTAGAAATAATTCTAACCATTGCAACATTGATGGTCACATTAAGGAGAATTATTGGATGTTTGGTATGTGTTATATTCTTGGATGTCCACTAAGTTGGAAAGAAGGGAAAATATCACAATTATATGTTAATGCATGTGTTTTACATTGAATATTTTTCATTTTATTAAGAATCTATTTGAAACAATTAACTTTATAAGGTTAAAACCTATGTTTTGTATCAAATCACTTTTGGTTTCAACGGGAAACTTTTATGGCTAATGTGTTTTCCTCGAAATGTGATAGACCCCATTAAAATGGGAGATATATCAAAATGATTCCTATCGTGTAATAAAATAGTTGAGTAGTTTAAAGATATAGATGCATAAATTAAATGAGCATAGTTTTGAGATATATAGGTCCAAAATGAAATAGTTGTTGGTGAACAAATATCAGTGGATCACTATGGATATATCTGCTTCATTAAAAGGGATCTCTCTAGAAGGATGTCCACTAAAAGTTGGAAAGAAGGGAAAATATCACAATTATATATTAAAGTGCATGTGTTTTACATTAAATATTTTTCATTTTATTAATAATCTATTTGAAACAATTAACGATATACTTGGTTAAAACCTATGTTTTGTATCAAATCACTTTTGGTTTCAATGGGAAAATTTTATGGCTAATGTGTTTTTCTGGAAATGTGATAGACCCCATTAAAATGGGAGATATATCGAAATGATTCATATGGTGTAATAAAATAGTTGAGTAGTTTAAAGATATAGATGCATAAACTCAATGACCATAGTTTTCATATATATAAGTCTGAAATGGAATAGTTTTTGGTGAACAAATATTACTGGATCACTATGGATATATCTTTTTCATTAAAAGGGATTTTTCTAGAAGGATGGACTAAGTTGGAAAGAAGGGAAAATATCACAATTATATGTTAATGTCCATGTGTTTTACATTGAATGTTTTTCATTTTATTAAGAATAAATTTGAAATAATTAACTATATAAGGTTAAAACCTATTTTTTGTATCAAATTAATTTTGGTTTCAATGGGAAAATTTTATGGTTAATTTTTTTTTCTCCAAATATGATCCACCCCATTAAAATGGGAGATATATAGAAATGATTTCTATGGTGTAATAAGAAAGTTTCAAGTATTTTAGAAATATAAATGCATAAATTCAATGAGCATAGTTTTGAGATATAAAAGTCGAAAATGGAATAATTTTTTGTGAACAATTATCAGTGGATCAATATGGATATATCTGCTTCATAATTCATAGAAAATTTTAGGGGCAAATTTTCACCCATGGGTGAAATTAAAGGGTTTTAAATTTTTATTGGGTGAAATTTTTGTATCATAGTATATTATTTCAAATTTCCCCAAATTTATTTTATAATAAAATTATTTCTAGAGGTTAGAGAGGGTAAAAAAGGTAAATTTGTATTTCAAATCGCCCCAATTTTATTTTATAAAAAAATTAGATCCACCTTATTTTAAGGGAGAGGGTAAAAAAAGTAAATCTATGGATTTAAGGGAGGGGACAAAAAAAGTAAATCTCTGGATTTAAATGGATCTAGGTAAAAATAAAAATCACACTGTGTGAAAACAATTTTACTTGATCAAAATAAAATTAAATAATACAAAAATAACATTAAAATAAAAATAATTTCATGGTATTGACACATGGTATGAGAACCCATGGTATTTACTCATGGTATTCAGGTGGAACATAACATATTTAAAGGGTAAAATTAAACCAAACTAGATCCATCTTAACTTAAGATCTACCAAGCAGAGAGAGATATTATATCAAATAGCTTGTGATGCAAACCTATTTTCACTGAGTGAAAATAAATTTGAACCCTTTTGAGGTTTGGTGGATCCAAAGTTGAACTAGATTTACATTGGTCACATTTTGTAAGCCTGGATGATGCTTCAAGAGTGGGTATGTTTTTTTATGTTATACATTCCTAGATGAGGCTTTAGAAGTCGGTATGTTTTTTATGTTATACATTTTATTTTAAATTTATTTCCCCATTAAGATAGAAATTTAAAGATAATAGGGCAATTGAAATTATGGATTGTGTGAATTTTAAGATGACGTAACAAAATCTTCTTGTAATTTGCTCAGAAATTTTGATTTCATGGAATATTTTCCCTCTTCCAAGGAATTCCTAATTCTGATTATCTCGAGGGTAGACATTTTTTTAACAAAATATTCTTGTAATTTTCTCAGAATGTTCGATTTCATGGAATATTTCCCTCCTTCATAGAATTCCTAATTCTAATATCCAGAGGGTAGACATTTTTTAACAAAATATTTCTGTAATCTGCTCAGAATGTTCGATTTCATGGAATATTTTCCCTCCTCCATGGAATTCCTGCAAGACAAGACTCCTCCTTTAACTGAGCCTCATGAGTATCAGACTCTTCGGCTCCTCCTTTAACTGAGCCCCATGAGTAACTTCAGTAAGTTCAGCTGACCTTTACTTTCATTTGAATAACTTTACTAAAAATATCTAATATCAACAAGTTAAACATCATTTTAGCAAAATCTTATTGAAATTTAAACTAAAATATTATATTTTCTGAAAAATCAATCTAATTACAAATGAAACTTTGGAAATTTATTTTTAGCAATGGCCTGTTGTTTTTCACCCTAATCTCTTCAAATTTTAACTACACTGGCTTCAATATTTGCAGTTATACATTTTGTTTTTTTACTTTTAACTTAGATAAATCTAATTAAAAATTAAAATTTGGAAATTTATTTTTAGTAATGGCACATTGTTTTTCACCCTAATATCTTCAAATTTTAACTGCATTAGCTTCAATATTTGCAGGTATACATTGTGTTTTTTCTACTTTGAACTTAGATGAAATTCCTAAAAGGAAATGCTAAAAGTGATATGAAGGGATGTTTAAAAATGAAATCATCATAAAAAAGTTCTATGATGGGTAGGAGGACCCATCAAATTTAACCCCTGAAGCCACGAATTTTAAACCTTCACAATTTACAACCTTCACAATTTTGGAATAAGTCTAGGTGGTGTTATTAACTTTTTTTTACTTTATTCTCAGTTTCTCTAAATTAAGTATGAAAACATTTTCTTTGAGAAGTAAATAATTTGTAATTATTTTATATTTTTATTTTCTTTTATGAAAAATACGAAAACATTTCCTTAGAAAGTAAGGAAATAATGATTCTACATATGTATTTTTTTTAATGAAAATTATGAAATGCAATTCTAGCTATTTTTCATTTCTTGAAATGTATCTTTAAATACATACAAAGATAGATTCTATAATTCCAAAAAAAATTACTCAAAAACTAAAAAGTGATTTTATCATAAATAATAAAAATACACAAAAAAAACTATAGTTTCTAATTAACACACGGGTTACTTTTAATTCAAATAAAATATAACCTCAATCCCAAACATAAAGTTATCTGGAAAATTTCAAAAAAAAATTAAAATATTTTAACCAATTCCAATAAAATTTGTAAGGAAAATATATAATACTTTTAACACAACCTTAATCTTATAAATAAACAAAATAATACAATCACAAAGGAACACTAATTTTCAAAAAAATAACCCTATTTAATTTTTTCGCCACTTCTACCTAATTTCATAACCAACATGAGAGGGAATCCCACATTGTTCTTTAAAAAAAAACATCCAATACCATAATAATTTTAGAGGTTATTACATTAAGAAGCATGAATTTTTAAGGAATAATCTTCCAAATCCAATGACAATCTTATCATTCATACAGACACATTATTAAATTTAAAATAATTACTCGACAAATATTTCAAGGGTGCATACAAAACTTCCCAGTTACTGCAGGATCAAACGTAGGCTTGTCGAGTTAAACAAGAGATCTAAGTTATTACATAATCAAATGTGGGAATAAATTTAGTAATGTAGTTGTCCAGTTACACAAAAGATCTATGATAATACATAATCTCTGAATAGTTGCATACTAAAGATTCATTGAATAAGGAAAAAATGAGATAGCTTTAATTGTCTGAGTCTTCACCTCCTTCTTTGTATCTGAATATCTGCAGTACGAAAAGTGATTTATCCATGACCTCCCTTTATTTTTAGGGTTGGTGCCCTTAGGTTCCCATCCGGGTGCAGAGGGAACAATTTGAGAAATTCTCCCCTCTTTTCATATTCTGTTGAAATTGCTAGTCCCTACTCATTAAATAAAATGTAGCTTAAATTAGAATTTGAACAACGTATTTGAGAACTTTGAAAACTAGAATATGAACAACGTATTTGAATTTTTTTTAAATTGGTTGTTGAATGGGGAAAATTCATGTGCATATATGTTTGAAATCAATGATAAAAGTGAAGGAATTTGGATGTAAATGTAATATCTGACAGCTGAAGAGGAAAAGTATGTAACAAAAGAAAATATTTGATTTAACTTTTAAGACTGAAGTCTCATTGCAATTATTGAATAGGTTGGAAATATAATAAAGAAGAACTAGCCTAGCCAATTATTTGACTGGGCATTTCATTTTAATTGTAGTTTTCTCAATATTTTGGTAATCTGATAGATATGAACAATGTTAATTGTTAACTGTTTAACTTTGTGCATATCCATCAAAATTTCGAGAACATTTCGAAACCTGAAATGAGTTATGCTCAAATCCCTTTGAAAAGAACTTGGATTGATTTCTTATGCATTTAACAAAATATTTCCCTATTAATATCCAAATCATATAAATTGAGATTCGATAGTCTACTTACTTGAGATAAAAATGTAGCTATATTCCTGTAAGACTCGTAGATAATGTTGCAGGACGTTGGCCCTGGACACAAACTGCCAAAAAATAAGAAATTTTTAGTAAAATAGTTAAAATTATTGAAAAACATAAACAAAAAATGTAGATTTTACTAGGGGTTGAAGGGGTGCAAGGTGGCCCCAAAGAGATCTCTGTGATTTCCTTCTCATATTGAGAGGACTCCTACATGTAAATTTTTTGTTCTTTCTGTCTCGTGCTGCGGTGAGTGTTTTGAAATCACTAAAAAATACTCATGTCTTCCACATCTTTGTAGGGTTTTAGTAAACTCACAATATCTATGACCTCATCTTTTGTAGGGTTTTAGTAAACTCACAATATCTATGACCTCATCTGGAGTAGGGTTTGAGTAAACTTACAATATGAATTACATAGAGTATGGCAGGGTTATGTAGATGCGTAAAGACCAAGTTTGAGCAAAAGAATTTATTTGGTTCAACATCACATGCCTTGGGGGTGCCTTTCCAATTAATTCCCCTTGGGATGTGATAAGACATTTGTGGTAAAACATAGTAAAAACATGAAAATATATTTTCAATAGTGTATAACAAGAACATAGAGCAACATTACCCGTGATTTTTCTTTTCCAAAACATGGAAAATTGTATATCATAATTTTTAAGGAAATATCTTTCTTATTATTAATATGTTTCTATACATTGGTAACTAATCACTACTATTTTACAATGTTTTCTAATTTTTTAGAATATTAACCAATAATTTCAATATTTTACAACCTAGTGAAAAATTGACCAATATTTAAAAAAAAAATTATAATTTGGTGAAATATTTGCCAAAAAATTATATATGTGTATTATATTAATGAAAAAATAGCCTATACATTTTTCTATATACCATGGGGATTGGCCCATTTATTATAAATATAAATTTGGGGGGTTTCTTAAAATTTTCCTTGGCTTCATTAAAAGGGATTTTTCTAGAAGGATGTCCACTAGGTTGAAAACAAGAGAAAATATAACAATTATATGTTAATGCATGTGTTTTACATTGAATATTTTTTAATTTATTAAGAATCTATTTGAAACAATAAACTATATAAGGTTAAAACCTATGTCTTCTTTCAAATCACTTTTGGTTTCAATGGGAAACTTTTATGGCTAATGTGTTTTTTCTTTTTGTATAAAATTACATTTGCTTTCATGGGAAACTTTTATGGCTAATGTGTTTTTCTCGAAATGTGATAGACCCCATTAAAATGGGGGATATATCAAAATGATTCCTATGGTGTAATAAAATAGTTTCAAGTAGTTTAAAAACATAGATACATCAATTCAATGAGCATAGTTTTGAGATATAAAAGTCCAAAATGGAATAGTTGTTTGTGAACAAATATCAGTGACCACTATGAATATATCTTCTTCATTAAAAGGGATTTTTCTAGAAGGATGTCCACTAAGTTGGAAAAAAGGGAAAATATCACAATTATATGTTAATGCATGTGTTTTACATTGAATATTTTTCATTTTATTAAGAATCTATTTCAAACAATTAACTATATAAGGTTAAAACCTATGTTTTGTATCAAATCACTTTTTATTTCAATGGGAAACTTTTATAGCTAATGTTTTTTTTCTCGAAATGTGATGGACCCCATTAAAATGGGAGATATATCGAAATGATTCCTATGGTGTAATAAAATAGTTGAGTAGTTTAAAGATATAGATGCATAAATTCAATGAGCATATTTTTGAGATATAAAAGTCCAAAATGGAATAGTTGTTGGTGAACAAATATCAGCGGATCACTATGGATATATATTCTTCATTAAAAGGGATTTTTCTAGAAATATGTCCGCTAAGTTGGAAAGAAGGGAAAATATCACAAATATATGTTAATGTGCATGTGTTTTACATTGAATATTTTTCATTTTATTAAGAATCTATTTGAAACAATTAACTATACAAGGTTAAAAAATTTGTTTTGTATCAAAATACTTTTCGTTTCAATGGGAAAATTTTATGGCTAATGTGTTTTTTTTTCGAAATCTGATTGACCCCATTAAAATGGGAGATATATCGAAATGTTTCCTATGGTGTAATAAAATAGTTTCAAGTAGTTTAAAAACACAGCTACATAAATTCAATGAGCATAGTTTTGAGATATATAAGTCCAAAATGGAATAGTTGTTGGTGAAAAAATATCAGTGGATCACTATGGATATATGTACTTCATTAAAATGGATTTTTCTATAAGGATGGAATAAGTTGGAAGGAAGGGAAAATATCACAATTATAAGTTAATGCATGTGTTTTTCATTGAATATAAAAGGTTTTTCCTCTCTCTCATTTTTTGATTCCAAATCTTATAAAAGGTTTCCACTAAATCCATTCACTATTACTTTTCATGTGAACCGCATTTCCGAACCCACCCATCTATGTACCTAAGAGCCAAGCTACAAAACTAAGAATCATCATGTTTTTAACTGTAATATCACAAGTATAAATGATGGCAACTACTAGAACTATATGACAGATGATAAAATAGTTATGTTAGGTTTTTATCAAACAGAATTATCAATGAAGATTTATGTATCACAATTTCAAGTTAGTAATATGAACTGGCACCTTATATAAGCCAAATTTTTTTCTGTCTGAAAAAATAAAGACTAAAAAAAAAGCGAAAATACTAGATACTGATTTTCCAATTTTTATTATTATTTTCCTTCCCAGATAGTGTGCACGATTTATGGGTTTCATCTGAAAAATGTGTGATTTATCGATAATCAGACACAAGAAGCAGTTATAGAGGACGTTTTTGAGATAACCCATGATAATGAGATAGAAGATGTTCCAAAAGAATCAGTGCAACATGAGACAAACAATGATGACAATGATGACAATATAGATAGTTATGTTGATGATGACTCTATCGAATGGAGATTGGGGCAATCTAAATTAGCAGGTACCGTACTTTTTTGTGTTTGAATCAACCAAGCTCATGTATGTGCCTTATTTGCATGATATCACAACCTTTAAGCTCATATTGGTGAGTAACAAGCCAATGTGTTTCATAGCTCAATGGGTACAAATATGTCTAACACTCACCATTCTTATCTCCATAATGATGTTGAATACCAACCTTATCAAGCTTTAAGATAATATGGAAACATAGACGATCGAAGGGTAACAAATTTTTATTCACTATTATAGCTTACCTATCACATGTATCAATACCATAGGATATAGGATAGATGGATAGGCTTTCATTACAGTTACTGCTTAGTTCTACTCGTATAATGACCCTGAGATTACACTTATATAGTATTGGTTAAATTACAGAGAATACGTAACACTTGATACGAATAAGTACATCTTACTGATCTCACTAGAGTTGATGTTCTATTAGTATTATTACCATTAAAGGTTTTGTTGCAATTAAAAAATACATGAAACACGGTATATGATTGCATTGAGCTATAAGCATATATACATAGATATGAGCAATTAAGGTTGTTAATTAGTTATGTTAAGATATAGGACCATACTTTATTAGTAATTACTAGTATACAGCCTTTATAAAGGTCGATATGAATTAAAACTAGTATCTATTATGGAAAGATAGAGGATCTAGCTTATGATGAGCTTTAACAGTTATTACTAGTTACTCAATAGGAATGGCGTACTTTGAGAGGCTATAGAAGAATCATCATGTTTTTAACTATAATATCACAAGTAAAAATGATGAAAACTACTGGAACTACCTTCACGCAACCTTACTTTCAATTTCAGCAAAATAATTTCTTGCATTACAGGTCCTGGTGTATGGCATACAGGAATCTGGTTTCATACCTAGAAATTCATAGAAATTTGAATGAAGTAGCAAAAAGGACGAAGTCTGTTGATCCTTGAAGACATCGTGGAAGACATAAACCAAATTCTATGCGAACAAAAAAAATTAAATTAAAATAAAACCAAAAAAACCAAAAAAACAAAATTACAAAAAAAAAGAGCAACCACCACTGCAAAATCAACTGCAAATCAACAAAAATCACCTCGTTGTTGCAGCGCAACTGCAAATAAAAAAAAATCACCACGTCATCGTGGCGCAGCTACAAATCAACAAAACTCACAGAGCATAGTAGAGCCACAGAGCACAACAGAGCAACAACAAAATTCATAGATAGATGGACGCGTCAGACAAATGTGAACAAGAAACTTGTAAATGTTAGTAGGTCTATATATTTATAAAATACGAGTTTGGCTGAACTATTTTAAAATTTCAACCAAAATTTTGTTTCTAGTTTTCCCATCTCTGGCCAAAAATTTGTTTTCCCACACCGTCAATACGTCATCATTGTAAACGACAGAACGTGTTCGACTGAACTCATTTCAATAGTTTGGCCTAACTTTTACAAAATTTTGGCCAAATTATTCAGAAAAAAAGCTTTCTGCCCTCGATTCTCACAAAAGTGTAACCAAAATTTGGATTTTTACCCTGTAGAAACTTTGATTATTACCCTTGGTTGTTCATTCTCAAAGAATTGATACATTGCCTCCCACAAGGAACTATCGCAATCCTTGTTGTAGGTGGTATCTGAGAATAAGGGAGACATATCTGAGTCTTCATTAGATGATGTTGGGGAAATTTCCTTGCCTTTTTTGTTCATCCTTGTTTTCTCTGTTAAGTGGTTTCTTGGATTCAAGTGAACAGAGTGAACTTTAGATCTAAGGTAAATGAAGAGAATTATAGATTTAAAACTGATATAATCAAAAATACGACGTTCAATCATTCAAAACACGCTCGAAGTAGATATGAAACTTTCAAACCTTACTCCCTTTAAATGTCGTTAATCGCCCATAATTCTTCCAACCAAATCTCTTACACCTTTACGTGAAATGTCTATCAATCAATTTAAGACATTAGATCTTATATCTGGTTGATTAGATATGAATCCTTTCGCACACTTGAGAAATAACTATCAATATCACATATCACATCTCAAGACTATTTCTATTAGTTATGTTTTCCGTTACCGACGAATTTTGAGAAATGTGATTTGCACAGATCACAATTGCATTTGGTTATTTAGTTATGTTTTTCGTTACCGATGAATTTCTAGAAATGCGATCTGCGCAGATCACAATTGCATTTAGTTATTTGATGTAAAATGTGAAGTGTGCTATGGAATCATGTCGATGCACTTTATTTGACATTTGAAGTTTTATGATTGTTTCTTTTTTAATTCGTCGGGTTCAATTCATCGAAACCGTAATTGAATTTTCATTAGTTGATCATTTTTAAAAGGTGCGATACGATTTTCTTTTAAAGCAATATTTAAAGCTTTTGTAACGGGAGTTTTATAAGACATTGAAAAGGTTTAACGCATATCTCGCAAGACTTAAAATGTTTTAAATTGTTAGGCTTGTAAGCTATGAAATTTGCGATGAGTGCTAGGAAATCAAAGAAAAAAGAGAAAGAACTTTATTTCCTAAAGTTTTTAGACTCAAGGCTAAGATAAAATAAAACAAAATAAATTTCCTATTCATTTTAAAAGTCCTCATTTAGTGAAAATAAATAAAGGTCCCCATCTAGTGAAAATAAATGTCTATTTATTTTAAAGGGCCCCATTTAGTGAAAATCCCTTTAGTGAAAATAAATAGTGGTGTTCTATAGTACAACACCAATTATATATTTTATATTTCTCATAATTATATATGGGAATAATTATATATTTTAGATTTCTCCTATAAATTTAGATTTCTCCTATAAACTTGTTTTTTATTCAAAATAGAAAAATAGAGAGTGAAATACATTTAGAGAATTTCATAATTACACCACTACCACCGCTATGTTATTAAAAATAGAAAAATAGAGAATGTATTTCATTCAGAGAATTTCATAATTACACCACTACACCCCTATGTTATTAACAATAGAAAACTAGAGAATGAAATACTATTATTAAAAATAGAAAACTAGAGAATGAAATACATTTAGAGAATTTCATAATTACATTACTACAGCCCCTATGGACATAATTATATATTTTATATTTCTCCTATAAATTTAGATTTCTCCTATAAATTTAGATTTCTCCTATAAACTTGTTTTTTTATTAACTTGCACAATCACTTTTACCAATGTGGTTGATATACGCCGAAAGGCCTATATCCACTACCCACCACATGTATTTCACCAAAATAAATATTATATATTTATGATTAAAATTACCAAAATATTTTATATATTTACTTATAATATATTAATAATAAGTTATTTCTATTTCAGAGGTACGATGGCGATAGTAAGGGTTTCCGTCAGTGTTCAGCAATCTTCTGCTGTCGGCAAGAGCGCTGATCTTGGAGACTCAGGTCCGGCGAAGCTTTGTCTCAGTGTAAACCTTGTGGTTTCAGCAGTTAACCTCGCAGCCTCAGGGCTACAAAGAGATTCTGGCATTCACACGTTTCTAAAAGCACTTATGGTTCCGGCTACAAGCCTGGAACTCTAGATCTCAGCTCCACGAGCCCAAAACTGCAAACAGGAAACTACGTATACAGAACCGGGTCTCAAAAAGAAGGAAGAGACCCGAATGTGGTTTAATCGCCAGATAGAACATACAGATCTACCTCTCCTAGGCGACAAAGATGATGAAATCATCAGGATGCAGGGCTTCTACGAAGAGGGTAAGGATATCAGAGCATTTTGGAGAAATATACCCATTGAAATCTGCAAAAATGTTCAAGGGTTTATGAATATTGGCTCTATTGGGCACGGATCGGGCTTCAGCATTAGATCTAGGGCTTTGGGAGGCCCATCTGTCAAAACCCAGCAACCAGAGGCTGGATCTAAAGCTCTTATGTTTTTTCTGATAAAACCAAACGCAGCCTTGACCGGCGACCAGCAGGTATTGGGAAAACAGCCCTGGGCCACCTTGGATCTTCTCTCCTTCGGCAAAGGGAACGGTAAGGAAGTGCGGATGATTGGGGAGGTTAGGATGGAGAGCGATGACGCTTCTAACGGCAGATCACGCATGCCTCTCTCAAGCCCTTCCTGGATCATTATTGCATGGGAAGATGAAGACCCTCTACAACAGAAGACAAAGATCTTCGGCAGACTGGGGTATGAACAAACCAAAACTCAACAGATCCAGAGTTGGGAAACGAAGTGGTCCAATCTGCCTATAAAGTGGAAGCATGATGAGTCCCCGCAGCCATATCTGGAAATGCGATGGGGATTGTCATCTTCAGACCTCCAGCAACAGGTAAATTCAAATGCTTTCCAGATTTTTGTCAAATCTCCTACGAAAAAATCTTATCTAATCTGGATACAAGAAGAGAATTCCATTGTGCACTTGAAACAACAAATCTGGGAATTAATGGGATATCCGGTCCAGATTCAACACCTGGTGAGTGGCAGACATTCTCTGCAGGACAGTAGGTCTCTGAAGGAATATGGAATCAAAGCCGAAATGACCATCTCACTGAACCTTTGCCTGAGAGGGGGCGCTGTACATCAAGGAATACCAAGTTCTACAGGAGGAGAAAAGGGGAAAAAAGCCACACCTCAGCAGCAAACAACTGGTGGCCCCTCCTACAAAAACATTCTACAGGGTAAGAAAATTGCAGGGCCATCACTTGTTCAAGAAGGAGCTGTTCCACGGCCATACATTGTGGAACAGTTAGGACAAAATCCTACCTTTAAAATTGATTCTTTAGAAACTGAGGAATATGTCAAGACATATGAAACACAGGCCCTCATCTGCCGCATTAATTGCTTCTGGCCAAAACCAATGGATCTCTTCCATTGGATCTTCACACAATGGACCATGGAATGCGACATCCACCTCTGCTCCTAAGGATTCTTCATTGTTAAGTTTCACTCTACAGAGATCATAGATCTTGTCATTAGATCAAGACCTTGGTTTTGGGGTACTATGGGTCTTTTCCTGACCCCTTGGTTTCCAGATTTTGACCCAAACACCATGACAGTGGCCAGAATGCCGGTATGGGTCCACTTATACAATCTCCCTCTCCACTTTTGGAGTGACCAGGTCCTGGAGGGAATTGGCAACAATATTGGAAAATACATTAAATCTGATACAAAAAGAATTGAGGAGACGATTTATACCTTTGCCCGGATATGCGTGGAGGTAGATTTGAGCAAAGGACTGTCGGAGAATATTATGTTGTCTTACAAGCAACAGAACTGGCTGCAGGGAATGGATTATGAAAACACTGCCTTCAGATGCAGAATTTGTAGGATGACAGGACATCTTCAAAGCTCATGCCCAGAAGCAAAGAAGGTAAACATTAAAAAGAAACAAAAATGGAAACAAAGAAAAGGGTGGCAATATCCCCCTCCGGATTTAGAGGATGAAGAATCTGAAGTAGAGGAGGATCCCACTCCCACTGGAAATATTGAGACCACTGAAGGGAAAGAAGTTCAAAGGAAAGAAACATCACGCCAAAAGAACCCTCAGTACCACCAGAATCAGTTAGAAAGGACAAACGAGGATATAGGTACCGGAGGAGTTAAACGATATCAGTCCTTGGATACTTCAGACTCAGATAAGGATACAGGACCCCAGAAAATAGAAAATCAGTTAGTCCTTGTAACGTCTGCGCCTCCCCAGAGCGAGTGGTGTAAGGTCGAGAAGAAGAAGGGGAGGAAAACCTGAGTTGTGGGACAGTTACTCACTCTCTGGATGTTGTGGCTCCCTCTATGGGCCATTTATTTTTTCTCTGGCCTTCTCTCTCGATTCTTCTCTCTTTTTTCTCTCTCTCTCCCTCTTTTTTATTTTCTGCATTGGTAGCTTTGCTACGATGTTTGGTGTGCCAAAGCACATGAGCCCTTTGGGCAGTTGTCTGAAATGCTTATGCATATGCTCCATGTAACTTTTCATTTCTTAATAAAAAGTTACTGATTTTTTTTTTTGTGGAAATATATATATATATATATATATATATATATATATATATATATATATATATATATATTAGAATATATAATATTATATTATTGAATAGTAAAATATATAATAAAAATATATTATTAAATTATTTCAATACATTGATAGTTTTAACTCAAACTATAATATGATTCAAAAATAACATAATAATAATATTTTATTAATATTAAAGAGAAAAACGAAGATGGACGGAAGCAAGAGAAACCCTAGACTATTCTCTTCTGCTCCCCTGCTCGCCGAAGTGGTAATGCCGCCGAAAAGCTCTGGTTTTCTCTGCATACAGAGGATTTCGAACTTACCTATCTCGCATTCGGCAACTGCAAGGCCACTACTAGCCGCTTTCTCCCTTGATCTAGCTGGAAGGGACGCTGCAAACCACGCCTGGAATGAGGATCCGACCTTACGGAATCACCAGGACTGTCTTCTCCTCAGCCGAGAGAAGACAGTGATCGATAATAGGGATATCTTCAGCGTCTATGCAGCTGTTAATGTTTCAACAAGTCCTAGACAGGCTCCAGCTCAACTTACCTCTGCCGCCCTTCTTTGCTATCGCACCAGGGCTCCCGCGGATGTTGTATCATGGGTCTTTTTCTGGATGCAGGGGATAAACTTGAGGGCAACGCTCTTTAGAGTCCAGCTCGGGTCACCTGAGCCTTGCCTCTTTAGGGCTGTCTTCAACTCGGAGAGTTTGGCCAACACACGCCCTGCAGCAAAACTTTCAACCGCAGTATTGAAAGGGACTCTAGCCGCAAACCCCCGAGACTCCATTTTTGGGCTCAGGAGTAGGTCTTCAGGCGTTTCCCGCCCTCACGGCCTTTTTCAGCAGAGGCTTGGAATCGCAGGCAAAAGCAGGGACGCCCTTCGTTGCCGCGCAGATCCTGCCTCTAAAAAGAACCCTGCCTCTTTTCAGATCCAACTCCGGTTACTATCTGGAAAAACTATTTTGCTTTGGGTTTCCTCTCTAGATCTTATTCAGAAGCTTAAGCTTAACCTGGAACAAAGGACTGGAATTCCATCGACTCACCAGAGACTTCTTTTCCAAGGTAAACATCTTGAGGATCTCCTCCCCCTTTCCGCTTATAACATTAACAGAAATGATTCCATTGTACTTACCCTTCGTTTGAGAGGTGGTGCTATCGGACAGTCTTCTTCAGCGCCTATCTTCTCTTATAAAGAAGTTGTTCACTCTCAAATCCCCAAACCTTCTGCTGCCTCAAAACCCCAGCCTTTTCTGGTTGACAAGCTGGATGAAGCACCTTCTGTTGAGGTCTCTCTTCCATCTGTCGCAGAAGATCTTCAAAAATATGCAGAGAGCTATCATTTGTAGATTTAATGGACTTTGGCCGCGAACCAAGGAACTCTTTGATTGGATCTATGAGAACTGGACCAGCAAGTGCCTCGTTAGCTGCTGCTCACGAGGGTTCTTCATAGTATTGTTTGATCATGCAAAGCATTATCAACAGGCCTTACAGAAAGGTCCCTGGTTTTTTGGAAATGCTGGGCTCTTCTTAACCCCATGGTTTCCAGATTTCGACCCTGCAACAGCTACCATCACCAGAACCCCTATTTGGATCTGGCTGCCCAACCTTCCTGTCCATCTATGGCAGCTGGCAGTGTTCAGGCAA
The DNA here is from genome assembly GCA_034641835.2 of Pinus albicaulis. Classification (NCBI taxonomy): domain Eukaryota; kingdom Viridiplantae; phylum Streptophyta; class Pinopsida; order Pinales; family Pinaceae; genus Pinus; species Pinus albicaulis. Next base: position 975,541,238 of record CM076577.1, on the reverse strand, counting down.
ATGGGCGATACCTTGGGACGCTTTCTCGATGTAGATTACGATAGGCCTCTTCACGGCCTCTACACATATGCCAGAATGTGCGTGGAGGTTGACATCGGCAAAGGCCTGCCCGAACAAATTATCCTCAAGGCCGGTGATCTTGTTTGGACTCAGTACTTAGACTATGAGAACACTGCATTCCGTTGCTGCCACTGCAACCAAACAGGGCATCTGCAGAACACCTGCCCCACTCTTGCAGAAACAAAGACTAAAGGAGATTCTACAAAGCTCAAATCCAAAAAATGGACTCCCTGTACCCCGCCGCCTGCTGCAAATTATGCTTCCTCGAGCTCTGATGATGATGGGAGTGAGGCAGATTCAGACCTTGTTCCTCAGACACAGAAACTGTCCACTGATGCTCCCAAGCATCCCCCTGATACTACAGTCACTCAGAAGCGTAGTCATGAGTCTGCCTCCTCGGATTCAGATAAGGAGGCCCCTCTTCTGGAGAACTCTAGTCTTCAAATTGTCCCAGCACAAACTCACCAAGATGGCTGGATCAAAGTAAACAAAAAGAAAGGGAAGAAATTCCGTGTAGAAAACTCTACCAATTCTAGGTAGAATTCGGTTTCTTCTTGTTTTTAGTTGCTTACTGTTGCTCCTCATTTGTCTCATCTCTCTATCCGGGGACCGAAGTTGATACTTTATCATTTCCGGTTGGCCGTGTTTTTGTCTCTGTTGAATGTACTTTCTCATGTACCATATTTTCATTTAATAGAATTAGTCCAATTCAGGAAAAAAAAATATATATATTTTATTAATATTATAATAAGTTTATATCTTTTACCAATATCTCAAGGGATTATTAATATTTTACACCGAAAGAACTAATCAACCCAAGGGTTTAATATTATAAACTGAAGTAATTGGTGAAGCAAAGGATAAATATTAATATTATAAACCAAGAAATAAAAAAACCCTAAGAAAAAATAATTTAATCTCAATAGATTAAAAAACCCTCAGAAATAATACTTTAAACCCAAAAACATAAGAAAGTAATAAACCCTAAGAATTAATATATTAAACTCAAGAGATTAATAAAGCATATGAAATAATATTTAAAAACAAAAAACCTAAGAAATTAATAAACCCTAACAATTAATATTTTAAACTAAAGACATTAATAAACCCAAGAGATTATTAATAATACAAACCAAAAGAACTCATAAATTGAAGGTTTAAATATTATAAACCAAAGGAATTGGTGAACCCAAGGGATAAATATTAAAAACATAAGGGATCAATATTAAAAACACAAGAGATTAATAAACCCTAAGAGTTGATATTTTTAACTAAAAAAACTAATAAATTAAGAAACCATAAGAATCAGTATTTTAAACTTAAGATATTAATAAACCAACGTGATTATTAACATTATAAACTACAAGGACTAATAAACCCAAGGGTTTAATATTATAAACCAAAGGAATCAGTGAACCCAAGGGATAAATATTATAAACCTAAGGGATCAATAATAAAAATAATTGAAATTAATAAACTCTAAGAATTAATATTTTAAACTGAAAAACCTAAGAAATTAATAAAGCCTAAGAATTAATATTTTAAACTCAATAGATTAATAAACCCAATGGGTGATTAACATTATAAACCAAAAGAACTAATAAACCCAAGGGTTTAATATTATAAAACAAAGGAATCGGTGAACCCAAGAGATACATATTAAAAACCTAAGGGGTCAATAAGGCTAAGGGAAATATTAAAAACAATAGAGATTAATAAAACCTAATAATTAATATTTTAAAATAAGAAACCTAAGAAATTAAAAAATCCTATGAAATAATATTTTAAACTCAATAGATTAATAAACCCGGGGCTATTAATATTATAAAAGAAAAGAACTAGTAAACCCAAGGGTTTAATATTATAAACCAAAGGAATTGGAGAGCCCAAGGATAAATAGTTTAAACCTAAGGGATGAATAAGGCCAACTGATCAATATTAAAAACACAAGAGATTAATAAACCCTAATAATTAATATTTGAAAATCAAAAACCTAAAAAATTAATAAACCCCAAGAAAAAATATTTTAAACTCAAGACATTAATAAACTCAGCAGAGTTGTGATATTCCTAATTTGCGACAGCAAATTGGAATATTCTATTTTGTTTAGTTTGTTGTCTATAGTTTGTAAATAAATAAAAAGTGAGTAAAGAGGGTCTAAACTCACTTAAGTGAAATAAGACATCCACCTAGTAGCCCAACGTTGTGACTTAAGTGGGAATTAAAGGGGTACCGAACACCACATGGAGAAGGGGGCTTATGTACACTCTAGAAGCTTCTCCAAGCTTCTGCACAGATAAGGATGAGAATGTGGATAAGAATTAGGATGTGGAGGAGAGAGAGAGGCTACGTTGGGTTTTGGAGGGAAACCAATGCTATAAAATATGGAGGAGCCTCCTCATTTGATTCATGCTTGGATTATTGATTATTGAGTGAGACATTTGTCTTCTTTGGCACGCTGGCTGTTTAGCCTGTCTGCTGCACTGTTTAGTGCACCGAGTGCCTTCGTGCGGAGATCTCACCCTTAGCCCCAGGGGACTTCGAGTGCCTGCTCGAGCAAGGTTAGTTTTTCAGCATCATCCTCCAGGATAGTGTTATTGCTATAGCAGCATAATATTGTGTTGTAGGGTGTTGTCGTGGTGACTTTACGACACCACTTCCTTCTCTTTTTTTTCAAAGGGAGAGTCTCTCTTTCCTTGGAGGATTATATTGAGAGATATTGGAGCTGATTTTCAGATCTTGGCATCAGGCCAATAGTTATTCTTCCCCTACTACGCAGTCCCTCTTAGTATCTACGTTATTTTTATGGTCTATCTGCAGTGAGGGTTTGCAGGTGGATTTGAGGGGAATATCTCAAGTGTAAGGATCGGCCTTCCACTTTGGAGATATATTAGAGGAGGTCTACTTCAGTTTCTCATCATATTCAGCCTTCTCTACTTGGTTTCAGTTTGGAGTTGTCGTAGCTGCCCAACAACTATGGCATTCTTGTCATATTGTGTATTTCAGCCAATCCCTTGGAGGATTGAGGTATTTTTGCTTATAAGGGTTAGAGCTTTTCTCCCCTATTGTGTTTGGGCCATATATTGTCATATCCATGTATTTACATCATCTTGGAGCAACATTATATCATTTACTACTTTTTTCATAGCCATGTTTTATGCAGAAATAGCAGTGTTCTTCATGTTCATGTACATGTGTTGTTGAGGGTTGGATTTCTTTCCTTGAGAGGTTGTTTCCTCAAGGATTGTACACTTTCTTGCTGATATACATTATTATTTGATATATATTCATCTTCTTGTCTCATAGCCCCTGGAGAAAACACTGAAGGGTTTCTGGATCATTCTCTTGTCTTGCGACATCTCATTCTTGGGGGGGTTTTATATGTAAAATTGTTTTTTAACCTTGCCGAATGCCTATGCCATGTTCCTAAACTAATTTTCTGGTTTTTAATAGTATTTTAAATCTTATACCTTTAGAAAATATTCTTCCCTTGCTTCAGTAAAATTCTGCATTCTCAAAGTCATGGGAAATCAGGGTTTTTCTTGACTAGTCGGGAAGGAGGACCTGTTTAACATAGAAAAACGCATTTTTGTGAGCTGAAATTCGACATGGAAGTCAATATTGACCTAATTCAACATATTCTAGAACCTTGACCCGTCATTTTACGCAGAATTTCTTATACACTCATTCTAGGGCCAAAATCCTCACTTTTCGCCACCTTTTTTCCCTTAAAAGCTGAGTAAAGCTTGTTGTTGTTATTTATTTTGGTTGCTAAGAATTTTTAGACATATTTTATGATAGCTAAATCCAGCATTCCTAAATTTCAAACCAAGAGGTAACTCCACAAATCAGAATGTCTATTAGATGAAGAATGTACATGTATTTATACATGGAGGTGAGGCTATTGGGATTCATCTCCCAATGACTCTTGGCCTTAATTATTTACTAATATTAAATAATATAAAATATTGAATATTCTCACCCAACCCTTAGGATTAGTTGTCAACATTCCCTCCTTTAATCCGAAGGGATGTTGGTGAGCCCAAGCATCAATTTGAACTTTTCAAACTTCTCTCTTCCAAGTGATTTGTTGAAGATATCAGCAGTTTGCTCATTTGTGGAACAATTATGTAGATGGATGGTTTTGGCCTGAACATGATGTCGAATTAGATGGTATTTTGTATTCATGTTCTTTGTTCGATCATGGAACTTTGGGTTCTTGGCCAACTTTATTGCAGAAGTGTTGTCGATCATGAGTGGTGTGGAATACATTTGTTTCATCTACAACTCTTCCAGGATTTTCCGGAGCCACACAATTTCCTTTGTTGCTTCAGCTACTGCCACATATTCTGCCTCGGTTGTGGAATCTGCTGGAACTGACTATTTGCATGATCTCCATGAGACAACTCCTGATCCAAGACTCATGGTGTAACCTGTAGTAGACACCCCTATTTATTTGTTGCCATCAAATTCTGAATGAGAGTACCTGATCAAGCTGAAGTCGCCTACCTGTTTATATTTGAGTCCAAAGTCTTGATTCCCTTTCAAGTACCTTAACACTCTTTTTGCAGCAGACCAATGTCCTTCACAAGGTTTTTGCATGAACCTTGAGAGGATTCCAACAGCAAATGAAATGTCAGGTCTGGTGGTGGTCAAGTAGATAAGACTTCCTATAGGCTGTCTATACTTAGTTGCATCCTCGAATTCCTTCCCTTCAATAGATGTGAGCTTCATGTTTTGTTCCATTGGAGTGGTTAAGGGATTACATTCATCCATGCCAAACTCGTTCAAAATATCTCTAATGTACTTATTTTGAGAAAGAAATATATATTTAGGATTTTGAATTACTTCAATACCTAGATAGTAATGAACATGACCCAAATCAGTCATTTCAAAACCTTTCTTCAATTCTTTCTTCATGGATGCAATATAGCTCTCATTGTTCCCTGTTATCAAAAGATCATCTACATACACCACAAGATATACAACTGTTTTTCCAAATTTATTAATAAACAAAGTTTCATCATCAAGATCAAAATGTTTGAAGTCAAGTTTCAGAAGACACTTAGTTAATTTCTCATACCAGGCTCGTGGTGCTTGCTTGAGGCCATACAAGGATTTTATAAGCTTGCAAAATTTATGTTCTTGACCCTTTACAACAAATCCTTCTGGCTGGGACATATAAAATTTCTCCTTTAGATCTCCATTCAAAAAGGTTGTTTTTACATCCATCTGATGGAATTTCCATCCATTCTGAGCTGCTAGGGCAAAGAGAGTCTAGATGGTGGTCCATTTTTCTGTGGGAGAAAAAGTTTCTTCATAATTGATTCCTTCTTTTTGTGAAAAACCTTTTGCCACAAGCCTGGCCTTGTGCTTGTCAAGTGAGCCATCTACTTTATACTTGTTCTTGTAGACCCACTTACAGCTAATTGGTTTTTTTCCCAAAGGCGGATCAACCGGCTTCCAAGTGTCATTATTTATCAAGGCATCATACTCCTTTTGCATCGCTTCTTTCCATTCATCATGAGAAGTGGCTTCTTTGAAGGAAGTTGGTTCATGATCTGTAGACAAACTCAATTCATAGTTATAAGCAATATCCATATCAACAGGAGAATCAGAATTATCTACATCACCCTCGATTTGTTTAGTGGAACCTCTTGTTCCTGTTTTTCCAACCTCATCGGGATGAACATTCTCCAGTGTCTTTGTCAACCATTTGGGAGGACCTTTCTGAGATGGCCCAGGCTGTTCATTTGAATGAGTTGGGATTGATTCAAGATTCAATCTCCCAATTCTGTCAATCACATCATTCAATGTGTCATCTGTGGTTGTTTCTTCATGTGGGGGAGAGAGCGCTCCAGGACATGATTCCACAGTTTGATTCAATATCAGAATCCCCCCTTCAAGATGTGGAATCTGATTATCAAATTCTTGGAAATACTTTGCATGTGTGAATCTATCCAGGAGATCAAGTTGCCGCTCAACAACCTTGTAACTCTTGGAAGATTCAAGGAATATGACATCTCTTGCTATTACAAACTTCTTATTTGCTTCATCATAGAGACGATATCCTTTAGAGGTATTGGAGTACCCCAAGAAGATACATTTTCGACTTCTAGCACCAATTTTATTCTTTTGACCCTTGGGTATCAAGGCATAACAGGTGGACCCAAAGACCTTGAAATGCTTTACCGAAGGAATGTGGCCATGCCACATTTCAAAAGGAATTTTGTTTCTAATTTAACTTGAAGGACACCTATTCTTTATGTAAACGACACATGGAACTGTATCAGCCCAAAACATCAATTTTACATTCTTGAAAAATAACATGGAGTGAACCATATTTAAAATAGTTCTGTTCATTCTTTCGGCTACACCATTCTGTTGGGGATTATATGGCACAGTTGTTTGATGTTTGATTCCATGTTGACGAAGATAATTTTCAAATTCGTTTGAAGTGTATTCTTTTCCATTATCAGTACGTAGAGATCCAATATGTGTTTGTGCATAATTTTCAATCCATGCATGAAAATTCCTGAAATTTTGAAAAGCATCAAACTTATTCTTCAATAAGTAAATCCAACACATTCTGGTGTAGTCATCAATAAATGTCATCATGTATTTGTTTCCATTTGCAGAAGAAATAGGCATAGGGCCACATAAATATGAATGAACAAGCTCAATTTTTCTATGTGCTCTGGAGTGTGAATCATGAAATGGTTGTTTGCTATGCTTTCCTAGAATACAAGCATCACATTCCTTAGGTTTTCTAGGAATTGTAGGCAATCCATTAACACCATTTTTCTTCAACAAACGAAGGCTTTCATAGTTTAAGTGTCCAAATCTAGCATGCCATAAAAGACTTGATGGGAATGTACCTTCATCATAATGTGAACTAAATGAAAAGTTTTGAGCATGAGCAGATGAACCTTTCAGCTTCAAGAGTCTCCCTTCTTCTATTCCCTCCATGACAAGTGAGTGATCTGATGCTTTTCTGACCTCTGCCTTGCCATCAAACAAGTGAATGGAGTGTCCTTGCTGGTGGATTTGGACCAGGGATAGCAAGTTTATCCTCAACTCAGGGAGGTATAGAACCTCATGTAGGATATGATCTGGAAGACCAAGCAACTTAAGCTTGACTGTGCCAAGCCCTGATGGCTTGAGTTTGGATTTATCTGCGAAATATACTGCTCCATCAACTTTGTTAGTGAATTATTCAAAAAAAAAATTCTGAATGTCATGTGACATGCTGCTCCTGAATCTAGCAACCAATCGTCTCTCCATGAAGTAAATGAAACATCAAACAAATCTTCAGTTACTCCATTGTTACAATGCGCTAGAACATAATGAGTAGATTCAAGTGCTTTACCTTTGTCTTTGTCATTAGTTTTACCTTTGTCTTGATTTCTTTGCTTCTCAATTTTCTCCCAAGGTGTCCTGCATTTGGATGCATCATTTCCATCTTTATTGCAACGTGTGCAATGAAGATTGGATTTTTCAGATTGTCTGCCCCCCCTTTTTGTGAACTTTCTTCTTCCTCTACCTCTTCTGCCACCTCTTCCTCTCGAAGAATCTGGAGAATGACTCTTTTCTCTATGTGACAAGTATGTAGCCTCTTCGGAAGACGAAGGGACTGTCATCTTCCCAAAAGCTTTCTCTCTTTCTGCAAACTTTTTCTCAAAGTGTATCAAAGGTGATATGCTCAAGGTTTCCACTTGCTTGCAATGACTCAAGATAATTTGAGTAAGTTGGATATAATGCCTTAAAATATGCTATTAGAGATATGTCCATTTTTACACCAGTGATTTCAATGTCATGCATTATAGATCTTACTTCTGAAGCTAAAGCAAGGGGATCATCATTCTTCATTTCAAGACTGAACAGCTTAATCATCAATTGAACATTTTCTAATTCTGAATGTGAGTCATAGAGTTCTTTTATCTTTCTCAAGGCTTCATAGGCATTTGAAAATGATGAAATATGGTGACTCACCTCTTCATTTACGGAAGCTGCAATCAAGGCATAGGCCTTGCAGTTCTTGTTTTCCAAAATGGCGAGCCCCTTGTTTGAAGTGGGATTTGCTGGTGGATTTCCTTCTTGTCCTTCACAGATTCCTTTCCACAACTCATTAAAAATGAGAGTGTGCTTGATTTTCCGAGACCATTCAAGATAGTTATCTTTGGCGGAGAGAACCACCCCTACAATAGATATGAGAGAATGCATTCTTCTGAAGGGAAAAAAATAATTACTTTGCTGGAAAAAATTCTTTTTGAGGAGGAAAAAATTTTGCTAGAAAATATTCAATTCTGGAGATATACTCAATTGAAGGGGATAAAAACACTTTCCTAAAAATATGAATTACGCACCCAAAAAAAAAATAATAAAAAATAAATAAATAAAAAAAATATATATATATATATATATATATATATATATATATATATATATATATATATATATATATATTTGTATTTGAAGAAAGAGACTTTATATGTATAATTGTATTGAAAGTATGGTGGGGAGGGGGGGCACTATTATGATTGTGAATGGTATTAGAAAAGGAAGGAGGCGATATATGGTGGGAGGGGGCGGTAATATGATAGTGGAGCGGTGTTAGGGTGGGAGGGGGCATAAATGTATTGAATAGTGGTATTGTAAATATTATATGAAAGAGTGACTATGGGGCGTAAATGTTATTACATATGGTGGGAGGAACGTATGACAGAGAGAACGATATTACGTGGGAGGATTGGGCAGCTTATAAGTGGAGTGGTGTTATGACAGGCGGGGAGGGCCGAAAGGCCATGGGGAGAGGAGCGTAGTGAGCAACAACGGAGGGTCGAAAGGCCACGGGCCGGATTGAAATGTCTGTTGGGGAGTGCGCAGCTCGTGGAGTCGAGAGGAGGGCATAACACTGTAGAGAAGGGTCTGCTGTTGGATAAGCCAAGCGTTAAAGCCCATGAGAGTTGCAGGGAGGGCAGGTAGAATAGTGTCTTGAAGCCCGCTTGGGGAGAGGGGAGACGGGTAGTGTAGGAGATAGGGAGTCAAGGGAGATGTGTGGGGGCGGGGAGAGATAGCAATGAGGGGAGGCGGAGTTTAGGGATAGGTATGGATGAGAGATGTGTTGGAGAATGGGGGAGGCCGAAAGGCTGTTAAGAAAATCTGGAACTAGATATTTGCAGGACTGCAGAATTACAGAGTGGCAGGTATCTGTTAGAACTGCAAATTGCAGAATTTTCAGGAACTGCAAATGTCAGAGTTGTGCATAAATTGTAGAGATAAAAAAAATGCAGAATTACAGTATATAGCATCAATTTAATGGAGCAGCAAAACTATACATAAAAACTTACTAAGCAAAGGAATGAGGGAGTTACACCACAGGAAAAAATGCCAATAGTGGGACTGGCTCTGATACCATGTCAAACCAGGAGGTAACTCCGCAAATCAGAATGTCTATTAGATGAAGAATGTACATGTATTTATACATGGAGGTGAGGCTATTTGGATTCATCTCCAAATGACTCTTGGTCTTCCTTATTTCATAATATTAAATAATATACAATATTGAATATTCTCACCCAACCCTTAGGATTAGGTGTCAACACTGAAGAATGTGTTTTTCTGGCATGATCTGCTGAAAAATCCATTTTTGGGATATTACAGTCTACTGCACTATTATTGTTTGAGCATTCTTGTTCTATACCACTTGGTGTGTTTATCTTTATCTCTTAGATAGAGTCTGGAAAGGGCCAGATAGCCTCTGAATCTCGTTCTCTTTTAGAGACAACATATCCAGTAAATGCCCTCCCTATCAATCTCTGGTTGGAGTTTGTCGTGTTTTTGAGATATCCCCAAAACGGGATATTACAGTGGTATCAGAGCATAGTTCTGGCTCAGCCTGTGGAGCTAGTTATCTATGGAAAATATGAGGATCTCACATCAGCATATACCCTTTGGAGATTATTTTTGAGAATGGAAGTCCAAGGGGGAAGACTTCAAAGAAGCTTTTCCCTTCAAATATTACTGTCAGCTCAGGTAGGATGAAGGAGGAAGGAACAATAGGTTTTCTAGCATGCATAAATCAAATTTGCAGCATACCACGTGGAGGTCACCTTCTCCCATGAAGGAGGGATCCACTAATCCCTGTGAGTCTCAACCCAAGAAGAAGATGAGTTTATTCTCATCTCTTTTCAGATCCAGAAGAAATACATCCATCTTTAAGGAGGTCAAGAAGATTGAGGATAAAGAAGAGTAAGTACCATGTGCTTCCTATTCTCATCAAGAAGAAGAGATCACACCACCTCTTGGAGAGGCTTGTGATAACGTTGTCCCACTCATGGAGGAGCAGCCACACGCATCGACAGTTGGGGCAGCCAACATTTTGGAGGAAGGGACTCTTGTAGCCCTACAACAATTTCCAAACACACATCAGGAGCCGCTTGGTTTCACTTCGCTGTGCAACAGGGAAACACTAGAGGAGGAATCAAACCATCATTCTCATGATCCATTGTTGGATTGTACATCACAGTGCAGGTTGGGGTTTGAAGATTTGAAGATTGATGGTAGACATCTTGGAGTAAGAAACCTTTTCTCCCTTCAAGATGGCACTTTCTCAATGAGCTCCTCTCAGCTAAAAGAGGAATTTCTACTTTCAGATCCAAGACCTCATTGGTTTTGGGAGACTATGGATGAAAGGGAGGTCTCAAAGAAAGATCGCATTGGAGATTCACTTCAACACACCGTGGAATGCAATACTTTTCTTCCCTTCTCACAAGAGAAGATAGAAGATGGAGGACATATTAGGATGGATAACATCTCTCATGCTTGTGTTGGACATCCCTTGAGCCATACACATCATGATGGGAGGTTTTTTCCTACCACCTATTTGATTCTTGATAGGGTCTCATTGATCCTTGAGAAGCTTACATTTCAAAATCCCATGAATTGCGAAGACATGAATTTGATTCGGGAGGATGGTAGCCCTCATGGGAGGAGTACCAGGATGAGGAGATGAAGGAGGCATCCACAAGTGATTGAGTGGATGTGGATGATGAGCAAGGAGCTAGGGAGATACCTGCAGATCTACGATATCGGGCAACAGGAGGCTTGGTTGCGCTGGTTACTCTTGAAGGAGTTTGGCCATCACTTGTACTTATAGAACTATGATACTGGGCAGCAGGAGGCTTGGCTGCACTGGTTACTCTTGAAAGAGTTTGGCCATCACTTGGAAAAAACTCTTGCTGGATACTTGCATCATTAAGCAACATAGAGTATGGATGCATGGTGTTGATATGATACTCATATCATTCATTGTGTCTTCATCACATTATTGGTATGATGGAGTTATGGGGAGGCAACACAATGTCTTGTTTCTTTTTTTGTTTCTAGGAGAGCAAGGGTAGATTTCCTCTCACACTTTGTATGATGTTGCAGGAAGAGGGGATGGCACTATCTCCTTGGTATTTGATGATGATTGGGAAGCACTTCCATCTTGGGAGGTATTCCATATTTGTTACAGCATTATTAGAGGAGTCTTTGACAAGAAGCATGTCAAAGAACAGAGCTTTGTATTGATAGGAGCTTACTTGCATGAGCTCACAGCATTGTCACCTTGGAGCAGAGACTTATGGATGAAGTGTGCCCAACGTAAATATGGTGGATCTATAACCCATAGGTCCTAGGATCACTACCTATTTGTTGCACTTGATGAAAAAATTGGAGGTAATGATGATAGAGACTTTTTTTCACTATGGCATATTCTTATTAACGTGGATTTCCAAGCATGAGGAGGATTATCTTCTGGCAGCACGTGGTTCATTTTTCTTCATAGCATGCCAAAACACTATGAAGGACTCATGTATGGACCCATGTACTATCTTACTTCCAGCATATGGTGAGAATTTTTTTTATGCATTCATTGATTTGCACACTCTTACCATTCTCATACAGTGCATTGCTTCACAAGAGGGCAAGCTTGTCAAATTGCTCCATGATTTTTATTGGGCCAATCTACATGATGGAGGCAGCCATCTCTTTTGTGGCCTTGGGAAAATGTTTTATCACCACCTTTATGTTCATTTTCTGCACTATGTCATGTATCATATGAAGACATGCATGATTAACATAAACATTTTGCCATGTACATTTATCAAGTAGCAACTTGTAAAACTGCGTTGTACTTGTTGGAGAAGCTGTTGGTGCCTCTTTGCATCACTTGTAACCATCATAATTTTCTTCATTTTGTTGCTGATCATGTCTCCATTTGCTGATATAGATCAGATTTGTATGGGAGGCTTGATTTTGAGGGAGACACATGAGCTAGATGTGTCTTTGAGTGGGAATAATTCTCACAATTTCTGCACTACATGTTCTAATGGGAGCATGGGAGGAGATATGGCCAGCACAGCCAAATTTTTTTTCTCTTCTGAGGTGGGCCATAAGATTGATATTCATCCATTGTACAACCATGGGCAAGTACTTGATCATGTATTTTTGTTACTACATTCAGCCATTTACTATCCTTTAGTAGATGTGATGAATCATGGAGATTGCTTGCCATGTAATTTTCTGAATTTGCAGTGGATGAGACTGTGCTGTATCCTTGTGAGAAATTGTTTGCATCATGTATCATCATGTAAAAATTTTAGCAAACCTCTCATTAGTATGATCCATGATGAACATGTCCTATTCTTCATGGATAGATTGTTTTGGGAAAGCTTGTTCTTTGTTGGAGGAACTTCCTTTGGAGGACTTTTATTCACTTTTCCATTGGAGGGAAATGATTTTGTAGCCCTGGATCAGCATACACTCTACACTTGTTATGAGTGGAGAGAAGGACAACATGGGGTAAGCTATGATGCTTTCCAAGTTCAGATTTTCAGCCCACCTTCATTACCAGAGCTTGAGGTGGAAGGAGATTTTCAGGGGTTGCCTTGTTGGGAGGTGGCTCATTTTGTTTGGATGATTGCTTGGAGACGAACGATCCACATGAGGGAAATTTTCCTCATTATATTCCAGGCTCCATGCCTTGAGTGGAGATTCTTTTGTACTATCCTTTTATTTGATTGGAGAGAGGTGATGAGTTGGTACGCAATCGATGGGACAACTTACACTGTGACAGATATAGCACAGCCAGAGTCATGGTCTTCATCAGTCATAGCCAAAGGAAGTGCGTAGTCCGAGCAGTGGGACTTGGGCTATTATTGGCCATGGTGGAAATGGGATCCGGGAGGATTGTTGGTTGGCTGGTACCATGAGAGATCAGTTTGGGACCCTGGCATTGACATATCCCTTCATATCAGGGTGATGCAGAGGCCAGAAAAGATTCAATGGCGCATTTGGGACCCAGGCACATTCTGCAGTATCGGTGGAGAGTTTTTCAGGCAGTTGCTTGAGGGAAAGCAACATTTTGCCGGGGGGGACTGTGATATTCCTAATTTGCGACAGCAAATTGGAATATTCTATTTTGTTTAGTTTTTCGTCTATAGTTTGTAAATAAATAAAAAGTGAGTAAAGAGGGTCTAAACTCACTTAAGTGAAATAAGACATCCACCTAGTAGCACAACGTTGTGACGTAAGTGGGAGTCAAGGGGGGACCTAACACCACGTGGAGAAGGGGGCCTATGTACATTCTAGAAGATTCTCCAAGCTTCTGTGCAGATAAGGATGAGAATGTGGATAAGGATGAGGATGTGAAGGAGAGAGAGAGGCTACATTGGGTTTTGGAGGGAAACCAACGCTATAAAAGATGGAGGAGACTCCTCATTTGATTCATGCTTGGATTATTGATTGTTGAGTGAGACATTTGTATTCTTTAGCATGCTGGCTGTTTATCCTGTCTGTTGCACTGTTTAGTGCACTGAGTGTCTCCATGCGGAGATCTCACCCTCAGCCCCGGGTGACTTCGAGTGCCTACTCGGGCAAGGTTAGTTTTTCAGCATCATCCTCCAGGACAACGTTATTGCTGCAGCAGCATAATACTATGTTGTAGGGTGTTTCCGTGGTGACTTTACGACACCATTTCCATCTCTTACTTTTCAGAAGGAGAGTCTCTCTTTCCTTGGAGGATTAGATTGGTAGATATTGGATCTAATTTTCAGATCTTGGCATCAGGCCAACGGTTATTCTGCCCCTACTACGTAGTCCCTCTTAGTATCTGCATTATTTTTATGTTGTATCCGCAATGAGGGTTTGTAGATGGATTTGAGGGGAAGATCTCAAGTGTAAGGATCAGCCTTCCACTTTAGAGATGTATTAGAGGAGGTCTACTTCAGTTGCTCATCATCCTTAGCCTTCTCTACCTGGTTTCAGTTTGGAGTTTCCGTAGCTACCCAAAAACTCCGACATTTTTTTCATATTGTGTATTTCAACCAATCCCTTGGAGGATTGAGGTATTTTTGCTTATAAGGGTTAGAGATTTTCTCCCCTATTGGGTTTGGACCATATATTGTCATATCCATGTATTGAAATCATCTTGGAGCAACATTCTATCATTGAATGCATTTTTCATAGCCTAGTTTTATGCAGAAATAGCAGTGTTTTTCATGTTCATGTACATGTGTTGTTGAGGGTTGGATTGCTTTCCTTGAGAGGTTGTTTCCTCAAGGCTTGTACACTTTCTTTATTATATACATTATTATTAGCTATATATTCATCTTCTTGTATCATATCTCCTAGATAAAATTTTGAAGGGTTTCTGGATCATTCTCTTGTCTTGCGGCATCTCATTCTTGGGGGGTTTTATATGTAAAACTGTTGTTTAACCTTGCCGAATGCCTATGCCATGTTCCTAAACTAATTTTCTGGTTTTTCATAGTATTTTACATCTTATACCTTCATAAAATATGCTTCCCTTTCTTCAGTAAAATTATGCATACTCAAAGTCATGGGAAATCAGGGTTTTTCTTGACTAGTCGGGAAGGAGGACTTGTTTAACATAGAAAAACGACTTTTTTTAGCTTAAATTCGACATGGAAGTACCTATTGACCTAATGCAACATATTCCAGAGCCTTGACCCGTAATTTTATGCATAATTTCTTATACACTCATTTTAGGGCCAAAATCCTCACTTTTCCCCACCTTTTTTCCTTTAAAAGCTGAGTAAAGGTTTCTGTTGTTCTTTATTTTTGTTGCTAAGCATTTTAAGACATATTTTATGATATATGAAGCCCACATTCCTGAAGAATTCATTTTTCTAGCATGATCTGCTGAAAAATCCATTTTTGGGATATTACAGTCTACTGCATTATTATTGTTTGAGAATTCTAGTTCTATACCACTTGGTGTGTTTATATTTCACTCTTATATAGAGTCTAGAAAGGGCTAGATAGCCTCCGTATCTCATTCTCTTCTAGAGACGACACATCCGGTAAATGCCCTCCCAATCAATCTCTGGTTGGAGTTTGCCTTGTTTTGGAGATATCCCCAAAATGGGATATTACAGGAGTATTAATTTTTTAAACCAAAATAATTAATATTATAAACCAAAGGAATTATTAAAATTATAAAGGTAAGGAACAAATAAACACAAGCATTTAATATTATAAACCCATGAAATTAGTAAACCCAACAGAAAAATGTTATAAACCTAAGGGATAAATATTAGTATTATAAACTAGGAAATTAATAAACCCTAAGAATTAATATTTTAAACTCATTAGAGTAATATACCCTAATAATTAATAGTTTAAACCCAAAACCTAAGAATTTAATAAACCATATTATTTAATATTTTAAACTCAAGAGATTAATAAACCCAAGGGATTATTCATAATATAAACCAAAAG
Organism: Pinus albicaulis; assembly: GCA_034641835.2. NCBI lineage: Eukaryota > Viridiplantae > Streptophyta > Pinopsida > Pinales > Pinaceae > Pinus > Pinus albicaulis. Next base: position 975,525,392 of record CM076577.1, on the reverse strand, counting down.
AAATAATAAAACCAAGGGTTTAATATTATAAACCAAAGGAATTAGTGAACCTAAGGGAAAATTATTAAAAACATAAGTGATAAATAAGGCCAAGGGATCAATATTAAAAACACAAGAGAGTAACAAACCCTGCAAATTAATATTTTAAATTCAAAAACCTAATAAATTAATAAACCCTAAGAATTAATATTTTAAACTGAAGAGAGTAATATACCCTAATAATTAATAGTTTAAACCCAAAACCTAAGAATTTAATAAACCATAGTATTTAATATTTTAAACTCAAGAGATTAATAAACCCGATGGATTATTAATAATATAAACGAAAATAAATAATAAACCCAAGGATTTAATATTATAAACCAAAGGAATTGGTGAACCCAAGGAAGAATTATTAAAAACATAAGGGATCAATAACGCCAAAGGATCAACATTAAAAACACAAGAAAGTAACAAACCCTAAGAATAAATATTTTAAATTCAAATCCTAAGAAATTAATAAACCATAAGAATCAATATTTTAAAATCAACTAATTAATAAACACAAGGGATTATTAATATTACAAACCAAAAGAACTAATAAACCCAAGGGTTTAATATTATAAACCAAAGGAATTGGGCAACCCAAGGGAAAAAAATTAAAAAAATAAGAGATCAAAAAGGCCAAGGGATACACATAAAAAACAAAAAATATTAGTAAAGGCTAGGAATAAATATATTAAATGAAAATGAATGAGAAACTCACATGATTAATGAAGAGATTAATAAATATTAGGAATCAATTTTTTAAATGAAAATCATTCATAAAGTCACATGATTATTAATATTATAAACTGAGGGGAATAAACATGGTTTACCATGCTTGATTTAAACATTGAGACAATTGTTGTCACAATGCGACATTGGACTAACTATGACCATGGTCGGCCATGGGTGATTTTCATATTGAAACAATATTTGTCAGAATGTGACATTTGATCATGGATGATATTGATCAACTATGGCTAATGCTAGTTAATAATGGTTTCCCATGGTTGATTTTCATATTGAGTGAGTATTTTTTCATAATCTGAAATTGGACAATGTGTTAGGATTAAACTATAGGACTAATATTTAAACCCCAATATTTGGATTTAATAAACTGAAGGGAATAATATTACAAACCGAAAGAATCCGAAAAAATAAGGAATCAATGTTATAAACCCGATGGATCAACAAATACAGTGAAATATTAATATTATAAACATAAAACGTCCATAAAGCAAAGGGACTATTAATATTATATTAAAAAAAAACATCAATAAACCGAAGGGATTATTAATATTATAAACCCAACAAATTAGTATTAGAAACAAAAATTATTAATAAACTCAAATGATTAATAAAGTCGAAGGATCAATAAAATTAATAAAAAAATACTCAAGCTCAAGAAATTAATAAACACAGAGATTTTTCATATTATAAACCAAAAGAAATAATAAACCTAAGGGTTTAATATTATAAACCAAAGGAATTGATGAACCCAAGAGAAAAATATTACCCAAAACATTACTATTAGAAATAAAAATTATTAATAAACTCAAGTGATTAATAAAGTCGAAGGATCAATAAAATTAATAAAAAAATATAAAAACCAAAGAAATTAATAAACACTAATAATTAACCCAACGTATTATTTATATTATAAACCAAAAGAACTAATAACCCAAGGGTTTAATATTAGAAACCAAAGGACTTGGTGAACCCAAGGGAAAAATATTAGTAACCTAAGGGACCAATAAGGCGAAGGGAACAATATTAAAAACACAATAAATTAATAAAGAATATGACCCAATATTTTAAATAGAGAGGAATTTTAAAGTCACATGATTATTATTATGATAAACTGCAAGCGATCAGTCAACCTTACTGATTGTTAATATTATAAACCGATTAAATTAATAAACTAAAGTGATATTAAATTCTGCCATCAGTGAAACCAAAAAAATAACATTGAAATTGACATAGTTTAAACCCAAAACCTAAGAATTTAATAAACCATTGTATTTAATATTTTAAACTCAAGAGATTAATAAACTCGAGGGATTATTAATAATGTAAACCAACAGAAATAACAAACCCAAGGATTTAATATTATAAACCAAAGGAATTGGTGAATCCAAGGGAAAATCATTAAAAACATAAGGGATCAATAAGGCCAATAGATCAACATTAAAAACACAAGAGAGTAACAAACCCTAAGAATAAATATTTTAAATTCAAAAACGTGATAAATTAATAAACCATAAGAATTAATATTTTAAAATCAACTAATTAATAAACACAAGGGATTATTAATATTAAAAACCAAAAGAACTAATAAACCAAAGGGTTTAATACTATAAACCAAAGGAATTGGGGAACCCAAGGGAAAAATATTAAAAACATAAGAGATCAACAAGGCCAAGGGATATATATATATATATATATATATATATATATATATATATATTAGTAAAGGCTAGAAATAAATATTTTAAATGCAAATGAATGAGAAACTCACATGATTAATGACGAATCAATTTTATAAATAAAAATCCTTGATAAAGTCACATGATTATTAATATTATAAAACGATGGGAATAAACATGGTTTACCATGCTTGATTTAAACATTGAGACCATTGTTGTCACAATGCGACGTTGGACCAACTATGACCATGGTTGGGCATGGGCAATTTTCATATTGAGACAATATTTGTCGTAATGTGACATTATATCATGGATGACAGTGATTGAGTATGGTTAACACTAATTAACAATGGTTTCCCATTGTTGATTTTCATATTGAGTTAGTGTTTTTCATAATCTGAAATTGGAAAATGCATTAGTCTTAAACTCTAGGACTAAATTTTAAACCCCAATATTTGGATTTAATTAACTGAAGGGAATAGTATTACGAATCAAAAGAATCCAAAAAATTAAGGGATCAACGTTATAAACCCAATGGATCAACAAATACAGTGGAATATTAATATTATAAACATAAAACATCAATAAAGCAAACAGACTATTAATATTATAAAAAAAGAACATCAATAAACGAAAGGGATTATTAATATTATAAACCCAAAAAATTAGTATTAGAAATGAAAATTATTAATAAACTCAAGTGATTAATAAAGTTGAAGGATATATAAAATTAATACAAAAATACTCAATCTCGAGAAATTAATAAACACTAATAATTAACCCAAGGGATTATTCATATTATAAACCAAAAGAACTAATAAACCCAAGGGTTTAATATTATAAACCAAAGGAATTGGTGAACCGAAGGGAAAAATATTAATAACCTAAGGGACCAATAAGATGAAGGGAACAATATTAAAAACACAATAGCTTAATAAAGATTATGACCCAATATTTAAATAGAGAAGAATTTTAATGTCCCATGGTTATTATTATGATAAACCGCAAGTGATCAATCATCCTTACTAATTGTTAATATTATAAACCGATTGAATTAATAAACTAAGGTGATATTAAATTCCGCCATCAGTGAAACCAAAAAAATAACATTGAAATTAACATAGTTTAAACCCAAAACCTAAGAATTTAATAAAACATAGTATTTAATATTTTAAACTCAAGAGATTAATAAACACAAGGGATTATTAATAATATAAACCAAAAGAAATAATAAACCCAAGGGTTTAATATAATAAACCAAAGGAATTGGTGAACCCAAGGAAAAATTATTAAAAACATAAGGGATCAATAAGGCCAACGGATCAATATTTAAAACACAAGAGAGTAACAAACCCTAAGAATAAATATTTTAAATTCAAAAACCTCAGAAATTAATAAACCATAAGAATCAATATTTTAAAATCAACTAATTAATAAACACAAGAGACTATTAATATTATAAACCAAAAGAACTAATAAACCCAAGGGTTTAATACTATAAACCAAAGGAATTGGGGAACCCAGGAGAAAAATATTAAAAACATAAGAGATCAACAAGGCCAAGGGATACATATAAAAAACAAAAAAGATTAGTAAAGGCTAGGAATAACTATTTTAAATGCAAATGAATGAGAAAATCACGTGATTAATAAAGAGACTAATAAATCCTAGGAATCAATTTTATATATAAAAATCTTTGATAAAGTCACAAGATTATTAATATTATAAACCCAGGGGAATAAACATGGTTTACCATGCTTGATTTAAACATTGAGACAATTTTTGTCACAATGCGACGTTGGACCAACTATGACCATGGTTGGCCATGGGCGATTTTCATATTGAGACAATATTTGTGAGAATGTGACATTTTATCATGGATGACATTGATTGACTATGGCTGGCGCTAATTAAAAATGGTTTCCCATGGTTGATTTTCATATTGAGTCAGTGTTTTTTCATAATGTGAAATTGGATCATGCATTAGTATTGAACTCTAGGACTAATATTTAAACCCCAATATTTGGATTTAATAAATTGAAGGGAATAATATTATGAACCGAAAGAATCTGAAAAATTAAGGGATCAATAAGGCCAACAGATCAATATTAAAAACACAAGAGAGTAAGAAACCCTAAGAGTGAATATTTTAAATTAAAAAACCTAAGAAATTAATAAACCATAAGAATGAATATTTTAAAATCAACTAATTAATAAACACAAGGGATTATTAATATTATAAACCGAAAGAACTAATAAACCCAAGTGTTTAATATTATAAACCAAAGGAATTGGGCAACCCAAGGGAAAAATATTAAAAACATAAGAGATCAACAAGGCCAAGGGATACATATAAAAAGAAAAAATATTAGGAAAGGCTAGGAATAAATATTTTAAATGAAAATGAATGAGAAACTTACATGATTAATAAAGATATTAATAAATCTCAGGAATTAATTTTTTAAATAAAAATCATTGATATGGTCACATTATTATTAATATTATAAACCGAGGTGAATAAACATGGTTTACCATGCTTGATTTAAACATTGAGACAATTGTTGTCACAATGCAACGTTGGACCAACTATGACCATGGTTGGCCATGGGCGATTTTCATATTGAGAGAATATTTGTCAGAATGTGACATTTGATCATGGATGGCATTGATCGACTATGGCTAATGCTACTTAACAATGGTTTCGCATGGTTGATTTTCATATTGAATCGGTGTTTTTCATAATCTAAAATTGGAAAATTCATTAGTATTAAACTCTAGGACTGATATTTAAACCCCAATATTTGGATTTAATAAAATGAAGGGAATAATATTATGAACCAAAAGAATCTGAAAAATTAAGGAATCAATGTTATAAAACGAATGGATCAACAAATACAGTGAAATATTAATATTATAAACATAAAACATCAATAAAGCAAAGGGAGTATTAATATTATAAAAAAATGACATCAATAAACCGAAGGGATTATTAATATTATAAACCCAAAAAATTAGTATTAGAAACAAAAACTATTAATAAACTCAAGTGATTAATAAAGTCGAAGGATCAAAAAAATTAATAAAAAAATACTCAAGGTGAAGAAATTAATAAAAACTAATAATTAACCCAAGGCATTATTCATATTATAAACCAAAAGAACTAATAAACCCAAGGGTTTAATATTATAAACCAAAGCAATTGGTGAACCCAAGGGAAAAATATTAATAACCTAAGGGACCAATAAGGCAAAGGGAACAATATTAAAAACACAATAGATTAATAGATAATATGACTCAATATTTTAAATAGAGAGGAATTTTAAAGTCACATGATTATTATTATGATAAGCCGCAAATGATCAATCAACATTACTGATTGTTAATATTATAAATCGAATAAATTAGTAAACTAAAGTGATATTCAATTTGGCCATCAGTGAAACCAAAAAAATAATAACATTGAAATTAACATATCTTTTTTCTTGTCTTTACATAAAGAAATCCCACTACTAAAATGGACTCAAAACTCTCCATCAAAGGTCATTTATCAAATAGCCTTTTCGAGAACACAACCAGACCGATCAAAAAAGGAACACCAATTCAAATCAACAGGATAATGATCATGACACTTAATTTTTTCCAACCAATCCCTTCTTGTTTTTCTCCCAGCCTCCCTCATGTTCACATGCAACAATTATTTTACATTCATTTTTATTTCATCTAGCACATGAAGATGCTTATCAATAAAAGCACGATGGAAGCTGTGTTTTTTATCGAGCTTGTTTCAAAGGCAAGAAAGAAAATTGATGAGTCTAGAAATATTTGCCACCACTTGATTATAATAAATTGCATCATTACTATCCATATCTGCATTTGAAAGGAAAAATGACAAAATAAAAATTAATACACAAAGAGATAGAAACATCTAGGCAGATATATATATATATATATATATATATATATATATATATATATATATATATATATATATATAATAGAACACCCCATTTATATTGTTGTTAAAAACTTAATCTTAAAAACGTCAAGCTATAAACCTCATTAGAAATACATATTGTACACATGAAATGAATGATATGACCCCTATTACAACAATCAACAAGAAATCACAAATTTTTAAACCTAATGTTTAAAATGAAATATTAATAATGTTAGTAATTCTATATTTGTATTTAAATTAATGTCAATGTATATATTAATTTTAGTTTAATATTATTATCAAATATAAATATGTTGTATAAAATCATATGAGCCACAAGAACATTATTACAATAGTTTAAAAGAACTCACAAATTTACTATTAATCTTAATGAGTACTTTTTTTATGTCTGTATTAATGTCTATGTTTAATATTGATGTAAATGTTTGATGCTCAATATAAATATTAACCTAAAACAATTTTTTAATATTAAAAATCTTTATCTTAAAGAAACATTAAAGAAATTTAACATTTTTATGAGAATTTCCATACGAGAAGGTCCTTGGGACATTGGTCATGGTTTGTTTTTCCTATGATAAATTGGTCATGTTTTTCTTTGTCTATGATATTTTCCCTCATTTCTTCCCCTATTGAGTTGAAGTAATTCCTAGTGAAGAAGATATTTATCTATCCAAATCTCAACTCTGATAATTCAAATAAGTGAATACTTTAGAGTTAAACACTTTTTTCAGATTTCATAAATTTACAAATTTTATTTTTATTTGGATTACATAGGTTGTTTTTTATCTAAATATGAATAATAAATGGGTTGTCTTGTTATGTAAATATGAATAGTAAAATGACCAACTATATCATAATCACAAATATTTCAAAATAATTAAAATTTTATAAAATATTTCAAAATCTAGCACACATGCTAATCTCAATTTAATCTACTAACTTAGTAGTTTTTTCTCTATTTCTAAACTCTTTCTATATAATTCCTTAGCCACCCTAAGTCTAAGAACTTATCAGATTTCACCACAAATTATTGTGACCCTTCACCCAAACATTTGTTTCCAAAAATCACTAAGCATATAATCATGTGTATATTCTATAAAGAAAAGGCATTTCTATGAAATATGCAACATGATTTTCAGCTACACTAATGTTGCTAAAAATGTGACAAGAAATTCTATATGTTGGGAATAAAAATAACTTGAAACCCTACAAATCAATAGAAAACATAAATAATAGAACTAAATTTCCTTTGCTTCATTGGAAATTGAATTATTTACCCAAGAGCAAGAAACATTGCTGGATTCAAATGAAACACAATAAGAAATTTTCTATTCAAATGATGCACAAAATATCATTAGGGCTATTGCAAGCCGAGAGAGTGCAACACTCTGATTGTTACTCATCTTCCCTTCACATTTGATCCTGCACTTCTGCGCTATGATCCATCTTAAATTTCCCTATAGCCCTGAGTTTCAAATAGCTGTTACTCATATTCGCTTCACATGATATGATCCTTCACTTCTGCATTGTGGTTCATTTTAATTTTCCCTATGTCTACGAATGGACAAAAGGGAGAGATTTGATCCAGAATATTCTCAAACCATATCTGGCTTCAAAAAACCTAGATAGTTGTATCTTCTATATTTTTTTAATGCCTTTTTCGAATTTTTTTTTAATGTGACGAGTGATGAGGGTGTTTCATAAGTGAGGTGCCATGTTGTTGTGGTTGATAATTGGGATTTTCATCCCACAAATATGCAATTTTTTGGATATTTTTTTTAATTTCCTTTTTCAGTTTCTTTTGAATGAGAAGATGAGTGGTGAGGGTGTTTCATAAGCGAGTTTTGTTGTTGTTGATAGTTGCGATTTTAATCCCACGAATATGCAAGCGAGGGTTGTTCTGGTTGATAGTTGGGATTTTAATCCCATGAGTATGCAATTTTTTGGATTTTAAAAATAATAACAGAGGGTATTTCAAAATTTTAAGTGTAGGTGCTATGTTGCCAAACAACAATAAAGGATGGATAACGAAGAGTTTTAGTAATCCAGTGAAGCTTTTAATACTGAAGGAAGTTATGCATTTAGAGAGGAGACCTTTCATTATCCAATGTGGAGTGAAGTCTGGTTGACATGTTTGTGAATTGAATTTTATTTTAGCTAACGTTCATAAGTGTTCAATCACAAATGATATTATCATTATTCATCTTTCCATTCCAAATGAATAATACGACTTCAATTACTATTCCATCTAGATGCATAGCTGGAATGCATACATGAAATTGCATGCCGCTCTTTGCCCGGCAATTTGAAGGAAGGCAAGAAGGCAAGTGGAAGTTTGGGGTGCTGTCTAGCATCATTTTTAAAATAATTTAAACATGGTTTAAATATCTAATTTAGATATGCCAAGAAGTTATTTTCTATATTTAGTCTATTGATATAGTGATTTTAATCATTATTTAATAAAAAATAATTTAAGTTTAAATAGCAAGGAAGTTGCTTCTATACATTTCTTCTATTATTATAATAGCTACCGTAAATATATGCTAAAAAAATTTATTTTCTATTATTCTATTGAAATTTGTAATTAAAATAAAAATAAAAATAGCAAATTCCAATAAAAACTCGTATCGCCTAAAAAAATATAATTTTTATCTTAATTTAATTAAACAACAATTTTACTTATCTTATCTTCATCAAGGCGGTGTGCTCTACAGGACTCTCTGCACCAAGCCCTTCAGGATAAGTGGTATCACGACTGTCCTTGAGGACGATAATGGGCTTGCCGTCAGGCTGGAAATCTTCAATGGGCCTCACTCGCACATGAATATCGAGAAGCTTTACCCCAAAGGAGCGAAGGTCGCCATCAAAGAACCATATTATATATGTGGCCTCAACGTTAGCCCCACCATCTGTGTGTACTCTGTTGATGTCGAGATACTCGTAACTCAGAATGAGAAGAGGGCCGAGGAGGAGAGGAAGAAAGGAAATAGTTGTTTGAGAAAGGAGCAATGGGACGCAACTTCCGAGCATTATACGAATTGCATCAACGTAGCTCGGCTCAACGGTTCCTCTAATGAAAATAATAATATGAATACCTTGCTCCTCCACTTATATTTCAACCGGGTAGAGACAAGGCTTCATGTGAAGAAATATGAGCTGGCGCTTGAGGATTTCAACCGGGCCCTTGGGATGGACTCAGGCAATCTCATGGCCCTCTATAGAAAAGGTCACGCTCTGGTCAGTCTTAGGCAGTATGCGGCGTCATGCAAATGTTTGGAGAAAGCTTCTAACGCCAACCCCGGGCAGAAGAAAATAGAAGTCGTGCATATAATTCGCGTTGATTCGAAGTGCAATGGATGGGTTGAGGATTGAGAGCGTTAGAGAATTTCAAGCATCAGACGTTAGAGGAAAACGTTGAGGTGTTAATGTTTCAGTCGTTACATTCCACGTTTCCATTTATTCTGCCATGTTCCAACAGTTTAAGAATCCAAATCGACATTCGTTTCACGGAAAAAAGAATATTTATTTATTTTAAATTTGATTTTCTCTAATCTTTATAGGTGTTTATAAACAAGAAGCATAGTAAAATTTTAATTAGGATTTGGTAAAAAATTATTTTAAACATGGTTTAAACACTTGATTTAAATATACAAGGAAGTTATCAGTTCCAATTTCATTCATATATGGAGTGGCGACGATGAGAATATACCAGCATCAGTCAATTTAGAACATCCAATCAAAATGATTAATTATGAAATGTATTAAAATAGCCAATTCCAACAAAGAGTTACGCCTATCGGCGTAAAAATAGAAAACTAGAGAATGAAATACATTTAGAGAATTTCATAATTACATAACTACCACCCCTATAGACATAATTATATATTTTAGATTTCTCTTATAAATTTAAATTTCTCCTATAAAATTGTTTTTTATTAAAAATAGGGGTAAAATATAAATTTATATTTCTCCTATAAACTTGTTTCTTTTATTAAAAATAGGGGTAATTGTATATTTTAGATTTCTCCTATCAATTTGTTTTTTTAATATTTTATTAAAAATAAGGGAAATTATATATTTTAGATTTCTCATATAAACTTGTTTTTTTATTAAAAATAGGGGCAATTGTATATTTTAGATTTCTCCTATAAACTTATTTTTATAGAAAACTAGATTTTTCCTATAAACTTCTTTTTTTATTAAATATATGGGAAATTATATATTTTAGATTTCTCCTATGAACTTGTTTTTTTATTAAAAATAAGGGCAATTATATATTTTAGATTTCTCCTATAAACTTGTTTTTTATTAAAAATAGGAAACTAGATTTCTCCTATAAACTTGTTTTTTTATTAAGAATAGATTTCTCCTATAAATCTATCAATTTAGATTTCTCGTAAAAACTTGTTTTTTTGTTAAAAATAGAAAACTAGAAAATGAAAATTATATTTTTTATTAAAATAGAAAACTAGATTTCTCCTTTAAACTTGTTTTTTATTAAAAATAGAAAAGAAGAGAATGAAAATTATATTTTTTATTAATAATAGAAAACTAGATTTTTTTATTAAAAATAGAAAACTAGATTTCTCTTATAAACTTGTTTTTTTATAGAAACCTAGAATGAAACTTATATATTTTTTTATTAAAACTAGATTTCTCGATAAATTTGCTTTTTATTAAAACTATACTTCTCCTATACACTTGCTTTTTATTAAAAATAGAAAACTAAATAATGAGAATTATATATTTTAGAAAATTAAAAATAGATTTCTCCTGTAAACTTGCTTTTATTAAAACTTTCTTTTATTAAAACTAGATTTCTCCTATTCTTCGTTTTATTAAAAATAGAAGACTAGATTCCTCTTATAAACTTGCTCTTTATTCTCTTCTAAACTTGATTTTTATTAAAACTCGATTAAATTTCCAATAAACTTGTTTTTTATTCAAACTAGATTTCTCCTATAAACTTGTTTTTCTTTTATTAAAAACAGAAAACTAGAGAATGAAAATTATATATTTTTTATTAAAAATAGATTTCTCCTGTAAACTTGCTCTTTATTTAAACTAAACTAAACTTCTCTTATAAACTTGCTTTTTATTTTGCTTTTATTAAAAATAGAAAACTAGATAATGAAAATTATGTATTTTAGATTTCTCCTATAAACTTTTTTTTTAATAAAAATATAATTTTTTTATTATTAAAAATAGAAAACTAGAGAATGAATACATTTAGAGAATTTCAAAATTACAAAGAAATGAAACATTTTATTAAAAATAGAAAATATTATTAAAAATAGAAAATAAAAATAGAAAATGTTGAAGAATGATAGAAATTATAAAATGAAATACATTTAGAGAATTTCATAATTACAAGGAAATGCAATAAAAAATAATTTCATGATATATAACGAAAATTGTATATTTTAGATTTCTCTTATAAACTTGTTTTTTAATAAAAATAGAAATTTTTTTATTAAAAATAGAAAACTAGAAAATGAAAACATTTAGAGAATTTAATAATTACAAAGAAATGCAACATTTATTTTATTAAAATAGAAAATATTATTAATTAAAAAAATGCAACATTTTATTAAAAATAGAAAATATTATTAAAAATAGAAAATAGAAAATATTATTAATTACAAAAAAATGCAACATTTTACTTAAAAATAGAAAATATTATTAAAAATAAAAAATAAAAATAGAAAATGTTGAAGAAGGATAGAAAATTATAGAATAAAATGCATTTAGAGAATTTCATAATTACAAAGAAATGAAACATTTTATTAAAAATAGAAAATAAAAATAGAAAATATTGAAGAATGATAGAAAACTATAGAATGAAAATTATAGAATGAAATACATTTAGAGAATTTCATAATTACAAAGAAATGAAACATTTTATTAAAAATAGAAAATAAAAATAGGAAATGTTGAAGAATGATAGAAAACTATAGAATGAAATACATTTTAAAAATTTCATAATTACAAATAAATGCAATAAGAAAGAATTATATATCAAGAATTTCATGATATATAATGAAAATTATATATTTTAGATTTCTCCTATAAACTTGTTTTTTTAATGAAAATAGAAAACTTTTTTATTAAAAATAGAAAACTAAAAAATGAAGACATTTAGAGAATTTCATAATTACAAATAAATGCAACATTTATTTTATTAAAATAGAAAATATTATTAATTAAAAAAAATGCACATTTTTTTAAAAATAGAAAATATTATTAAAAATAGAAAATAAAAAATGGGAAATGGGAAATTTTATTAAAAATAGAAAATTTTATTAAAAATAAGAAATATTATTGAAAATAGAAAATGTTATTAAAAATAGAAAATGTTGAAGAATGATAGAAACCTATAGAATGAAATAAGAAAGAATTTCATAATTACAAAGAAATGCAACATTTATAGTTACAAAGAAATGCAACATTTTATAATTACAAAGAGAATTTCATAATTACAAAGAAATACAATATTATATAATTACAAAGAGAATTTCATAATTACAAATAAATGCAACAATTTATAATTAAAAAAAAATGCAACATTTTATTAAAAATATAAAACTAAGAGAATTTCATAATTACAAAGAAATACAACATTTTATTAAAAATATAAAACTATAAAATGAAATACATTTAGAGAATTTCCTAATTACGGAGAAATGCAACATTATATCCTCACTTAGAGAATTTCATAATTACAAAGAAATACAACATTTTATTAAAAATATAAAACTATAAAATGAAATACATTTAGAGAATTTCCTAATTACGGAGAAATGCAACATTATATCCTCACTTGAAATGTCATTGTATTTTATTTGTACTTTTAGTATAATTGGGTGTATTTTATATGTGTTTTTACTACCCTTTAAAAATGAAAGTCAATCTAGGTCATGTCATAACACCTCCCTACTCCATGACACTAAACTTCCATTTCACTTCCCATAATAACGTTCATATAGCACACTATGCATACTCCACATGGCGGAGCACTAAATGATTCTACTTCTTATTAACTATGATAAATAGATGTTCCAATATGTGTGAGATATAAATGAGTCAGCAAGCATTTAGGTTGATTCCACTTAGTACTAAACTTAATAAATGGAGAAATTTTTGAATTGGAAAAAAAAGTCTGGAAATTTTTGGCCTGAAAAATTTACGTTCATTCGACTACCCGTTAAACTTAATCAATGGATGGAATTTAAAAAAAAAAAAAGAGTCTGGAATTTTTGCCCTGAAAATTTGAAGCCTGAAAATTTTAGGTTGATTCCACTTCCCGTTAAACTTAAGAAATGGAATTTTTGTTTGAAAAAAAAAAAACAGGGTGAAAAATTGAGGCCTGAAAAATGGAGGCATTCGTACACAATGACTTTATAAATTTTAAAAAGTTAGTATTGATATCATCCATATATGGCCAAAATATATCAGCATGTTTAATTCTAATCCTTAATAAATTTTAAGAAGTTAATATTGATATCATCCATAAATGTTTAATTCTAATTAAAGGAGAGATAAGATGGATTGCCTTAATTTGAAGTGTAAGAGACGAGGGCTTGCCATTTGCTTTTAAGCTTGGACTCTTCAAAGAAGAGAATCATTTAAAAAAAAAAAGATACAGTGTCAAATCAGATATATACATTCCGTGAGCCCAAAGGTCAAATAAGATCGTGTGTCAAATCAGACATATGGAATCCGTTAACCCAAAGGTCTCTAAGTGAAAACCAAACTGAATTTGAAAAGGTCATAAACAAGAAAAAAAAGAGATAGACAATTGAAAAGTTAGCTATATGTTTAACAAAGCAAAGTGCTGAAAGTTAGCTATAAGCTTAACAAAGCAAGGACGGAAGAGGAAGCATATTGGAAGCTTACATTTGAGGCCTTAAAGACCCTAATATGTTTTGAAAAGCTATGCATTATTCAATGAAATTTATCACTACCGAACATCATATTTTAATTTTAAAATTCAAATGCGCAGCTGAGAGCTTTGAACTAATCGTTTCCTTGGACTGTTAGTTCAACATGAAACTATGGTTGTGTGATTTGGGCCCATCCCCTCTTTCGTTTAACAGCTATGGGCAACTGGGCCAAGAAGAGCATGCAGCGTGTAGTAAAAGAACAATATGGTGCTGTATAGTAGTTTCTCTTTGAAGCTTTCCATTGGAAACAATAAAAGCAATGAGAATGCAGTCTAATTTGTTCAGAACCATAAAGATAGTAACAGGAGCTTAAGAGAATATAACGATTCTGGCAACAATCAGCAGGGAGCTTCTGTCAATATGGAAGGCTAAAGAATGCTAAAACATGCAATCGGCTATTTAGGGGCACAACATGTTACCCTGACAAAATGGCATCCCTGTATATACCTATTATCCTACAGCTTTGAGAAGATGCTTGTTTAAAGGACAACTATTCTTCTGATTGGGAATGCAATTTCACAAGAGGGATGTTAATGAAAGGTGCTTAAATTTCCCTATAATACCAAATTTTATAAAGCGGCTGATCCATAGATTCTAGAATAACGGAAGTTGCAGAACTAATGCCGTATTCTGTTAGGTTTTGCTAGAGTTGGCATTGTTTTGAAGGACAACTACTTATTGGCAGAAATGCAATCTCAAAAAATATTGAAGACAGTAATCTCAAAAGTATTGAAAACAGTAAAAATCAAGATTGTGGCATCATGCATTGGTCTCTGTGTAAATATATCAATATAAAAATATAAAGATTGGCAGGTAGACGTGCTTACAAGTCTCTTCTTTTCAATTCTACCCATTCCACGGATACATCTCAGCGGAGCGCAAACTTCCAACATCTTTGCCTCCACCACCTGTACAGAAATGATCTCTGTGAGAATAATAACTCAAAAAATACTATTAATAAATCTTCGTCAAACAAATTTATTAAAAAAAAACAAAACCCAAGACAGCGCCAACTCGTTTTAACAACGGTATTTTACCTGGATCCCAAAAGTCCCTGGTACAAACCGCCATGGCACCATGGACTTCAGAAATGTCGTACCGAATGTTTGTAAAATTTCAGAAATGGATAAAATAGAACGGAAAAGTGGAAAAGATGAAATAGGAGATAGGTTGGGGAATACAGAGCTGGAGTAAATTATACCGAG
Organism: Pinus albicaulis; assembly: GCA_034641835.2. Taxonomy (NCBI): domain Eukaryota; kingdom Viridiplantae; phylum Streptophyta; class Pinopsida; order Pinales; family Pinaceae; genus Pinus; species Pinus albicaulis. Next base: position 975,509,836 of record CM076577.1, on the reverse strand, counting down.
ATGGTGTACATTAGAAACATACTGCTTCTCCACATATAAAATAGGAAAGTTGAATGGAAACGCAGGGAGAGAAAATAAGATTACGACTAGGGTTTCATCGCTGTCCTGGTGAGTCGGCACCGAAAGGCAGGACATACCTAAGTTTAGCACATTGTAATTACAACGATACACACACGCGTCTATAATCACCTTCACCTTTCAGAAGCAGCTCTCCACCTGTCAAACGCTCATAAATTTGATGGAGATTGAAATCCTAGAGCAGCGGACCACCAGTCAAACGCTCAAGATTCTTAACGTTTTCAAAACCGCCCGTTTACTCTTCCACATGAGTTCTAAATTTTTCCTAACATAATCTTACTAATTATTATTAATTTTCTCTCTTTCTAATTATATATTATTTTTTCTCTCTGTGTGTTTTTGGGAGATAGGCTAGGTACTTCAGATCTTAGCAGTGCCCAAACTCTCCAAACTCTCCAGGCAACAGGTAATGATCTAAAGGACAGTCTGCATTTTATTTGGTCAATAAATTTTGTGGAGTTTCTTGCCTCTAATGTTAGGAGAGATGGATTTCATCTTAAACCTATTAGCTCCTTGATCTTCTCCCTAAGGCATTCCACATATTGTATTTTTATGTTCCTCCATTATACTTTTTATATTCGTGCATTGTATATTCATAAGAGACCCTTTGGTTCTCCCACATTGTATGGACATCATTATACTCAAAGGTGCTTTTGACCTATTTTATGGTCATTACTTGAACATAAATATAATTATCTTATCTTATCTCATTTATTTATATATAATTTTATCTTTATATCTCGCATTCATGTATTTATATATAATTTTATCTAAATGAAAATTATTATAATTTTAGTTCTTAATTAGCAATTGTACCACATGTTGCAAAAGAAACGCCCTAAGGCAATAGCATAGGAAAGAGTAGCCTAGAAGAAATAAGATGTTGCGTAGAAGGAGCCATGAAAGGAAAATTTTGCTTTCAACCAGAAAATTTTGTTTTAGATATTCAAATAGGCAATTGGGGATGCAAACATATATGTAAACCAACATAATGTGTTTAGATATATAAAAATTTTGTTATAGATATTGAAATAGGAAATTGGGGGTGAAAACTCTTTGGTGATTTATAATCCTCGTAAATAAGTATGAAATGAGAATTTAATTCAAATAAAATATTTTAATTACATTCAAGTACAATCTATCTAGCATAGATGTAAATAAAGAGAATTTTTATTAGCAGAAACAGAGCTTACTCCAAGTTCATCTACATATGCCAATTGCATTCACCACTTAAGAGGAGTAAAAACAGTTTTATTGAGAAAGAAACTCCAACACATTTGTAGAGAAAATTATAACACACACACACTTTTCTTATCAGAGCTAAATGCTCCTATATGCAACAACCATGGATTTCATCACTTAAGAGCATTCAAAACAAGTTTATTGAGAAAATAACTCCAACACATTTGTAGAGAAAATTATAACACAATATCACAATTTTCTTATGAGAACTAAATGCTCCTATATGCAACAAGGATGGATTTCATCACTTCAAGAGTAGAAAAACAAGTTTATTGAGAAAAAAACTCTAGCACTCAGAGATATTTGGAAGCATATGTTGAATTGGTGAACACATCTTGCTCTATGGTGGTGGATATTGGTCATATCTTTACTGATCTTGTATACAAGAGTGTAAATTTGCATGTAGCTTATACTACATTAACCATAAAATTGTCAACATTTAGGGCACACTTGTAGAGAAAATTAAAATAGAGTATTACATTTTTACGCCTTAAGGCGTCACTATTTGAAAACAACACCCCTAGCTACCTCTGTGTCCATGTTTGAGCCATTGGATCAAATGTTAGACGATTGAAATGTTTTAGGCCATTAGATCAAGTAAATATTTTTATATATGTTTTTTATAATGTTAGTTTTTTTCTTTCTAATAAGTTAGATTGAATTTAGGTTTTGGTGACTTTTAAGTTAAAATGTTGTTATTAAAAATTTGTTAGATTTTAACCTCAATTTTTTAATAAATTTTAAATTAATAACTCAATAAAACTAGATTTAACATAAATTAGTTTAATGAATAATTTTTTTTTTGTAAAATACATAAACATTAAATTTTTGGGTACATAAGAAAAAAATATTTACTTATAATAAAATTTATATCATAAAATTAAACTCCACAAAAACCAATTAATTTATATTACATGGATAAAAAACAATATAAAAAAAGGAAAATAACTATTTATATATTTAAATATTATATTTTTGTGCTACTATGCTCTCCAACAAAGTATGATAGAAATATTGTAATGTCATGTTTAACATTTTGACTATGTCAAATTACACAAAATTAAATTAAATAAAAAGATTGACATAATGTCATAAATATTTTAATCGGGTCAAAATACAACCGCCCCAGATCCATCTTAACTTCGGATCTATCAAGCGCCGAGAGGGATCAAATCTCTCAAGGTGAAAACCTCTTTTTTGAGTGCAAAACCCGAGGAAAGGTTTGCACGTCGAGAGATTTGATCCCTCTCGAAGCTTGATAGATTCAGAGTTAAGATGGATCTACGCTGGTTTCAGTCATGTGCTACCAAGGAAAATCTATCGAAGATATGATTAATTTTATCAATAATATATAAATATATCAAATATTAATATAATCATTTTAAATATGCTAAATATTAACTTGGTCATTTTAATTTTAAATTTTCTTAGTTACCTCAGTTCGTTGAGATGATAAATATTGTTAATAACTATAATGATGAGAAATGATGAAATATTTTTTTTGAATGCAAAGTGACAATAATAGTGTCGAAAGATAGAAAATGTGAATAATAAGAATGTACTCATGTTACAAATAGTCTTCATTGTGATCAATCTCAAACTATTTTCTTTTACTATTCTTATTTCCACCCTTTTTAGTTTTGTTATCTTTTCATATCGATTATATGAAAAAGAAAATTTAAATAGTAAACCATTTAAATATTTAGCTCGAGCTGTTGTATTTAACATGATACCTTGTCTCTCTTGCTATCGAATATTAATAGGTTAAATTACTATAACACAAAAATCAATGTACATTGTCAATAACTTTTGTGCTTACACTAAAATCAATGCATACTGTTAATCCAATCACTTTAAAATTAATGTACCATCATATATCCAATTACATCAAACCATAAATCAACATATACATTGAAATCAATGCATTTAATGCAAGCAATAAAATAAGATTAGAAAATAAATTCTATATTGAAATCAATGAACCTAATGCAAGCAATCAAATAAGATTAGAAACCAACATCTACACCGAAATCAATGCATTTACTCAAAGCAATCAAATAGGATTAAAAATTGCCATCTACACTGAAATCAATGCATTTAGTGCAAACAATCAAATAGGATTAGAAATAATCTACATTGAAATCAATGCATCTATAGTGCAAGTAATCAAATATAATTATAAATTGACATCTAAATTGAAATAAACAAATTCTGTGCAAGCAATCAAATTTTATTAGAAATCACCACCTACACTAAAATCAAAGCATCTAGTGCAAGTAATCAAATATCATTAGAAATAAATATCCACACTAAAATCAATGCATATAGTGCAAATAATCAAATAGGATTATAAATCACCATCTCCACTTATATGAATCCATCTAGTGTGAAAAATATTATTCCCTCTCTCCACCCTCCATCCATATCTATCCCCCCATCTCTTGCTTTTTCTCTCTATCTCACCCCCTAAACACACACGCTCTCGCACTCTATATATATCAATCTCTTTGTCAATCACCCCCTCTCCCCATATCTCTCTTTCTTCTCACCCCCCTAAACACACATGCTCTCACACTCTCTATATATATCAATCTCTTTTGTCAATCATTCACCCCTCTGCCCATCTCTTCCTCTTCACCTTCCATCCGTATCTCTATCTTCCCCTTGTCTCCTCTCACGCAATTAATATCTCTCTTCCTCCTTTTTTTCCTCTCTCCCTCTCTCTCCATCTTCTCCTTATCACTCACTCTCTCTCTCTCTCTCTCTCTCTCTCTAGAAAAACCAACATCTACATTGAAATCAATGCATTTACTCAAAGAAATCAAATAGGATTAGTCATTTAGTGCACAATCAAATAGGATTAGAAACCCTTTACATTGAAATCAATTCATCTAGTGTAAGTAATCAAATATAATTATAAATCGACATCTAAATTGAAATCAACAAATTCAGTGCAAGCAATCAAATTGTATTAGAAATCACCACCTACACTAAAATCAATGCATCTAGTGCAAGTAATTAAATATCATTAGAAATAAATATCTACACTAAAATCGATGCATATAGTGCAAATAATCAAATAGGATTATAAATCACCATCTCCACTTATATCAATCCATCTAGTGTGAGAAATATTCTTCCCTCTCTCCACCCTCCATCCATATCTATATCCCCCTCCATCTCTTATTTTATGTCTCTCTATCTCACCCCCCTAAACACACACACTCTCACACTCCATATATATCAATCTCTTTATCAATCCCCTCCTCTCCCCATCTCTCTCTTCTTCCCTCTCTTCACCTTCCATCTATATCTCTATCTTCCCCTTCTCTCCCTCTCCCCCACTAATATCTCTCTTTCCTCCTTTTTCCCTCTCTCCCTCTCTCTCCATCTTCCTTATCGATCACTTTCTCTCTCTATGTATTTCTTCTTACCTCCCTCTCCCTCCCCCTCCAAGTCCATCTCTCTTCCCTCCCTCTCTCCACTCTCTCACATCCTCTCTCTTCCTTCCTCTCTTTCCCTTTCTCTCCCATCTCTCTCTCCCTCTCTCTCTTTCTTCACCCACCAACTATGTTACTATATCCCTCCCTCTCTCCTTATATCTCCTTCTCCCCCCCTTATCTCCATCTCTCCTTATTTGTCTCTTTATCTCAGCCCCAAACATACACACTCTCTCTCTATCTCTCCCTTGTCACTCTTTCTCTCTGTCCACTTCTCACTCTCTATATTTCTTATTTCCTACATCTCTCACCCTCCAACTCCATCTCTCTATCGATCTCTCTCTCTCTCTCTCTCTCTCTCTCTCTCTCCTAACTCCCTCTCTCTTCCCTGATCTCTCTCTCTCTCTCTCTCTCTTCCCTCCAATACTCTCTCTTCCCCATCACTCTCCTCCTCTCTCTCATCCTTCCTCTCTCTCCCTTTCTCTCCTACCTCCCTCTCTCTTTTCCCTCCAATACTCTCTCTTCTCCCATCTCTCTCTCTCTCTCTCTCTCTCTCTCTAATCCTCTCTCTTCCCCCATCTCCCTTTCTTTCTCTCTCTCTTTCTGCCCCTCTCTCTCTCCAACTACATTACTATATCCCTCCCTCCCTCCTTCTCTCTTCTTCTCTCCCCCCTTCTTTCCATACATCTTACTTTGTCTCTTTATCTCACCCCTAAACATACACACTCTCTCTCCATCTCTCCCTTATCACTCTCTTTCTCTCTCTCCACTTCTCTCTCTCTCTCTCTCTCTCTCTCTCTCTCTCTCTCTCTCTCTCTCTATTACTTCTTAGTTATGTAAACTAATGAACATAAATATTCGTAAATATAAAGCAGATTATGGAGTAAATATGAAAAGAGGTTTTATTTACTTACCACACCTCTGGTTTATTTATATTTTTATTTATTTACCATACCTCTTTTTTTTACTATGGTATTTGGCCCATAGACTTGTTATATAATTAGATTTTTATTTATAATTCTAGTTGATATATTGTTATTTATTTACCTTACCTCTTTATACCTCTTTTATATTTATTTATTTACCATACCTCTTTATACCTATTTTATATTTATTTATTTATCATACCTCTTTATACCTCTTTTATATTTATTTATTTACCATACTTATTTTATAAATATGGTATTTGGACCATGGTATCAATATTAATTTGTCCCATGGTATTCATCTCATAGGCTTCATCTAAATAAAACCACGTTTTTAAGTTTTTTTAAATATTAAAAGGTTTATGGTGTAAATATAAAAAGAATATTTAATTATTTATCATACATCTAGTTTATATATATTTTTGTTTATTTACCATAGCTCTAGAGTAAGTATAAAAATATTTTTTATTTATTTATAAAAATAGGTTTTATTTATTGACCATACCTCATGTTCATTTATATTTATATTTATTTAAATGTTAAAATATTGAAAATTTGATGGGGAAATATTTATGTCTTTAAATATTTTAATTTATCCATAGAATATGGGTTTTCTTTATAAAGATTCATTTTACAAATATTTAATTAAAAGAAATATTAAAAGATTTTGGATTTTGATTGTTTGTTTTGAATTAACTCTCTTCCTTTGATTTAGGAAATGGTATTGACTTTACTAAAGAGTAAAGATGTTTAAAATTTTACTTAATTTGGAAATTCAATGTGGTAAATTTTTTTCTTAAAAGCTAAATTTATGATCCATTCAAATTCACGTATACAAATAATTTACTATTGATTCAAATTCTGTAAATAATAAATAGTTGTATTCTAATAGTTAATATCAACCCATAAATAAGTTTAAAAATTTATATATAATCTAAATATTCAAGTTATATAAAACTCAATATTAGGTTAATGCTTTGGCCTACTTTAAAAAAGTAAAATTTATTATTTTTTGAGAATGTGACATACTCGACATCGAGGTCTCACGATCAGTCTCACGATCACTTGTAATAGTTAAATGAGTGTGATAAACTCAGTTAGCTCATGAATTTAGAGTTGAGGGTGGTTGGTGAGGCATGTAGAGTGATTCTATGTGTTTTAGAGTTCAATTTGCAATTAAGTGCATGAGTAATTAGTTAACTCAGTTAGGTGAGTTAAAGTCAGTTGGACTAGTTGTAATTGTTTTTTGCACTAGTGAGAGATCAAGTGAATTAAATTTTATTTAAATCACAATCAGTGATATGCCATGCAACTGATGATCTACTATTAATAGCTGCATGAATTTCAATTCCATTGGAGACCCAGTTGAGACAAAGTTTAAAGAGAATTTAACTATCAGTTGTGATATTAGAAAACTGCCCAAATGAATTTAAAACACCACAGGATGCCCATGATACTCAACTTAGTTGATAGAGTCTAAAATTACTAAGGAATAGGGATTGAATTCCTCATGAATTTTGTGAGCAAGGCAGGCGGAAGACAGGCTGAGAATTTGCTAAGTGTTGGCCTGATTTTGTCTGGATCAGTGTGAGACGATAGGCGAAGTGCATGAGATTCTTGTGAGAAGAATGCATTGTAATTGTTTCATGATTCCTTGTGGAATATACAATAGAATATAGAGGGGTTTTGAGAAGCAAGTTGTGACAGCCTCATTAAGAATTAACTAGCCTTAACTAGTTAAAGACAATTTGTTTATTTTTTCTTTTAGTTATTGACAAGAAAAACTCTATTGTTATGACTTATGAAGAGAATTATTATTTTATTTTGATTATTAGATTAATAGAAAGAACCAATGAATAAAAAGAAAAATTCTTCAAAAACAATTGGTGAAAAGAGTTTCTTAGAATAGGGGGTGGTTGGGGAATAGTTGGAAAAATAATTACCTCTCCTCCAGGGATAAAGTGGGATCCCAGGAGAGGAGAGGGGGTTCTGTGAATTTTTCTAAGAGGGGAAAGTATTTTCTAGAGATGGAGGCACCAGTTGAAAATAAATTTATGAAACCCTTGAAAAGAATAGAATATATGTTTGTGACTGGATAGGCCTTCCAGAGGTCACAGCAAAGTGCATTCCACTATTAACTCGTGGCACCAACCTGGATTCTGAAGCTAGGGGGAAAGTGGAGGACATAATCGCCTCACTTGAATGGTTGGGAGGACCATAGTTTTGAAGAAAATAATTTCTTTCTAGATAAGTATGCAGAATTTGTTTGTTTTGTTTATTTACTTTACTCAAAAAAAAAAAAACAGGTTCTTAGTATCTAATTGTTTAATGTTGGACTAGCTAACATGGATATTTCCTCTGAAATGATTGTCATCGAAATATTTTTAAGGGTCTGGAATGCACTCATGGAGAAAATGGATTTAATATTGTTACTTAGAGAAAGGATTATCATGCTGTATATTTTCTTTTTAGTATTTATTAATCCAGAAATGTGGATTCTGGTTACAAATCTGCAAGGGTTTGATAGTTATAAAGCAAAAAAAAATCTACATGTAATAATTTGAAAGTCTTTTAAGTTTCTACAGGGTAGAAATTAAGAACTCACCGACGGTACAATGTAGTGAGCATGCTCTGTGGTAAAAAATAATTAGAATTGATCTCTCTCTTTCCATTTCTCCAAAGTAAATATTAATGGGAAAGGAAAGAGCTCGAGGTACCGGGTTTGGGTTGAAACCCTACCTAGTCCTCTCTCCTTAGGAATTATCACACAGGAAACTATACACAGCCTTCTTTAAAAATGGTGGACCGATCACTAAGAAGGGAGCCTAAGTCGACGTTTTGGACATGCAAAAGAGAAGATAATGTGTGTTACATTGTGATATAACTGCTAAAACAGGATTTAAAAACCGAATCATAACAAGACACCCAGAAAGAAAAGAAAGTAATAAATTCGGCAGATGCATGCGCCGTGAGAAACAGACATCTAGATTTTATAGAGAACCATTGCACGAACAAATAAAACCATAGCTGAAAGAATTAATGAAAATTCATGAACTTTCTGAAGTAAAAATAGAAGAGCCTATCGCAGTATACACAAATTATATTTCATTCATATTCCTTTTCCAAGACTATTCACTGGTGGAAAAGATGAGATTTGTGACCAGCATGCATTCTATCACGAAAGAAAAAGATAAACTATGAAATACAGGCTATATTAGTGGAAAAATTCTTATACCAGACAAGACGAACATTAAATACTACGCTACAGAAGTAATATAAAGATAGGCAGATCCATAACGACATAATAGTTCCAAGGTACCCTAAGTTCATGGGTCGAACAGTCTTCCAAGGCCTCAGCCTTAATAAATAATACAGCCATCCCATATTGTCTGTAGCACTACAACTGTTAAATAACGAAACAGCTTAACAACTGTAACAAACCCTAATACATTATTTCACGATGCAAAGATTAGAAACCCTATGCCTGATGGCAAGGAAAATTCTACAACCCTCAAGGAAAGTTGGTTAATATGGCTACCGACATTCTCGTATCACAGCTATGTACCTAGAAACAGGAGAAACCAGAGCGGCTGTGTCAAGGGTCATGCCAAACAAAGCTAGAAGAAGGGTTTTTGGGGAGCATCCACTAACCTGCCCAAGAAAACAAACCTTGTTAACAATATGAAGGTGAACCTTAAATCTGGGTCTTAGTGACGGAGTAGCCGTCCATAAGGAAAAAGAAAGGAGGTCGAACTTTAAACTATTGAGATAGCACAAGATGTGTTTACCTATAGGGTTGCAGCCATCGTTCTGGAACTGTCAAAGAAATTGTAGAAAGGGGAAGTAGGAAACCATGCACAAAGGCTTTACACCATTCAATCAGTAAACGAAGAAATAAATCCAGAGCTGAAGAAATAAAGGAGGCAGATACCTTTTTCTTCAGCATGATTTCGCCTTGGCTGTCAAAAGGGTTAAACCCCATAAGCAGAGTGCCACCCAAGCTCATTGTTAAACCAGAGAAAAGAAAAAGAGTAGTCGACCCATAACACCAGAAGACTAACAGAAGAAAAGTGGGGTTTACCAACAAATGGAGCTCAACCTTTAAGCTAGAGCAGGATGGAGAAAACAACAGCAAACTACGCTCAACTGGTGCGCCAACAAGAGGAGGAACATCTGCAAGATTACTGAAAACTGGCAGAATACTACAGTCTTCTTCCCCTCTAAATTTTTCGCGAGAACCGAGACTAGGTCACAGCTGTTCTGATAGTAAATCGGTAGAGTAAAAGCACACTTCGAGGAGTGGTAGACCTCGCCTCGGCAAACGGTATCCTCATGCCAAGTGTTATACCCATTCCAAAAGTGTAGTTGGCATTTAAGACTAACCATAAGTGAAGATCTCGACATTAAGTACATATCTGAGGTTGAATCCATAAACTCATATGTTGAACTAAACACCCAAACATAAGTACCATAATATGTCTAGCAGATATTTCATGTTGTTGTGCGTTCTTCGACAAGACCGAAATGCACCCATTAACAAATAACGGTTATCAAATATCCACAAGTTGAGAAGCATAATAATATTATCAATGCCGAGATACGGATAGTTTTACTTCAGTCTGCGTTGAAATATGTATATATATAAATATCATTATTTAATTGGACTTATGCAATGAAATTACTATGTGGCTTGTGTATGGTAATTATAACATAATTTTTTTTTTTTAATGAGTGTAGATTCTTGTGGTCAATGAATGTGATAGGTAGTATCAAAGCCGGTTGCTACACTGGAACTTTAAGGGTCTGCTAATAGTGAAGTTGTGTATGTGTTTAGTGCACTGAGAGGAAGCGAGAGAAATGATGGAAGTCACAGCGTCCCAGTCACAACCCGAGGATACTCCAGTTCCAACAGTTATGAATCCGAAAATGTGGGTTCAATTAACTGTGGAATAGCACCAAAAGACAAGTCGAATGCTTGAAGAGCAGCAGCAAAAAACTGCATTTTTACTAAATATAGTACAACAAATACAAGAGTAAATGATAAGGGTCCGGAGGGATAGTGAAATATTGCTACACGATCAAGAAAAGATCCTGAAAATTTTTTCTGATGAACAAAATCAGGAAATGGAACACCCCAGTGCTGAAAAAGAATTATCAGCAAAACATGATGAGCAGCAAACCAGGAACAATACTACTGGCAAGACTGAGAGGAGCCCCTCCCAGAAGAGAAAAAATAGGAATTATAATGAGGTAGAGTCGGGCAATTTTCCTGACCACCAAGATCTCAAGAGGCAGAAAGTGGAACTGCAGGGGGAATTTCGTAAAATTAAGCCACCAATGTTTGATGGAGAGGAAGAAGAGGCAACTAAAGCCTGGTTAATCAATATAAATAAATATTTCCAGGTATATGAATATAGAAGCAATCTGAAGGCCAGATTGGCTATATACCAGTTGCGAGAGAAAGCCACCCTATGGTGGGAAGAGGTGAAGAATGTTCGCAGCATTGATGATCGAGATATTACATGGGAACTATTTCAGCAGTAATTTAAGGATAAGTACCTAACAGAAAGATTTTATGATGGAAAATTCAAGGAATTCCATGATCTTCGGTTGGGCCAAATGACCATGGATGATTATGTCATGAAATTTACCTCCCTGTTATGTTATGTTCCTTATCTCTAAGAAGAAAAATCCAAGGTGCAGAGGTTCTTGAGCAGTTTACCTGCTCCCATGAGATAGCAAATAGAGTTTGTTAACCCCAAAACTATAGATGAAGCTATCTGTAAAGCACTCATGTGCTATCAACAGTATAAGGCCAAGGGGGAAGGTGGGAAAGGTTGGCAGCCAAAGAAAAATCAAAATAATTCCTCTACTTTCAAAAGCAGTAAAAGAAGCAACTTTAAAGGGTCAGTACGGAACGCCATTAGCAAGAAGCTTGGTAAAAATCATCAAAGGACCAAGTGGCCAGCTGAGGAAAAACCCATAGAGGCATCAAGAAAACCAGAGCTGGGGCAGAATTCTAAACCTCCCCTACAGTGCTGGGGCTGTGGGGAAGATGATTACTACAAAAACTGTCCCCAACGGAATAAAAGTGAGACTGTAGCAAATTTGCAGGAGGCATCTATGGTAGGGTACGTGGCACATAACATACCACATATAAATGCAGCCTTGGAGGACCGACAGGCTGACTTTCAGCCCACAATGATTGAATTGGAAGGTACTATACTAGCTAAACCTGTTTCGATTTTAATAGTTCCTAGAGCAAGTTTAAGTTATGTAAGTCCTAAAATAGTGAAATTTCGCAAATTAAAAGAACAGAAATTTAAGAACTCATGGCTAGTTCAATTTGCTACCGGAGATAAACACAAGGTAACTGTGAAAATTCCTAATTGTATATTGGAAGTGGCAGAACAGTAGTTGCAAGCAGACTTAAATGTTTTACCATTGGGGTCGTATGAAAGGTTACTGGGAATGGACTAGCTAGAAAGACACTGGACCCTAGTGGACTGCAAAGAAAAGGTAATTTACTTCAGAATGCAAGATGGCACGCGTAAAGAAATTCAAGGAATTAAAAAGCCTGTACAACTACGCCCAATAACAGCATCCCAAATGGGAAAATGTATCAGAAAAGGATGTCAGTTGTACGCAATCCAAGTAGGATATGTAGATTCTAAGGAAAAGGCTTCGGTTATAGAGGATATTCCTGTAGTGCAGGAATTTTTGGATGTTTTTCCAGAAAATATCCATGGTTTTCCACCCAAAAGTGATATTGACTTCACCATTGAATTGCTGCCCGGAGCCTCTCCAATGTCAAGAGCTCCTTACAGAATGAGTATACTAGAGCTAACAGAGTTGAAGATATAGTTGCAAGAGCTGTTAGATAAAGGCTATATCTGCCCAAGTGTGTCACATTGGGGAGCACCAGTCCTTTTTATTAGGAAAAAGGATGGAACCCTACACATGTGTATGGACTACTGACAGCTTAATAAGATGACTATCAAGAACAAATACCCTTTACCCAGAATCGATGATTTATTCGATCAGGTGAGAGGGGCTAAGGTGTTCTCTAAGATAGACTTAAGATCCAGATATCATTAGATTCGGATTAAGCATGAGGATATATGTAAAACAACATTCCGAATGTGATATGGACATTATGAATTCGTGGTGCTGCCTTTTGGTTTGAAAAATGCACCAGCCACCTTTATGAGGTTGATGAATGGCATATTTCATCAGTTTTTGGATAATTTTGTGCTTATTTTCATAGATGATATACTGATATACTCAAAAAGTGATGAAGAATATAAGGAACATCTAAGAGTAGTTTTGGAAATACTGAGGAAGCATCAACTTTATGCTAAGTTTAGCAAGTGCGATTTCTTTAAATCAGAAATCCAATACTTGGGACACATTGTGTCGGCTGAAGGAATAGTTGTTGATCTCGAAAATATCAAAACCATAATGGAATGGTGAGTCCCTTAGAATGTGGCAGACATTAGATCATTTATGGGTCTAGCTGGATATTACAGAAGATTTATCGAAGGGTTTTCTAAGATTTCCTATCCTATTACGTCGTTGAAAAAGAAAGGCAAGCCTTTCAAATAGACGAATGAATGTTGGAATAGCTTTGAAAAGCTGAAACAACTCCTAACCACAACACTAGTACTGAAGGTAGTTGACCCCAGTAAAGACTATGTGGTGCGTACTGACGCCAGCAAGGAAGGAGTTGGTGCAGTATTAACTCAAGAAGGTAAAGTGATAGCCTATGAGTCTAGAAAGCTGAGAGAACATGAACAAAAATATTATGCTTATGACTTATAACTTACAGCAGTAGTGCATGCCCTCCGAGTGTGGAGGCATTATTTGCTGGGTAAAATATTTATACTTAAAACAGACCATAGCAGCTTGACTAATTATTTTAAGCAAGAAGATTCAAACTCTAGGTAGGCAAGGTGGAATGCCTTTTTGAGTGAATTTGAAATGGATATAAAACATGTTAAGGGAAAAGAAAACCGAGTTGCAGATGCATTGAGCAGGAAATTGCATGCTATTTATGAAATGTACTACAGTCAACCAGAGATTCAGTTGTTAGAAAAGTTAAAGGAAGAAGCACAGAAGGACCCTAAATACAAATTCTTGTGGCAGCAAATGGAGGAAGATAGGAAGTATGGCAAGACATCAAAATATGGGAAGAACGAATATCAGGTGATGACCTTTCGCGGAAAAATCTATGTGCCTAACCGTGCAGGTCTTAAGGAGTTAATCCTTAATGAATTCCATCACAGCGATTACGCTGGTCATCCGGGATATCAAAAGATGCTCACTGCAATAAGGAAGGTATATTATTGGCCAGGTATGCATAATAATATTGCATATTATCTAAGAAAATGTTTGGAATGCCAGCAGGTTAAGGTGGAGCATCAGCACCCTACAGGGCTATTGCAGCCTATACCCATTCCTGAGTGGAAGTGGGAAGTCATCTCCCTAGATTTCATCACTGGACTACCCCGGACAAGGAGGCAGAATAATTCAATTATGGTAGTGGTGGACATATTAAGTAAATTTGCCCATTTCATACCTATGCAATCAACTTACAAGATGGTACAGATTGTAGATATATTCATGAAGGAAATCTTTAGGCTGCATGGCATGCCAAAGACTGTGGTTTCAGATCAGGATGTCAAGTTTACATCCACATTTTGGAAAACTTTTTTCTCTGGATTGGGGACACATATACACTTTAGCACTACCTATCACACTCAGACAGATGGGCAAATAGAACCGGTAAACCAAGTTCTAGAAGACATGTTGCGCATGTATGTGATGCAGCAGCCAATCAAGTGGGAATATTACCTGCACCTTGTGGAGTTCACATATAACAATGGGTATCAGGAATCTCTGAAAATGAGTCCTTCTGAAGAATTATATGGAAGGCAATGTCATACACCTATAAAATGGGGCAGCCCTAAGACAAAATTATTTCTAGGACCTGAAATGTTGGCTGAAATGGAAGCTGAGGTAAGAAAAATAAGGCAGAATCTGAAGGTTGCACAAGATAGACAAAAGATTTTTGCAGACAAGAAAAGGTCCTACCATGAGTTCAGGGTAGGGGACCATGTTTGCGTAATAATTAAGCTGAAAATAAGCACCTTGAGGTGGACCTCTTGTGCCAAACTGGCTCCCCAATACTGTGGACCTTTCCAAATATTAGAAAGAGTGGGACTGGTAGCCTATATATTGGCTTTGCCCAGCCATATCCAAGTACACAATGTGTTCCATGTATCCTTGTTAAAGCAATGTGTACCTGATGAAAAACATGTAATTCATTGGCAGAATGTTCAGGTAGGAAGAAGGGTAGGAAAGAAAAGTCCTAACTAGAGATTTGGAATAAATAAAGGAGCACTAATTGAAATACACTTTTGTTATTTCAGGTAGAACCGAACGGAGGGTTTCTGGTCGAGCTGCAACACATACTTGATCGAAGAAATATTGAACTCTACAAAAGAGTATTTATACAGGTGAAAGTGCAGTGGAAGCACTTTGGACCAGACGAAGCTACTTGGGAGGATGAAAAATTTATGCAGGAGGCCTACCCAGAGCTCTTTGCAGAGATGGGCTGAAAACACAGAGGACGGTGTTACTTCCAGGGGGGGAGATGTGACAGCCTCATTAAAAATTAACTAGCCTTAACTAGTTAAAGACAATTTTTTTATTTTTTCTTTTAGTTCTTGACAAGAAAAACTCTATTGTTATGACTTATGAAGAGAATTACTATTTTATTTTGATTATTAGATTAATAGAAAGAACCAATGAATAAAAATAAAAATTATTCAAAAACTGTTAGTGAAAAGAGTTTCTTAGAATAGGGGGTGGTTAGGGAACAGTTGGAAAAACGGTTACCTCTCCTCCAGGGATAAAGTGGGATCCCAGGAGAGGAGAGGGGGTTCTGTGAATTTTGGTAAGAGGGGAAATTATTTTCTAGAGCTGGAGGCACCTGTTGAAAATGACTTTCTGAAACCCTTAGAAAGACCAAAATATCTGTTTGTGACTGGATAGACCTTCCAGAGGTCACAACAGAGTGCATTCCACTGTTAACCCATGGCACCGACCTGGATTCTGAAGCTAGGGGGCAAGTGGAGGACATAATCGCCTCACTTGAATGGTTGGGAGGACCACAGTTTTGAAGAAAATAATTTATTTCCAGATAAGTATGCAGAATTTGTTTGTTTTGTTTATTTACTTTACTCAAAATAAAGAGAAAAAAATACAGGTTCTTAGTATCTGACTGTTTAATGCTGGACTAGCTAACATGGATATTTTCTCTGAAATTATTTCCATCGAAATCTTGTTAAGGGTCTGGAATGCACTCATGGAGAAAATGGATTTAATATTGTTACTTAGAGAAAGGATTATCATGCTGTATATTTTCTTTTAATTTATTAATCCAGAACTGTGCATTCTGGTTACGAATCTGCAAGGGTTTAATAGTTATAAAACAAAACTTAAAAGTATTCTAAGTTTCTATAGGGTAGAAATTAAGAACTCACCGACGGTACAATGTAGTGAGCATGCTCTATAGTAACAAATCATTAGAATTGATCTCTCTCTTTCCGTTTCTCCAAAGTAAATATTAATGAGAAAGGAAAGAGCTCGAGGTACCGGGTTTGGGTTGAAACTCTACCCAGTCCTTGCTGCTTAGGAATTATCACACAAGAAACTATACACGACCTTCTTCAAAAATGGTGGACCGGTCACCAAGAAGGGAGCCTAAGTCGACGTTTTGGACATGCAGAAGAGAAGGTAATGTGTGTTACATTCTGATATAACTGCTGAAACAGGAGTTAAAAACTGAATCATAACAAGACAACCAGAATGAAAAGAAAGTAATAAATTCGGTAGATGCACGCACCGTGAGAAACAGACATCTAGATTTTATAGAGACCCATTGCACGAACAAAGAAAACCATAGCTAAAAGAATTAATGAAAAATCATGAAATTTCTGAAGTAAACACAAAAGAGCCTATCGCAGTATACACAAATCATATTTCATTCATATTCCTTTGCCAGGACTGTTCACTGGTGGCAAAGATGAGATTTGCGACCAGCATGCATTTTGTCATGAATGAAAAAGATAAACTGTGAAATACAGGCTATAGTAGTGGCAAAATTCTTATACCAGACAAGACAAACATTAAATACTATGCTACAGAAGTAATATAAAGATAGGCAGATCCATAACGGCATCATAGTTCCAAGGTGCCCTAAGTTTATGGGTCGAACAGTCTTCCAAGGACTTAGCCTTAATAAATAATACAGTCATCCCATATTGCCTGTAGCACTGCAACTGTTAAATAATGAAATGGCTTAACAACTATAACAAACCCTAATACATTATTTCACGATGCAAATATTAGAAACCCTATGCCTGATGGCAAGGAAAATTCCAAAACCCTCAAGGAAAGTTGGTTAATATGGCTACCGACATTCTTGTCTCACAGCTGTGTACCTGGAAACAGGAGAAACCAGAGCAGTTGTGTCAAGGGTCGTGCCAAACCGAGCTAGAAGAAGGGTTTTTGGGGAGCATCCACTAACCTTCCCAAGAAAACAAACCCTGTTAACAATATGAAGGTGAACCTTAAATCTGGATCTTAGCGATGGAGTAGCCGTCCATAAGGAAAAAGAAAGGAGGTCAAACTTTAAAATATTGAGATAGCACAAGATGTGTTTACCTGCAGGGTTGCAACTGTCGTTCTGGAACTGTCAAAGAAATTGGAGCAAGGGGAAGTAAGAAACCGTGCACGAAGACTTTACACCATTCAATCAGTATACAAAGAAATAAATCCAGAGCTGAAGAAATAAAAGAGGCGGATACCTTTTTCTTCAGCATGATCTCTACCTGGCTATTGAAAGGGTTAAACCCCATAAGTAGAGTGCCACTCAAGCTCGCTATTAAACTAGAGAAAAGAAAATGAGTAGCTGGCCCATAACACCAGAAGACTAACAGAAACAAAGCGGGGTTTACCAACAAATGGAGCTCAACCTTTAAGCTGGAGCAGGACGGAGAAAACAACAGCAAATTTCGCTCAACTGATGCACCAAAAAGAGGAGGAACAGTTGCAATATTACCAAAAACTGGCAGAAGACTACAGTCTTCTTCCCCTCTAACTTTTCTGCGGGAACCGAGACTAAGTCACAGTTGTTCCGATAGTAAATCCGTAGAGTACAAGCGCACTTCGAGGAGTGGTAGACCTCGCCTCGGCAAACGGTATCCTCATGCCAAGTGTTATACCCATTCTGAAAGGGCAGTTGGAATTTAAGACTAACCATAAGTGAAGATCTCGGCATTAAGTACAGATCCGAGGTCAAATCCATAAACTCATATGTTGAACTAAACACCCAAACATAGGTACCATAATATGTCTAGCAGATATTTCATGTTGTGGTGCGTTCTTTGACAAGTCCGAAATGCACCCATTAACAAATAACGGTTATCAAATATCCACAAGTTGAAAAGCATAATAATACTATCAATGCCGAGATACGAATAGTTGTACTTCAGTCTGCGTTGAAATATGTATATATATAAATATCATTTTTTAATTGGACTTATGCAACGAAATTATTATGTGACTTTTGTATGGTAATTATAATATAATTTATTTTTTTTATGAGTGTAGATTCTTGTGGTCAATGAATGTGACACAAGCTTTCCCTGGGAAAATATCTAATTTTCTTCTTTCTTTACTTGTTGTGATTTGGGATTGTGTTTATTTTCCGTAATTTCTTTGTAGAAGGATTCAGTATCTACATTTAGTACATTGATTGATCAAATTGAATCCATTGATATACATATGTTTGTACAATTTCTACATGGTATTAGAGCACAAGAAATCACTATAATGGAGGAGAAGTTGTGTTTGTGATTGAATAGAATTCAAATTTGCAAAATATATTCTTGGTGTGACAGGAGATTTGAGATCGAAATGGCTTTCAATGGATTGAGATTGGAGTATGAACTCAAGGGAAGCTCCAACTATATTTCTTGGAAAGACAGGATGGAGGCAGTACTAGAGGAAAATGGGTTGAAATAATTCATTGACAATGATGTTCCCAAACCCGTTGTAGCAGATGTTGCAAATCTTGATTCTTGGAAAAAGAGGGTTGCAAAGGTGAGGAAGATATTATTGGAAGGAGTATGAGACCACATTGTCTCAAGTATCCATGGAAAAGTGACACCATATGCAATGTGGAAAGCTTTGACAAATCTATTTCAGAGCAGTAGTAATCATATAAAATTGTCACTGAAGGAAAGGCTTAGGAAAATAAAAATGGAGAAAGACGACACTTTTAACCAAGTTTTTCCAATGTCGAGATGAGCTTGGGAGCATTAAAATTACTGTTGCGGATGATGAATTCGTGAGCCTAGCTCTTCTAAGCCTTCCCAATAGTTTTCATAGTTATAAGGAATTTTTCAATGGGAGGGAGAAGCTACCATATTGGGAACGACTGATGCAAGAAGAATTCAGGTAGAATACCAGGGATGGATCTTCATCTAAGGCAGACCATGAAGAAAATTTTGCCTTGGATGGTAAGTTGAAGAAGGGGAAGGGAAAGAAATCTGATTCCAAATCAGAGACTAGCGAAAAAGGCAAGGAGCATGACATGTCCAGAGTGAAATTTTTTAACTGTAATGAGAATGGACATTATGCCATGAATTGTCCACAAAAAAAGAAGAACAAAAAGGCTTCAGGATTTTCATTTGGTGAGGCTTTGGCAATTTGAGTTGGACTTCTCACTCATTGCATGCATGGTGACAAGTGTAATGGGATTGATGTGGTACTTGGATAGTGGTGCATATTTCCACATGACAGGAGACAAAGAACATTTCAGTATCTTGGAGAAGAAGGACCTCGAGATGCATATCGAAATGGGTGATGAAGGGAAGTATAGTGCTACTAGGATTGGTACAGTTACCTTCCAGAGACAATCACGTAAACTCTTCTTATTAAAATATATAATTCATGTACCGAGATTGAAGAAAAAATTAGTTTCAGTCATAATGTTGGAGGATAGAGGCTATGATGTGGTTTTTAGTGAAGGGAAATATTTTCTTTGACACAAAGCCATGGGACAAGCCAAGAAGATTAGGATTCATGTGAAGAATCTCTATAAACTTGATGTAGATGGCTGCGCAACATTGATGGGTAAAGAAGACAAAGTGGTGAGCCGGGATGAGGGTGAGTTATGGCACAGGAGATTGGGCCATCTACACCATGGAGATTTGAAGGTCATGCAACTAAATTCTATAGGGCTTCCAAAGGGTAATATTGCGTAGATAGACACATGCAAGGGATGTACCATGGGGAAGTGTGAGAAAGCCATGCGATTGTCTCTTGAGAGGGAGATTTATTTGCATGTAGATGAGGAACTCTTGGTTATGAAGAGTGAACCTCAAGATTTGGAGAAGCCAGATGCAAAGGATCATGGAGTGGCAGACACCACTCAATAAAATAAATTTCAAGCGGGATGGGTAGAGGGAGTACATGCAGTTATACCTCCAAGTGTGAGGTGGGGCAATGTGAAAAATTAATCCCAAGAAGAAATTTGGGAATGGTGCATTGAGATGGTGTCTCATGGATCGAACATGGCTATAAGGAGCCCACAGTACAACAGTAGCATGATCTGTTAGATTGATGCAGTCATATGTTAGGAGGACAAAAATCAGAGTGATAGGTGTCAGATACTATAGCGCAGATCAGAATTAGAAATAGTGCAAAGTGCATGAATGCAGATGCCAACAACGCAGAGAGTCTAGTAGACATGTGCAGTAGCTAACAGCAGTCAGAAGACTCTGATGATAGATGCATTATATTGATTTAGTTTTTTGGAGGCTATTCAGTTTCAGAAGTGTTGCATGCAAAAGTTGCATGTGCGAGAATCACTAGCGAAGTGTTGCATGCAAGATTTGCTTGTCGCGTGCAAGAGTTTCATGTTGCATGCAAGGGCATTCCTTTCTTGTTAAGTGGGAATGTTAAATTTTGTAACAAGAAATAGTGAAATTGGCATCCAGAAACAACATGACAACACCTACACTAGTGTGGGACCACAAGTCATGTAATGATGGGTCCTAGTGATACATTAGTGTGAAATTCAATTTATTTAATAAATTGGATATGTCTCAAATTTAATTATCCCCTAATTAAATTGGACAATAAAATGTAATATTATCTCATAATCACTTGTAATAGTTAACTGAGTGTGATAAACTCAGTTATCTCATGAATTTTGAGTTGAGGGTGGTTGGTGAGGCATGCAGAGTGATTCTCTGTGTTTTAGAGTTCATGTTTCAATTAAGTGCATGAGTTTAATGCATGAGTAATCAATTAACTCAGTTAGGTGATTTAAAGTCAATTGGACTAGTTGTAACTATTTGTTGCACTAGTGAGAGATCAAGTGAATAAAATATTATTTAACTCACAACCAGTGATCTTCCTTGTAACTGATGATTTACTATTAATAGATGGATGCATGTCAGTTTCAATGGTGACCCAGATGAGACAAAGTTTAAAGGGAAGTTAACTATTAGTTGTGATATTATAAAATTTCCCAGATGCAGTTAAAATAGCATAGGATGCCCATGATTCTTAGCATAGTTGAGAAAGGCTAAAAATCCTAAGGAATAGGGATTGCATTCCTCATGAATTGTGTGAGCAAGGCACGCTGAAGACAGGCTAAGAATTGGATAAGCGTTGGCTCGATTTTGTCTATATCAGTGTGAGACAATAGGAAGAGTGCAAGAGACTCTTGTGAGAAGAGTGCATTGTAATTATTTCATGATTCCCTGTGGAATATACAATAGAATATAGAGGGGTTTTGAGAAGCAAGCTTTCCCTGGGAAAATATCTGATTCACTTCTTTCTTTACTTGTTGTTATTGGCGATTGTGTTTATTTTCCGCAATTGATTTGTATAAGGATTCAGTATCTAGCTTTAGTGCATTGCTTGATCGGATTGAATCCATTGATATACATATTTTTGTATAATTTATACATGATATATACACAAAATTGCATATCTAACATGTACACAACACCATCTATACCTAGAAATTCATATGAAATATACACACAACACCATATATACGATATACATACAACGTCATATGTACACAACACTAAATATGCAAATATACACATCACCATTGGTACAATCACTAAATATAAAACATACACAACATATACAAAAAATTTGTACTACCCATACATAGGCCACACACTGACTCCATAGTGTCTTTCCATTATCCACGCTCATACTAGCATGTCGCAGATCACGCTAACTTCACTTCATTAATGTACCCCTCTACATTTCTTGTCCATAACATAAACATAGGAATAATACAAGAATATAATATCAATTCATGTCCACATGATACTGACCTCATAACTCTATCAAAGATACTCCACCACTTGATTCATCATAAGACCAAGAACCTCTTCATGTCGTTCTCCTACATAATAAATCATTCATCCACAAGAATGATCCTTGACAACCCTGTCAGACAGTTGAATAGATACATATATACATACATATATAATCATTAGCATATAACAATCACGATCCTATTAGAAAACGGCATACATACATACATGTATGTATAAACATCAACATAATCATGATCACAACAAAATTGCTAGATATCATAAGGTCTAGGTTAAGATAACTTCATTTATTCGCGCACAATATACACAACATTGAGAACAATAGTTCCCAACATAGCCAAGGCATATAACACCACATATCCATTCACTTTACCTTTTGTGTTACCTTATTCGCGATTGTTTTTCCACCATCCATTTACCTCATTGGACCCAACCAATCCAACTTGCTATCATATGCATCAGACCTCATCCAAGCATTCCATTACCTGTTGGGTGCCAGACAACTCTCCTCTAGCTCCATTAGTTTCCTCATTCCCAACCAATTCCCAAGGCTCTGAAAACCAAAGGGAAGAACAAGAAACAAACAATAATAAAACTAAGAAAACCAATAGTAATATGACACCACAAACAAAGTGGCAAGGCCTTGCACCAGACATAAGAAAAGCTGAAAATTAGGCTAAGATAAATCATAGAATACCAAATGCATCAAACTAGAAAAAAACACCATGACTCAATCCCAATGGCCCCCCAGTGCTTCCGAAGGAAAAATCAACCTTATCCTTCTTCAATATTTCATGGCAATCTCTTTGGCATGCAATCCTTGCATCATAGTGCCATAAACACATAGTTTTCAGTTCATAACTAAATATAACAATATACCAATTATCTCACCTTGTCGTGTTAAGCACATTGACCTGTAACTGAAGACACATATCAGCCATATGTACCAAATATAAATACAATGTATCTATCAATTTGAAATCAAATTTTACCAAGACTAACAATATTGTCATAATCAACAATCAACTCACATTCATCGGTCATAATACATAATTCTACAACTATCACCTAATTACACTCAAGTACATTTTTCTTATCTCAACAGATATGTGTTAGCACAACCATCTTAAAATATGATCATTCCTTCATGCAATCTTACGAACACAAATAATCATATCATGAAATTAATCAAACATTAAAATAGCTTGCGAACATACTATGTTAAATAAATCAACTAGATGATGTAATAGACACAAAATCACTCAAACATCAAATAGATGAAATAATCAAATAGTACTTCACAAAGTAGACAACATAAGCAAGCTCATACCTTAATGTATCTTAAAGGGAGGCTATCTTGTCTGCACAATCAATCTATATTAGTATGATATAACTTTACAACATATTAACTCAAACCTAAATAATATCATGATATTCATAACAATAACTAACTAACATGTTAACACCATAAACTCATAAAACATTGGCATTCATGCATAGAAATCACATAGGCACATTTAGTCTAGATTAATACAACATAATGTCACAAATAAGTCAACTCATATTTGAATGTCATAACCCTAACCATTTTCCTAGGCAGATCCAATTTAGCGTAGTGCATGTAACATCAAGATCTTAAATGAAATAACCCTAATCCTCAAGTCACTAGCATGTAACAACAACAAGTTATATATCATGCTCATCGACAAGATGTAAATTAATCATCAATCTAACTATCATACAACAAAATAAGTTAACCTATAACATGATCACCAACAGAATATAATTTATCTAAAATAAAACAACAATAGCAATGCATACCACCACATGTTGCTATCATTAATGACTATCTGACACATGTACATATAACCACACTAATCAACTAGCATCTATAATGTATGTAACCATAAAATCAATATAATGAAAGGAATACTCACAACCATAATGCATATAACAATCCTTAACCTACATACTTGCATGCTCAACACCCAAATCTATATGACAACATGCTCTTGCATTGAGTTCCAATGATGCAACTTCACTTTGATGGTCTACATCTCCTACTCTATCTTAACCCACACATTAACATCATAACATAGCAATATCATCATGATGACATAATTTCATACAATGACCTTATGCAATACAACCTCAATCAAACCAATGCAAACTTGACCATATGCACCCACTTGACATTCACAATCAATCATAAACTACCAATGCATGTTCAACATATGACACCACAAAAACAATCATACATGGATAACATCGAAGCATGACCAATATGTAACCCTAGAATAAGAAATAAATGCATGTACAATATGTAACAATATTTAAGAAAGAGTGCACAAACAATACACATGCATGAGCAACACATAACAGGTCATACACTCATGACAACATATTGAAAACAACAACATCAACACTTCCATGGTGACACCACCATGGCCAACATAACACAGATACAAAAAACACATATAGACCACATGCATACTACACACACATGAAATCAACATAAATGCATGATTAACACACCACCCATCTAATATGAGACTTGAACCTTGCCCTGATACCACTCTGTACCCTAATACCACTCTATAACACCCTCTTCCCACATCTACCCAAGTAATTGGCCAATCAGGGTAAACATGCAATGAGAGACTACTAATCTAAGATTAAACCTCCTAGATTAATTTTAGGAAGTGGAATCGACAAAAACACACCAAACAGACCTTACGCAGCATCATCGACCTCCCCAGGAGATAACCCAACCTTCCAAGGCCCTGTTCCCTTAGGGGGAACTAATTTTTAACCTATTTGAGGCTTAACTATGGGAATTTAAGGAAAATGGAGTGGTATAGACCCTTACCCTCCGGCTTGCCTTTTCAAGGCCAGGATCAGGGCCCAAAAAGGTTAATATTGTGCCTACAACTCCGATATTCATGCCAAATTTTCAATGCTTGAGCCCAAGTCATTGCCCAGAAATTCTTGTAACTTTACGAGAGGATAAATAAAATAAAAAAATATATGGAATCAATCACATCGCCAGGAACTCATCCAGTCCCACACAACCATGATAGCCATTTCATCAAACATGTCACAAACATTGCATCTACAGGTATAAAAAAAATATTTAAACATGGGGGTCTAATACTTTTCTGAGAATCACTAAGAATAATTTATCCCTTACATCATAAGGTGCAGTACAATCTATATGACCATAGATACATTGTATATTCATTCACAGGCAAAAACATAGATAGAGCCATACAACATCACTGATAAAATACAAACTTATAACCAACATAATATCAACATAAATACCATGGATATAACATAAATTAAATCGAAATAATAACCAATAAATTTTCATACCAAATACCAAAGGAATGGGCTTCTCATTAATGAGTGTGAAAACCAACCATAGATGGGATTTTTCACGTTCCACCCGATCATAGATTGGTTGAGCCAAATCTCTCTTCAGCCAAATAGGCTTGTGCCATATTCCAAGTATGAATGTGGGACTCAAATGTAAAAAAAAAAACCAGGGAATCTTGAGGCTAAACCACCTCACCCTCATCAATCATAAACTAGTATTTCCCATGATCTACATCTCATCAATAGGCCAAAATAAGCATGGATATCACTAGATTTTATCCTCCTAAATCGTGAGGAATTTTCTTGTGTCCTAGTCTCTCATCCTTTACCACAATCAATGGTTTGAATTAGGGGTCAGTAGGCCCTAAATCAAGAAAAAATCTCCAAGATTTACCGCAATCCCAAACTTGGGATTCCTAGGCATGAATGGAGAGAAAACCACCTCTAGGATTTACTATATATCCCACCATTCATCGATCAAGGATTCCTAGGCCTACCAAGGCAACACACTAACCATATTTACCACAACCCAAAGTTCTGTTTAGGGGTTACTATGCCATGTGTTATATCAATTCAGAGATCCACCCCACTCAACTTCAAATCCATGCAGTAATCCAGCTAAACAAAAACATGAGAACTGCCCAACACCATGGCTATCCAAAAATGGCAAGGCTAGGCTGAATACAGTTTCACACTTGGAAAAACCCATGCCAATAAAGGAAAGAACCACATGCAATACCATGCATTTCAAATCTAGTAGGGAAATCATACATGCAAATCAATACCTTCAAAAAATCTTGTTGTAGCTGCTTGATTCTTGCTCACGCTTGCTTACTTCCTCCTTTTTCCAACTTTCTTGCTTTTCTTGCTCCAATGCCAAAATGCTCCAAAAAATATGTGTCAAGGAGTGAGACAGAGAGAGAGAGAGAGAGAT
The DNA here is from genome assembly GCA_034641835.2 of Pinus albicaulis. Classification (NCBI taxonomy): domain Eukaryota; kingdom Viridiplantae; phylum Streptophyta; class Pinopsida; order Pinales; family Pinaceae; genus Pinus; species Pinus albicaulis. The sequence continues at coordinate 975,483,399 of CM076577.1, read as the reverse complement.
AAAATTATAGAGATCCAAAAAATGCACTAACAAAAGGTAACAAAATCTTGCCAATTGATCCTCAAAATATGTTTTATTAATAAGGCCTCTATTTTCATCATTTTACAATATTTTCCTTCATTTTCCTCCTCGCATGAAACCTGTGACCTTTCACCTTCCTTTTCTCCTATTTTCCATTATTTTCTTAAATAAATGCCAATAAATGCCACTTTTACTTTCTAAAGCCTTTTCCAATTTCCTTTAGCCATAATAACTAAAGTGAACACCTACTAGGGTGTTTTTCCCACCATTCGGATTGGAATATGTGTCCCATCAACCATGATTATTATTTCTTCCTTTATTGCATTTTACATGGAATTTTCACCATGGTTTTTACATATATAATGATGTTTCCTCCTTTCACCCTTACATTCATTTATTTTATAGACTGAAGGAGGAAATGAGGAATGACGAGTCTCTCTTGGGAAAGTAAGTCCACTTAAAATATGAACTAGTAAATAAATATAAACTGATGGTCATATACAATGTTGAGCCTTCCTTCACATGAAATACATTTGAAAATATGGTAGGCCAACTCATCCCAAGGGTATGATAGGATTTCCCTTCTCACTCCATTTGTATCCTCTACGAGTTGCTCATTCTGAAGGAATAGTTTTTCTTGGTTGTAGTGGCCTCATGCCTCTCTTATTTGTTCCATTTGACCCAACTAGGGAGTGTCGTGACCCTACTGATAATTTATTCATTTACATAGTAGCCTCATTCTGTTATGGTTGTTTGTGATTTTAGTCAAACTCTTAGGATATTTTGTCATCAAAGCCTCTTAGCTTCTTAAATAACCCTAGTCATTGACAAGTTTACAAAAATCTTCCCAAACTCAGGGTGTTGATGGATCCTATAATGGTATGTAGGCTTTATTTTGTCAAATCCCCCTCACATGGCTTAACATACTTCTAAAAAAACGAAGCAAGGTATTTTTCTTCTGCTACTAAAATATCCTAGGTTTTCCTATACAATGGAGAATGTTGTGGCAAATAAAAGTTGATAATTTTTAAGGTTGATGAAAAGATAAACTGATTTAACACACCATATTCTAAAGAAAATGATTAGCCAATCCAATCATTTTTCTTTCTAGAATTCAAATTTTAAAATTGTAGATTTCCTTTGTTATGATAATATATTTGTTTTCTTGAATGCTTATGCCAAATGCTGGTGACGAGAAATTTCCTATTACACTTGTTTTGATGATTTCCTTTGTTTCTCAAGGCTTCAGAGAATCTTACTAGTCCCTAACATGCAAATAGTAAAATATTTTGAGATATTTTAGTAAAACTATTTAGTTTTCTAATGTTTTTATATATTTTTTCTATAAAATTTTGGTGATATTTAAGGTAAATATAATCTAAATTTTGGACGAATTATATTTATAAAAAAATGAAAATTGACGAATTGTTTTTTTGGAAAAAACATGCAAAATTATCCCATATATGAATATTAGCCCCTACAATTTTCCATGGTGAGATGCTCCCAACCTACCACATCATGCTACACATTCCATAATGAGTAAGAAATGTCAACTCACCCTTAAGTTATTTCCTTTTTTTCGTGTCCTCCTTTCACACATGTGGGTGTCCTTTGGAGAAAACTAGAGTTGACTACTAAATATGACTGAGGCTACTCTAACTAAATATTTCTTATAAAAAAAATTTCCTTCTTACACTTTCAATGGTTTTTTTTCAATCTAGAATAATTTTGAAGGCGAGTTTCTAAGAGTTTCATACTTGGGCCTTACCTTTGGTTTTTTCTTGTAGATGTTATGGAGGTTGTTGATGTAATTGTTTAGTTTGTATCTCACGATCCTAAAGTATTGAATGTTTTTGTTTCCTTTATTATCGATTGGAGGTTCTAATGTTGCTACTACTTCTTTTGAAGACCTCATGGAATATTTTCATCTTGAATATTGCTGCTCCAAATATCTCTGGTTCAAATGGAAAAAATATTGTAATTGTAGAAATATCTAAATACATTCAAGTGATATTATAATATACTAAAACAAAATATTGAATCAATTCTACCAATAATGGAAACCAATTATGATCGCACAATAACATGAACAAGAAAGAGAAATATTTTCAATCGGACAACACAAAGATGTATCTCGGGAAAGCCTCAACTAAAAATCTCGCTATTTGTATATTTCATTACGTCAAGAACATGAAACAATACAATGTTATTTCCCTTCCTGGGTAACCTCTAAACTCTGTTGACTTTCTCACATTTATCTAGGAAAAATAGATCCAATACTTAACCAATTCATTTCATCTTATGCATTCCTGAGGCATCCTGATGACCTCATCCATGACCTGTACAATTTTCAAATTATACAATTGATATTATGCTTCCCTTTAACTCCAATCTCAACTGGGCCTTCCTTAGAACTAACATGCAACAGATATTTATAGTGAATTATCAGTTATCTGATTAATCACTACATGTGAATTAAATCATATTTAATTCACTGGACCTATCACTAACTCATCTCTTAGTTAGAACTAGTTAAATTGATTTTAACTCAACAAATTGAGTTAACTAATTAAAACTCAAAATAAATTGCAACTGGACCCCCTAAAACTTAGGGAGAGCTTTGCATTCCTCCAATTTGACCCACAAATCAAATTTTCTTAGCTAAATAAGTATTCATGAGTCATTTAAAACTTAAAATTTGTCATGTGATGTGGAATTAGAATTTACTTATAATTTAATGAAGGGAAAATTAAACTAGAAGCCTCCTGGGTGTCATTTTCAATATTTCTCGTTTCCAATTTCAACAGATGTTGTAAGTGCTTAAATGTTTCTATTGTAGGTATTCAAAGATTATGTGGAAACCTACAAGAGGTCCTATAGCTGCACATGAATATTTTCATTTTCCTATAAATATGGCAGAATTCATAGCTCTTCTTATCCATATATAGACTTGGGCTTGTAGGGATTTTGAAGACTATTAAAGGACCGTCTGTTTTCTTGTAACAACAATAGAATCTCCTCAGACTCACACTTTCTTCTTGATGGAGCTTTAAAAAAATTTTATAATTCAGAAGGAATCTACTTGTGGTGATGGAGAGGTATTTTGTGCTTGTAATTAGTGGAAAATAAGGGAAAGATTGGATTGTTTTGTTTGAATAATGAGATAGTGAAAAGACAAATGGAAATTGGAAGGCATTGATGGGATGTATGGGAATTAGGGACTCCTAGGTACCTTCTTCTTTTCCCACGAATGAAAATAATTTAGCCCTCCATTTGTTTTATTTTGTCTATCATAACCTATAACAATACAAGATGTTTCTTGTAGCAATTTGGGATAGTAAATGAAATGAATAGATGAGGCATGTGACTAATGGAGGAAGCAATGGAATGATGTGCGAATTAGTGAGATGGATGTGGAGAAGCTTCCTGAATTATCTGGAGGTGAGTGCTTCTGTTGTAGAGCGATAGTACGTGTTGCTATTGGATTTAAATTTCACATGCATAATTGTCATAATAGATAGAACAAAGGAAATATTTTTGTCTCTTCATATTTTTTTTTCTTCTTCTTCTTTCCAATTCTGAGGCCCACTAGCTACCTCAGGGAGGTTTTCAGCCTTAGCAGTTCTGCCCCGCATTCCTTAAGGGAGGTTTTCACCTAGGGATCTTTTTTTCTCAATTTTTATTTCTTTTATTCAAGCTCATTTGCTACCTCAAGGAGGTTTTCAACCTATGAGCCTACCTTTGGTGCCTCAAGGGAGTTTTTCTCCCGTGGTTTAATTTTTATTTTTTTCCTTGCTTTATACTTTAGTAAATACTGGATGGATTGGGAGATTTTATGCTCTCAATCACATTCAATTATCTTCTTATAGAATTAGAAAACTCAACCCTTTAGAGGGGATTCTTGTAAAACTTCAATCTATAGCCATTCACTAGAAGCAATATTTTTTCTTCACCAATTTTTGTTATCTAAAATAAGCCATTATCATGGATTTTTTCCACTAGATAAGGTTCGAACCATTTGGTCTTGATTTTTACTTTGAAGTATTTGAACCTTGAATCATACAAGACATCCCAATGACCCTCTTGGATGGTTCTAGTCTTGATGTGCTTATCATGCCAAAATATTTTTAGTTGAACTACTTTAGTGTGCATTAGAGCCTATATCTTGGGCTCATCAATGGAATTTAGTTGTTGTAGTCTCTCTTCCTGATATTTTTTGATGTGAATGTCAATTTGCACCACCATTCTTAGTGTATTACACTTAAATTCAATGGATAGTAGGGCCTTATTTCCATAGACTAACTCAAAGGGGTTGAACCTTGTTTCAGGGAAAAACACCCTAGAGGTTTGTTGGGTCAAAACCTCCATAGAGCAGGGAATGCTATTCAAGAAGGACTCACACAACCACACTTCTATGCTAAAAACTAGATAACATCGATAGCAGAACTCACCCGTAATCCTATGTTTGATGTAGATCTCGCGGGGTCCAAACCCCCAGCAACCCTTCTTCCTCCTTAACCTGAAAACCAAGAAGAAACGTGCACGGAAATCTAGTTGTACAGCATATATTTACCCTAAATGTCAGTGAAAACCATGTGAAACATCATGTAAACAATAATAAATGCTTAAATAATAATCTTTTCACATATACAAGTAGATGTTAACACGTTATTTCGGGAACAAGATGGTTCTTCTTCATTACGAACAACATGTACAATAATAAAAAGTGGAGAGATCACCTGAATCCTTCCACCTTTTTAGAACGAGCCGTCGTCAGAGATCAATCCCACCCTTTTCCTTCAGAATACTTTCAAGACTTGTGCACTCGAGATGGCATATAAAAAAGGCGTGAACATCTGGAAGCAAGGATTTCTGTAAAAAATCTGGGAAATCCCCTACAGGATAGGACAGGTGGGAGACTTGAATTCGGGATTCCAACGGTATAATGTCTATAAATTTCTCTCTCCCTTAGGCCATGCACATGAGGGGCTTTTATACTCCCTCAAAGTAGTTTCAATCAGTTGGAAACAGTTGGCCACATGCTGGGGTGGTTGAACTACTGGAGTAACCATCAACCCAGCCCGAAAATAGGGAATTTTTTATATATTTTTTAATGATTTTAATGGCATACACAGAAAAGTACATGTGGACTCGTGTATACATGCGGAAAAGTCTGGGCATACCCGCGTATGGGATTTTTAACACTGTTTTTTATGAATTTTATTCAAGTCTGTGGGAATGGGTGCCCAAGGCCATAGAAACAATCATGAATCACCTGAGGGTGAAAAATGATGCTATAACAAACCTAGTGGTGGTCTTCCAAGTAGTGTTGTAGGCCCAAGTGGCCTCAATAAGCCATGTTTCCTAGTATTTATTTCTATTGCTAAACAAATTATTCAGAATTCCTTCTAGTGATTTGTTAGTCACCTCCACTTGTCCATTGGATTGAGGTTGATAGTGGGTGGATTCTCTATGTCTGATATGATGTCACCTCATTATTCTCTCTATCAGATTAGAAGTGAATTGAGCACCTTGGTCTATCACTAGTTCCCTTGGGAACACAATTTTCAAAAATTGTTCTCCCTTAAGAACTTTTCCACTTTCTATTTCGTTTCTACCTTGACTTCCTTCACCTCAACCCATTTGGCCAAATAAACTATGCACACAATGATCTACTTTCTTTATCCATATGGATGTTCAATAGGGCCAAGAAATTCCATGCTCCACTTTTCAAATATCTCAAAAGTCACTTGAGTTTGTAGGGGAATATAATTTATATGATTAGGTTATCCCATAATCTGACACTGTTCATATTAAGCCATGTATCTCTTGTCATCCCAATGAAGATTAGGCTAGTAGTATCTTGCCTGAAGAATCTTGCAGGATGTCCTATTAGTAGAAAAATGGCATCCATAGATTCCATCATGACATGCCAATAATATGTCATAAACCTCATCTTATCTTACAAAACTCCTTATGATTTGATAATTCCCTAAAATGAAGAGGTTTCCCCCAATCCAAGTAGAAGGAGCACTTTTCCTAATAATTTTTATCTTCTCCTTTGAAGGAAAGTTAAGGGGGAACTGGAAAAAAAGACTCTATTAGCAAGCCAGGGATATAATGATGATATTATAAAGGTTATCTCACCAATATTTTTTTCATCCACCATCTCTTAATTTTATGCAGACAATGTTAGCCTAGAAAAGGAATATGCAACACGATTTTCTTTCCCTGGTTTATCAACAATGGTTAGATCAAATTATTGTAATAACAATAATCATCTAATGATTTGAGCATTTACATCCGGATTATTCATCAAGTACTTAATGTATACATGATTAGTGTGTACAAAAACCCAATACCCACTAATTTAATGCCTAAATCTATTCAAAGAATAGATAGCAGAAAAAATTTCTTTTTTCATTAACTATTTAATTAAGCTCAACCTTGGAAATTTTTTTACTAATGAAATAGATGACATTAGGTAGTCTACCTTCAATATTCCCTAATGATGCCCCCATTACTTTTTCTAATGCATCTATATGGATGTGGAATGGAAAGGCCCAACTTGGCCCCCTAAGGAGTGGTGCAATTGTCAATTTGTCTTTGAGCTCTTCAAATGCTTTTTGACATTGGTTCGTCCAACATAAATCTAAATATTTTGTTAGTAAATAAAACAAAGGTGAATATTTTTTTATGAAATCCTTAATAAATATTCTATAGTACCCAACAAGTCCTAGAAAGCTCCTAACATCTTTTTGTCTTTGTGGGACAAGAAATTTTATAATACTGGAAATTTTATTAGGATCAACTAGTTGGTTCTCAAATTTTTCTAGCGAAAAGGAAAAAAGAAGTCATTCACTGAGGATCTAAGGACATTCCTCATTTAGGATAGAGACTAGTCCTCTCTATCCACAGGGAGTATTCCTTGTGTTTAATATTTTTAAATAGATTTTCTAAGGAGTGGTTTTTAAAAATAATGAGTGGTTAATATCTATTAATAAGTGGGACTTATATAAAATATGTGATTTATGAACTTAATTTAATGTAATGCATGAAATTAAGATAAAAATACGAACTAACAAAAGAAAAGTAACATAACACAATTAAAACAAAAGAAAGTACAAAGTAAAAACAAAGACACAAATATCATTGGTTTACCATAACCAGTGTGATAAAATAATTCAATATAACATATTGTTATATTTCTATCTACAAAATTTTAGGTATATATCTTGGATAAAATACTAGATAGTATATATTGAAAGGTAAACAATCCAAGTAATAGTTGTAAAGAAATAATGTTGATCATGTCCACTATCAGATCCTTAAAAAACACCAAGATATGGACACAAAACAAATAAAGACAATCTATGGTATGAAAATACATTTGGCATGAAAGCTACAAATGAATCCACTAACATCATGTATTAATAAATTAACCTACAACCATTCCCTCAAATATCATGATTTAAATCGTTCAAATAATATATATATATATATATATGAGAAAACAAACCAAGTAATATTAGAATAATTTATCATATTCTCAAGTTGTCCCATTTAAAACATGATATAACAATAATATAAAAGATAAAAATTCACAAAATAGAAATAAAATACTACTTATCACAATAACACGAATAAATTTTAGTTCTAGAATCTAGTTCACACAACAAGTGTGTAAGAACTATTGCAGAGTAAGTCTCCTACTCTTCCAAAGCCAACCATCCCCCCTCTCAATTTAGAATGAAGGTTTTATATAAAAAAATATCAAATAACTATTTTCGTAACTGTCTACATAGTTGAAATGAAAATAAAACTATTTTCAAGGATCATTTTCTATGAGAATAAAATTATTTTCAAGGGTCATTTTTCTTTTCAGAGATTGTTGGATGAATTTCACATACTCCTGGACTTTTAAAATATGTAATCATTTCCTCCTTAATAATTTTTTGTCGAATTGATTTTCCCATATTTTAATCCATTCATAATCAATTTCCTAGCATCACAAGAATGAAAATTAATATTTAATAGTTATTTACATAATGACCATAATTCGTTAGTATCTCGTGGAACATAGCTATTCACACACCTTATGTTTCTTTATAAATTAATGTTTTATTGGTTTGATTTCCCATGGTAATAGTTGGTAAAACCTTTAAATTCTTACCCAGACCATGAAATCTGAAATATAATTTGTAGACAGTGTAGAATAATGGTGTGGATATGCAACTACTCATGAATTTTTAATCAAAATAACAAGACACAAACCTAATCTACTTCTCTGCGAAATTCAATTCACAATTTACAACATCAATCATTAACATGCAAGAAGAAACACCTAACATGCACAATGTTTTTCCTAGGGGAAACGAAGTGCTCAAAACCCCTTTAGCTTATCTTGCATTAATCAAAGAATAGAGATCTATTACAAATGCTAGCTTTGTTTGAGCTCAACTTGCAAGTGAATACCATATCTCTCTAATGACTGAAGACATCTAGCCAACACTTAGCCATTTTTAAGCCTTCATCGGTCCCTTATTTCCTTGTGAAATTATCGAGGAAATTAAACCCCTGTTTAGGAATTTTCTCCAATTGACTGCACAATTCCCAAGGATTGATCTCTGATTGCATGCAAGACCTGTACACTTAAGAAAATTCTACAACTTATGTTACATTGCCTTGGAATATCCATCTCAAATGGGTAACTTGAATTCTCTACATGCACTAGCTAATTTGGGATGATTTATCAATTAACTGGATGATCATTGAGTTAGACTAAAAATTGACCTTCCACTAGTTCCTCCAACAATTGAAACTAGTTTGATTAAACACAACTTAATATAACTTAATTAAATTGTTAAAAATTAGCAACCAGTCCTGCTTAATTGAACTCAAGGCCTCCAACTCGAATTAACTAAGTTAAATAAGTGAAAATTACCATGTCACCTCAGTTAAATACATCCAAGTTTTCTGTTGATGTGGAAATTTGAATTTTCTCAAGTTAATCAAGGAAAAACCAAATTGAGACTTTCTTGCTCTAGTTTTCAACACTCCCTCTCAGTAAGAAAGGGATTATCGTCCACCCTCATCTTGCACCTATGGAATGTACTACATGAAACACCTCTCAATATTTTTGTTGCTAATGCAACTTATGCAACTGAGAAGCATAAAAAAAATTGAATCAACTATATCTTGAAATCTGCCTACTGAGAAAATTATGCTACTGTTGACTCTGCTACTGAGCCTCCTGCTATGCTGTCAAAACTCTTCTACAATACTTAGTACTTGATTGACACTAATCCTTTAGCTAATAAATAATTCCGTCCCCTGTAGAAGGTAATGATCCATGAGGAGAACACCTCAATAGAACCTGCCCAAATTTAAGCAACTCTTGGGACTAGGGCTATACATTGCTCCACTTCACACTTGGAGACATGGATGTATGTTCTCTCTATCCAATTTGGCTTGAACTTGCCCCCTACTAGAGGTCTTTGATTGGTCCTCTTCATCATCATCCTCTTGTTTAACCAAAATTCCAATTGGTTGAGGCTCCATCTTGAGATCTAAATCATGCTCCCTCTCAACCACAACATATATAATCCTTTCCTTGCTCCTCAAGGTTGTATATGCATCTTCCTTTATTGTCTAGAGGCTCTTGATCCTAAAACCAAATTTCTTGATTTGACATGAAGTAATATTCTTGAGGTAGGATTTCCCATCTCTAAAGACTACCTAATTCCCTTTTTCTTTAATCCCCAATTTTTTCATCATAGTAAGTTTCCTGGCTTCATTTCTATTTACTAATAGCTCATTAAGGGTCTTACACATAGAAAATTGAGCATTTTTTCCATGTAATTTTGAGACTATGTGGTCTCTCATACCCTCTAATATGATCCTCCTGACTCTAGATACATATTTCCTCCACTGATCAATATTCTAGGCATCAACTAATCCTCGTTTTCCAATGTATGTCTTGAAATCAATTTTTATCTACCACCCCCTCCATGCGATCCTTCCATAAAATGAATTTAGAGCTTCCTTCCAAGGCATACTCTAGTCTCAGCCTATTGAAGGTAATATTCCCAAATCTAAAGAGATCCTGCTACACTAAAATGAAAATTCGAACCTCCTGATAAAAAAATTCGAAATTCCTTCTCTAATGTGAATCCAACTCTGATACCATGTAGAAATTATGGTGTATATTTACAAAAAATCATGAAGTTTTAATCAAAATCATAAGGCACAAACCTACTCTACCATTTTTCGGAATTTAATTCAAAATTTATAACATCAATTATACACATGCAATAATAAACATCACACATGCACAATGATTTTTCTAGGGGAAAGCAACTACTCAAAACACCTTCAGCCTATCTTACATTAATCAAATAATAGAGATGTATTACAAATTCTAGCTCTATCTGAGCTCAACCTACAAGTGAATAATCTATCTCTCTACTGACTGAGGACCTCTAGACAACACTTAGCAATTGTTAAGCCTCCATCGATCCCATATTTCCTTACACAATTTCTGAGAAACTTAGGCTCCTATTATTTAGGAATTTAATCCAATTGACTGCGCAATTACCAAGGATTGAACTCTGATTGCAAGCAAAAATTGTGTAGAAGTTATGTAAACATATGTATATAATTGGATTCAATCCAATCAATCAATTTACTAAAGAAAGATATTGAATCCTTCTACAAATCAATTGCGGAAAATAAACGCATTCACTAATCACAAGTAGAGAAAGAAGAAAACAAAACCACAACACATATATTTTCCTAGGGAAATCTTACTACTCAAAACCCCTCTATATTCTATTGTATATTCACCATAGAATCATGAAACAATTACAATGCACTCTTCTCACAAGAGTCTCTTGCACTCTCACAACTGTCTCACACTGACCAGGACAAAATCGACCAACACTTAGCCAATTTCCTCATTCTAATCAGCCTTCCTTTCTTTCACAATTCATGTGGAATGCAATCCCTATTCTTTAGGAATTTCAACCTTCCAAAACTGCGTAAGCATCATGGGAAATCGAACGGATGTCTAGCTGTATGCGGGCAACCTACTAATGATACAACTGATAGTTAACATCTCTTTAACCTTTGTCTCAATTGGAACTGACATGCATGAAACTATTAATAGTAAATCATCAGTTGCATGGAAAATCACTACATGTGAATTAAATTTGATTTAAGTATGAGGGGTTTCCGCAGTACATTATATTAGATATCATTTTTGGGATTCAACTTCGTTAATTTAGTCACTCATCTATGACCATTTCCATGAGAGGTAGTCGTAACTGACTAATTTCTCATGATTTTTGAATAGTCCACTTAACACTCATTGCATCGGGTGATGCTTACAGGGGTGAAGGAGTGGGATTGAAACTAGTGAAACGAATCACATAGCATCAATCATCACTTCTGGGGCTTGCACCCAGTAACCAGAACTTCTCGAGAGGTCGCCCATCCCAGAACTCTTCTGGCTCAAGCGCGCTTAACCGTGGAGTTTTCCCCACAATCAAGCCCACTTAGCTTGCTACCCCATTTGCAAAACCTTAGCAACTATTGTGCCTCATGAACCATTCAAGAAGAGATCCCTTTACTCTTAGTATTTAAGTATGAGGGTTTTCCGCAGTGCATTATATGAGATATCATTTTTGGGATTCAACTGCATTAATTTATTCATTCATCTATGACCATTTCCATGAGAGGTAGTCGTAACTAACTAATTTCTCATGATTTTTGAATAGTCCACTTAGCACTCATTGCATCGGGTGATGCTTACAAGGGTGAAGAAGTGGGATTGAGACTAGTGAAATGAATCACATAGCATCAATCATCACTTCCGAGGCTTGCACCCAGTAACCGAGACTTCCCGAGAGGTCACCCATCCCAGAACTCCTCTGGCTCAAGTGCGCTTAACTGTGGATTTTTCACTACAATCAAGCCCACTTATCTTGCTACCCCATTTGCAAAACCTTAGCAACTATTGTGCCTCATGAACCATTCAAGAAGAGATCTCTTTACTCTTAGTATTTAAGTATGAGGGGTTTCCGCAATGCATTATATTTTTTGGGATTCAACTTTAGTCATTCATATATGACCATTTCCATGAAAGGTCGTCGTAACTGACTAATTTCTCATGATTTTTGAATAGTCCACTTAGCACTCATTGCATCGGGTGATTCTCACAGGGGTGAAGAATTAGGATTGAAACTAGTGAAATGAATCACATAGCCTCAGTCATCACTTTCGGGGCTTGCACCCGGTAACCAAGACATCCTAGGAGGTCACCCATCCTAGAACTTCTCTGGCTCAAGCACGCTTAACTGTGGAGGTTTGCCCACAATCAAGCCCACTTAGCTTGCTACCCCATTTGCAAAACCTTAGCAACTATTGTGCCTCATGAGCCATTCAAGAAGAGATCCATTTAATCTTAGTATTTAAGTATGAGGGGTTTCCGTAGTGCATTATATTTTTTGGGATTCAACTTTAGTCATTCATCTATGACCATTTCCATGAGAGGTAGTCATAACTAACTAATTTCTCATGATTTTTGAATAGTCCACTGAGCACTCATTCCATCGGGTGATGCTCACAGGGGTGAAGAAGTGGTATTGAAACTAGTGAAATGAATCACATAGCGTCAATCATCACTTTCGGGGCTTGCACCTGGTAACTAGGACTTCTCGGGAGGTCACCCATCCTAGAACTCCTCTGGCTCAAGCACGCTTAACTGTGGATTTTTCCCCACAATCAAGCCCACTTAGCTTGCTACCCCATTTGAAAAACCTAATCAACTATTTTTCCTCATGAACCATTCAATAAGAGATCCCTTTACTCTTAGTATTTAAGTATGAGGGGTTTCCGCAGTGCATTATATTTTTTGGGATTAAAATTTAGTCATTCATCTATGACCATTTCCATGAGAGGTAGTTGTAACTGACTAATTTATTATGTTTTTTTAATAGTCCACTTAGCACTCATTGCATCGAGTGATGCTCACAAGGGTGAAAAAGTGGGATTGAAACTAGTGAAATGAATCACATAGCATCAATCATCACTTCCGGGGCTTGCATCCGCTAACCAGGACATCCCGAGAGGTCACCATCTGAGAAATCCTCTGGCTCAAGCGTGCTTAACTATGGAGTTTTCCACACAATCAAGCCCACTTAGCTTGCTACCCCATTTGAAAAACCTTAGAAACTATTGTGCCTCAAGAACCATTTAAGAAGAGATCCCTTTACTCTTAGTATTTAAGTATGAGGGGTTTCCGCAGAGCATTATATTTTTTGGGATTCAACTTTAGTCATTCATCTATGACCATTTCCATGAGAGGTAGTCGTAACTGACTAATTTCTCATGATTTTTGAATAGTCCACTTAGCACTCATTGCATCGGGTGATGGTCACAGGGGTGAAGAAGTGTGATTGAAACTAGTGAAATGAATCACATAGCATCAATCATCACTTTCGGGGCTTGCATTCGGTAACCAGGACTTCTCGGGAGGTCACCCATCCCAGAACTCCTCTAGATCAAGCGCGCTTAAATTTGATTTAATTCACTTGATCTATCACTAGTGCAATAAACAGTTACAACTAGTTCAACTGAATTTAACTCAATTAATTGAGTTAACTGATTTATCATGCATTAAAATAATGCACTAACTGCAATTCTAGCTCCATAACTAGTAGAATCACTCTGCATACCTTACCAACCACCCTGAACTCGAAATACATGAGCTAACTGAGTTTATCACACTTATTTAACTATTACAAGTGATTATGCGATAAGATTACATTTTATTGTCCAATTTAATTGATAGAAAATTAAATTAGACACATTTCTTGTTAACTTTTCAACACTCCCTCTCAACAAGAAAGGGATTATCTTCCACCCAGATCCTGCCTCTATGGTATTCAAATTTTCTCTTGGTGAGCACCTTCGTCAGAATATCTACATCCTGATCTTTCGTGGGAATGTACTGAAGTAGCATAATGCGACTCTTAACAAAATATATGAGATGGTGGTACCGAATTTCTATGTGCTTGGACCTATCATGGAATACCAGATTAATCGAGAGTTTAATGCAACTCTAGTTATCACAATGTATCACCATTGGATCCATATGAGAAGCAAACAAACCAACCAGGATCTTTCTCATCCAGATGGCCTCACATGCAGACTGACTTACTGCCATGTACTCTGCCTCGGCTGAACTGAGTGCCACAGATCGCCGCTCCCTGCTATACCAAGAAACTGTTGTTGATCCTATGCTGAATATACCTCCTGATGTGATCTTTGTGCTTGATGGACTACCTTCCCAATCTGCATTTGTGAAGCCTTGAAGTTTCACTCCCTCTATCCATTTCTACCATAATACATACTCTGTAGTGCCCCTGAGATATCTCAAGACATGCTTCATCACCTTCAAAAAGGGCATGTTTGGCTTAACCATAGCTTGACTTAGCTAGTTAACTGCATAGAAAATGTCTAGTCTGGTGTTCACCAAGTGCATCAGTGAAACCACAAGCTACCTGTAAACAGTAGCATCCACTACATCTCCTGAAGTAGCATCCTCTTTCCTCCAATTTCCTGGAAGAGGAGTCTCCATGGGTTTACAAATCTCCATGTGAAACTTACCCAGAATCTCGTTGGCATACTTTCCTTAAGAAACAAATAGCTCACCATCCTGCTGCCATATTTCCAAACCAAGGAAATAGTGAAGTAGTCCCATGTCCTTCATTTTGAACTCCCTTGCAAGATCCTCTTTGAAAGAAGTTATCAGATGCTCATCACCTGTCAAAATTAGATCATCAACATAAAGTATGATAATCAAAATCTTACCATCAACCACAATTAGGTACAGGTTCACATCCACTTCACTTTTCGTGAAGCCCAACCTGGTGAAATAACTATCAATCTGAGTGTACCAAGCACAAGGTGCTTGCTTTAGCTCATACAATGCTCTCCTCAGTCGGCACACAGATGACTCACTATCAAAGATTTCAAAACCTTCTAGTTTCTCTATGTACATTTCTTCCTCAATAAATCCATTGAGAAAGATAGTTTTCACATCCATATGATGTATCTGCCACCTCATCTGCATTGAGAGTGCAAGGATAGATCTAATCGATGAGTATCTCGAAACCAGTGTGAAACTCTCCTCATAGTCAATCCCCTCAACTTGTGAGAATCCCCAGACTACAAATTTGGCCTTGTACTTATCCACACTCCCATATGATACATGCTTCACCTTATAGATCCATCTAGATCCAACCACTAATTTTTCGACTGGTCTTGAGACAACTTCCAATGCACTATTCTTGATGATGGAGTCATACTCCTCAACCATAGTGTCAACCCAAATTGGTTGTTTCACTGTTTCCTCAAAGGAGGATGGTTATGTCACAATACACTTGCTCATAAGAGTCATGTATCCAGTAAACTTGTCTGAATACTGTCTCTGTCTGCGCAGTGAAGTAGGTGCACCTACATGCTCTACCACATCAAGTCTCAATCTATTAGCTTCCATGGTGCCCCTTCTACCATTTCTGGTGGATGGCTCTGCATGAGTGTTTTCTGCAAATCCATGATCCTCCACATGTGGCTGCTTCACATCTTGAGGTTCATTATTTGGAACCAAGAGTTCCTCATCTGCATGCAAATTCAACAACCTCTCAAGGGACAATCACATGGATTTATCCTCATCCAATCTTATATCCCGTCTCACAACAATTATCTTATTGTTTGGAAAATAAAATTGATATTTGTGGGGAGTATCAGTGTACCCCACAAATATCCCAATCTCAGCTATTAGTTCGAGCTTCTTCCTAGAGTCTTTGGTCACATGCACATATACAAATGAGCCAAAAATTTTAAAACATAAAACATCAGGTTTCTTACCAGAAAAGGCCTCATTTGGTGTACTCATGCCAAGTATCCGATGAGGACTATGGTTTTGTATAAATACCATTGTGTTGCATGACTCTTCCCACAGATGCAACAGTAGGCACTAATCATGCAACATCACTCGTGATGCACCCACAATTGTATTATTATTTTTTTATATGACCCCATTCTGTTGTGGGTTATGAGGAGTAATCAACTCTCTCTAAATTCCTTCTTTTCTATAGAAGTTCTTGAATTCATTAGAGATGTACTCACCACCATTTTCACTCCTAAGAGCCTTCACATGCTTCCTCGTATCTTTCTCTGCCGGTGCTTTGAACTCAAGAATTTTTTAGAAAATTTGATCTTTCTTATGCATGAAGTAGTTCCAACACTTTCTAGAAACATCATCAACAAAGATCACATAGTACCTGTGATTTGTTGTCAAAGCAGTAGAGAATGATACACACAAGTCTGAGTGAACTCTCTCAAGGATTTCAGAAGCCCTGTTCTCCTTCTCATGAAAAGTGGCCTTTTAATACTTCCCCATAGTACATCCCTTGCATGTGTTTATTTGCACAAGAGCACCCTTGGGAAGACCCGTAGAAATCTATTGCATGACCCTCAAGGCTTCATGGTGTAGATGGCCCAATCTCCTATGCCATAAATCACCCTCATCCTGGCTGACCACTTTTTCCTCCTTATCCATCAATGATGTGTAGCCATCTACATCAAGTTTATAGAGATTCTTCACACGAATCCAATCTTCTTGGCTTGTCCTGTGAATTTGTGTCGAAGGAAAGCTTTCCCTTCACTGAAAACCACATCATAGCCTCTATCCTCCAACATTGTGACTAAAACTAATTTTTTCTTCAAGCTTGGTACATGAATTACATCTTTTAATATGAAGGGTTTACTTGATAGTCTCTGGAAGGTAAATGTACCAATCCCAGTAGCACTATACTGCCCGACATCACCCATTTCGATATGCATCTGGAGGTCCTTCTCCTCCAAGCTACTGAAATTTTTTTTTACTCCCATCATGTGGAAATATGCACCACTATCCAAGTACCACACTAATCCAATTGCACTTGACACCATGCATGCAATGAGTGAGAAGTCAAGATCAAATTGTGAGGCCAAAGCCTCACTAACTGCAGATCTTGAAGCCTGCTTGTTCTTCTTATTTTGTGGACAATTAGTGGCATAATTTCCATGCTTGTGACAATGAAAACACTTCACTCTGGACATGTCGCACTTCTTTCCTTCTTTTCCAGACTCAGATTTGGAATAGGATTTATTTCCTTTTCCCTTATTTGCATTAGTATCCAAAGCGAAAATATATTCATCATATGTCTTAGATGAAGATCCATCACTGGTATTCCACCTGAATTCTTCTTGCACCAAATCTGACCAAATTCATTCTGAATCTGGCAGCTTCTCCCTCCCATTGACAGAGTCTTGATAACTATGCCAACTCTTGGAAAGTTATAGAGGAGCTAGGCTCACCAAGTCATCTGTTAAGTTCCTATATTACTGTTATAGTCCCTTGTTGTTGTTACTGTAACCCCCTTATTGTTATTATTTTACCCTTGTAACCCCCATATTGTTATTATTGTGCCCTTAAATTATTATTATTAGGCTGGCTAGGATTACATTGTGGCCCCATGGACTCCTATATATAGAATTTGTAATTTGAATCATACAAGAATTGTTCATTCATGTAATGTATTGGAGGTTTCCCCCTCGAAGTGGCTTATTTATGAGGCGTTGATATCTCCTTTCTTCTCTTTTTGGAGCTGGTTTCACAACATTTCGTATCAGAGCTTTGAGATTCTAGGGTTTCGCTGATCCAAACAGATCATCGTGGCATTTTCACTATAATTTTTTTTTCTACGAAGGTTTAGAATCTGAAATTTTTAGAGTGCGAAACCAAAATCCTGAGGAGCATCGTCACAAAATTTTAGAGCTTGGTTCGCAAATTTTCTGAGATATGATCTATACAAGATAGGTCATTTTTCAGGATCCTGAATTTAACCTAAACAGGTCATCATGGTATTTTCGTAATAACGTTTTTTCTACGAAGGTTCAAAAGTTGAAATGTTTAGAGTATGAAGCCGCAATCCTGAGGAACATCTTTGCAAAATTTCAGATATTGGTTCGCAAAATTTTCAGAGATATGATCTGTGGAAGTTAGGGTGTTTTGAGGCTTCTGAATTTCATCTCAAAGAGGTGATCGTGGGAAAATATTCATAGCTCTCTCTCTAAGGATCAGATTGGAATGATGTAAAAATTGGCTGCAAGCACATGGACTCTAATTTTTGTTCTATCAATTTCAGAGCCAAAGGAGGAAACAGTGACACGTGGCAAGCCATACAAGTTTTCTCTATTGAACAAGTCCATAATTAGGTCATTGTGGGAGATTCGAAATAACTTTACCTTGAAGAATCCAAATCAAGTCAAACCTGTGGCATTTGAAAGAAGTTTCAGAGGAATACTACAGGGCCAAGTTTTAGATATTGAGGATCTGTAATTATAGAGATAATTCAATTTCAGTATCGAGCTCCTCGAAAGCAGGTAAAAGGTGTGTATTTTTTTTTCTTAATTGCATAAGTCTTGTTTGAAGAATCAAGTTGAATTGATTCCAAGGGAATATTGTAGAATAGATATAAATATTGGATTCTAAAATGGCCCCTAAAAATAATTCAACTTTAAGCCTTTAGAAAGCTCTTCTATGACTTATGAAGACGAAGAATGGCAGCATGACATATCAAAATTGCAAGAGAAAGTGCAACAAATCTTGCTCTCACAAAGAGCAACAAAAAATGACATGGAAGTTTTGAATAAAGGGGTGGAAACTAAGATAAATGGTTTGAAGAAAGGCATGGAAGCTACAATGGATGGTTTGAAGAATGGTATGGAAGAAAAAATGGAAGGTTTGAAGGAAGGTTTGTCAAAGTTGATACAAGAAATGATTCCTAATGGTGAAAAGGTAGTAGAGGAAACTCATGATGAGAACAAAATAAATGCTAATCATGATTTCATAAACTCTAATGTTGGCGGGAAGAACCACCATATTCCAAAAATGGATATGAGGAAGTTTGATGGAAAGGATCCTGTAACATGGATACTACAGATGGAGCAATATTTTGATCTCCATAATGTGCAAAACACACAAAAGGTACGTATTGCAACTTTAAATTTAGAAAAAAATACATTTTTATGGTATCAATGGCTTTTCTCCCGTAAAAAAATTGTCACTTGGTCAATTTTTACAGAGGAAACGATAGCACATTATGAGGATACAAGGAAAAACACCTTCTTTAGCCAATTGATAAATCTCAAACAAAAGGGTTTAATGGGGGAGTACATTAAATTGAATATAAGGGTAAATGATATTCCAGAGGAACACAGGATTGATCTTTTCATAGGTACTTTAAAGGATAAAATCCAACATGAAGTGCCCATTTTGGAACCTGATTCATTGGTGAAGGCATTCAGGTTGGCAAGAAAAATTGAATGTAAAATTATGGCGATAAGGAATCCTAACACTCACTTCTATAAAGAAGGAAGTGTTGCTACGCCTAGATTTCCACAACCTACAAGGTTGACACCACAACAATTGGAAGAAAAAAGAGAAAAAGGGCTTTGCTACAAATGCAGTAGAAAGTACAGGAAGACAGAGGAAGCTCATGGGTGTGCTGAGAAGAAATTATTTTACATAGACTGTGAATAGGAGGAATAAAATGAACAAAAACTTCAAAAGAAGAGGATATATACCAAGAACCGATCCTAGAAGAAGAAGAAGAAGAAGAAGAAGAAATGAGTTTGACCATATCATGCAATGCATTGGCAAGTATTACCACTCCTCAAACTCTCAAGATAGAATGACATATCAACAAGAAAAAGCTAATAGTGTTGATTGATTCAGGTAGTACCCATAATTTTATTGATTGTAAGCTAGCCAAGGAATTGAATTGTTTCCTATGCCCAACACTGAAATTCGGTATGCTGCAAATGGAGAATGCCATTTTCCGAGCTAACATCAAGCTAACCATGGGGAATATGTATTGACTAGTACAATGCTTTCCATTCCTATGGGAGGTGCTGATGTTGTACTAGGAGTACGATGGTTACAATCTTTGGGGACGGTAGCTTTTAATTTTCAAGAACTTTTCTTGAAATTTTTTTCAGAAGGAAAGGAAGTCGAGTTACAGGGTATTGAAGGGAAGCCAGGAAAGATAATAAGCTCTAATGTCATGACAAAGCTTCTAAAGAAAGAATAACGAGGCGTAATTGCACAATTATGCTCACTAGAAGTTCTGACATCAAAATCATCTATTTCTGCAGATCTCCAACAAGTCTTGGACAATCATTCCAAGGTGTTTGAAACTCCGAAAGCACTCCCACCTATTTGTCATCATGATCATGCTATTCATTTGATTCCAGGAAGTGTTTATCCAAACATCAGGCCTTACAAATATCCTTATGTCCAAAAGAGTGATATTGAATGTATGATTGCAAAAATGTTAGAGGCTAGTATAGTTCAACCTAGTCAAAGTTCTTTCTCTGCTCCAGTAGTATTGGTGCAAAAATGCATCATGGCGCATGTGTTTGGATTATAGGGAGCTCAATAATCACTATTAAAGATAAATTTCTCATTCCTTTGATTGATGAATTATTGGATGAATTACATGGAGAAATTTATTTTACCAAGTTGATCTTCATTCAGATATCATCAAATTAGAATGAAGACTGAAGATATTCCAAAAACAGCATTTTGAACTCATGAGGGTCATTATGAATTTTTGGTCATGCCTTTTGGCCTTACCAGTGCACCTTCTACATTTCAAGGGTTGATGAATTCCATTTTCAGACCCTTCCTTAGAAAATTTGTGCTAGTATTTTTTGATGATATACTAATCTACAAGAGGTCTTGGAAGGATCATGTTCAACATGCTGATAGGGTGCTCAAACTATTGCAAGAGAAACAATTTTATGAAAAAACATCCAAATGTTTCTTTGGAGTACAAGAGGTGGAATATCTGGGTCATATTGTATCTCACGAGGGTGTTAAGGTAGACCCTAACAAAATTAAAGCCATTAAGGAATGGAAAGTCCCCACAACCATAAAGCAGTTGTGAGGATTTCTCGGGTTAACATGGTATTATCACAAGTTTGTTAAGAATTATGGGAGAATAGCAGCACCTCTAACAACATTATTGAAGAAAGATGCATTTTCATGGACTCCTGAAGCAACTAAGGCCTTTAAACATCTTAAAGAGGCAATGTGCCTAGCACCGGTCTTAGCTACGCCAGACTTCACAAAAACCTTTATTGTGGAATGTGATGCCTCAAGAAATGGAATTGGTGCGGTTTTAATGCAAGAAGGAAGACCCATTGCTTTTGAAAGTCGTCCAATCAAAGGAAAGTATTTACAGAAACCTATTTATGAGAAGGAAATGTTAGCAATACTACATGCACTAAAGAAATGTCGAACTTACCTAATGGGAAGACACTTCAAGGTAAAAACTGATCATGATAGTCTTAAACACTTTTTGGAACAAAGACTATCTTCAGAAGAGCAGCAAAAATGGGTCACAAAGATGTTGGGTTATGACTTTGAAATAATCTACAAAAAAGGAAAGCTTAATGTTGTTGCAGATGCACTCTCAAGAAAGAATGAAGAGGTAGAAGCATTTCTTTGTTCCATTTCTATTATCCAACCAGATTGGATAACTGAAGCAAGAGATGAATGGAAGAAGGAAATAGATGTATGGACACTCATTCAAAAGTTGCAGCAAGATCCTAGTACATCTGATACATTTAGTTGGAAAAATGATTCCTTATGGTACAAAGATCGCTTATATTTTTGTAAGAATTCCCAACTAAAACAAAGATTCTTCTGGAATTGCACACTTCTCCTTTAGGAGGACACTCAGGATTTTTAAAAACTTACCACAGGGTGAAGAAAGAATTTTTTTGGGATGGCCTTAAATCTGATATTCAAAATTTTGTGGCAAAATGTTTGGTTTTCCAGCAGAATAAAGTTGAGACAATTAAGACCCCGGGACTTCTACAACCTTTATCCATTCCAAGTCAACGTTGGGAGGAGATTTCAATGGATTTTATCATAGGTTTACCTAAGTCCGAAGGAAAGAGTGTCATCATAGTGGTAGTTGATAGACTTACCAAGTATGCACACTTTTGTGCATTATCTCATCCATTTAAAGCAAGTACAGTTGCTACTACATTTATGGACACAATTCAAAAGCTACATGGAAACCCAAGGGTTATTGTGAGCGACAAAGATCCCATTTTTACAGGAAATTTTTGGACGGAGTTATTTTCTTGTTTGGGTACTCAATTAGCTCATAGCTCATCTTATCATCCTCAATCTGATGGTCAAACTGAGATAGTAAATAAATGTTTGGAAAGATATCTTCGTTGTTTTGTATCTGATAAACAAACACAATGGGTCAAGTGGTTACCTCTAGTTGAATGGTGGTATAACACTTCCTTCCATAATGCAGCAAAATTATGGCACTTTATGGATATCATCGACCATCCATCACATCATCTTTAAGAGAAAATTTGAAGGTTCAAGCAGTGGAAGATCACATCGAGCATCAACAAGAAGTTCTCCAACTCTTAAAGGAAAACATGAATTTGGCACAAAATCGAATGAAACAACAGGTAGATCAACATCACAACGAGAGAAGTTTTGATATAGGAGACTAGGTATTTTTACAGCTACAACCATACAAAAAAATGTCCCTCAAGCAAGCTAA
The DNA here is from genome assembly GCA_034641835.2 of Pinus albicaulis. Classification (NCBI taxonomy): domain Eukaryota; kingdom Viridiplantae; phylum Streptophyta; class Pinopsida; order Pinales; family Pinaceae; genus Pinus; species Pinus albicaulis. The sequence goes on along the minus strand of CM076577.1, from coordinate 975,460,669 downwards.
GAAGGATAATAAATTATTTCCAAAGTACTACGATCCTTACAAGGTGTTGCAAAAGATTGGTACTATGGCATACAAATTGGAGGTTCCTGCTTCTTCACGAGTGCATTCAATTTTCCATGTTTCATGCTTAAAGAGGGTTATAGGTGAAAATCTTCCAATTCAAATAATATTTCTAGAACTTGATAAGGAAGGAAAAATCATATTGGAACCTGAAGCGGTCATGGAAACAAGAACTCGACAGCTACGGAATCGATCAATTTCAGAGTATCTCATCAAGTGGAAGAACTTACCCACTGAATATTCTACATGGGAGGATGAGAATTTTATACAAAAGCACCCAGAGCTACTCAAGCGTTGAGGACAACACTTTTTTGAAGGAGAGAAGCATGTTAGGTCCCTATATTACTAGTATAGTCCCTTATTGTTGTTAATGTAACCCCCTTATTGTTATTACTGTACCCTTGTAACCCCTATATTTTTATTATTGTGCCCTTAAATTATTATTGTTAGGCCGACTAGGAGTACATTGTGGCCCCACTAGGATTACATTGTTGCCCCCATGGACTACTATATATAGAAAGGAGGTTTTGTAATTTGAATCATCCAAGAATTGTTCATTCATGTAATGTATTGGAGATTGCCCCCTCGAATTGGCTTATTTCTAAGGCATTGGTATCTCTTTTCTTCTATTTTTGGAGCTGGTTTCACAACATCATCATCTGTGACAGTAATTCTGATGCTCCCAAGCTCATCCCGACATTGGAAAATTTAAAAAAGAAAAAAATGGAATAGTGTCACCTTTCTCCATTTTGATTTTCCTAACCTTGTCCTCTAGTGCCAATTTTCTATGATCAATACTACTCTGAAACAGATATGTCAAAGCTTTCCACATTGCATATGGTGTCGCTTTTCCATGGAGACTTGAGACAATGTGGTCTCGTACTCCCCCCATTAAGATCCTCCTCGCCTTTTCAACCTTATTTTTCCAATCATCAAGATTTGAGGCATCTATTGCAACGGGTTTGGGAATGTCATTATCAATGAATTGTTTCAACTCATTGTCGTCTAGCACTGCCTCCATCCCATCTTTCCATGCAATATATTTAGAGTTTCCCTCAAGTGCATACTCCAATCTCAAGCCATTGAAAGCCATTTCAATCTTGATCCGCTTGTCGCACCAAGAATAATTTTTCAAATTTGAATTATATTCAGTCAAAAACTCAATTTCTTCTACACTATAGCGATTTCCTGTGCTTTCATACCATGTAGAAATTACACAAACATATGTATATCAATGGATTCAATCTAATAAAGCAATGTATTAAAGAAATATATTGAATCCTTCTACAAATCAATTGCGCAAAATAAACATGATCGCCAATCAAAACAAGTAAAGAAAGAAGAAAATCAAACCACAACACAAATATTTTCTCGGAAAAAGCTTGCAGCTCAAAACCCCTCTATCTTCTATTTTATATTCACCATGGAATCATGAAACAATTACAATGCACTCTTCTCACAAGAGTCTCGTGTACTCTGACAAATATCTCACACTGACCCGGACAAAATTGACCAACACTTAGCCAATTTACTACCTCTAATCAGCCTACCTTTCTTGTGCAATTCATGTGGAATGAAATCCCTATTATTTAGGAATTTTAGCCTTCCAAAATTGCGCAAGCATCATGGGAAATCCAATGGATGTTTGGCTGCATGCAGGAAACCTACTAATGATACAACTAATAGTTAACATCCCTTTAACCTTTGCCTCAAATGTGTCTCCACTGGAATTGACATGCATGCATATATTAATAGTAAATCATAAGTTGCATGGTAGATCACTACATGTGAATTAAATCTGATTTAATTCACTCGATCCCTCACTAGTTTGACAAGAAGTTACAACTAGTTCAACTGACTTTAACTCAATTAATTGAGTTAACTGATTTCTCATGCATTAAACTAATGCACTAACTGAAATTTGAACTCCATTACTAGTAGAATCACTTTGCATGCCTCACCAACCACCCTCCACTCTAAATACATGAGCTAACTAATTTTATCACACTCAGTTAACTATTACAAGTGATTATGAGATAATATTACATTTTATTGTCCAATTTAATCAAGGGAAAATTAAATTAGACACACATTTCTTGTTGACTTTTCAACAACTTGTACACTCAAGAATAGCCTACAATTGATGTTACATTTCCTTCGAATCTCCATCTCAACTGGGTAACTCAAATTATCTACATGTACTAGCTAATTTGTGTTGAGTGATCAGTTAATTGGATGACTGTTGAGTTCGACTAAAGTCACACAACACAACTGACCTTTCACTAGTTCCTCCAATAGTTGTAACTAGCTTAGTTGAACACAACTTAATATAACTGAATTATATTGCTACAAATTAGAAAATCACTCATTCTTAACTGAACTCAAGGCCTCCAACTCGAATTAGCTAATTTAATTGAGTGATAGGTGCCATGTCACCTCATTTAACTACATCCAAGTTGTCTATTGATGTGGAAATTCAAAATTTCTCAATTTAATGAAGGAAAAATCAAATTGATACTTTCTTGATGCATTTTTCAAGAGACATGGATTTGATTTCTCACATTTTTAAACAAATTTTCATCCAAATAAATTTTCATATTTAAATAAACCAATTGTGAAGGTAAATTGACCTTGAATGAAATAAATGATAAGTCATCAAATGTAGACGGGCTGCTAATTTTTTCATCCAACCAATGATCTGAAGAGATACCATGGTTGATAATGACTTAGATAAATTGAACTTGAATGAAATAAATGATTAGTCATTGAATGTAGAAGGTTGCTAATTTTTCCATCCAACCTACAATCTGAAGAGATATGATGGCTGATCATGACTTAGATAAAGGGCCTTTATTTCATATCAGGTATGGAGTTGTTAGTAGGTTAATAATCCTCATGTGACCTAACGAAATATAAAGGTTGAGAATGCTTTCAATGGATGATTATTGTTTCATATCAGGTGTAAAATTAGTATTAAATTAACCCTTTTCATGTGACACGATGACATACACATGTTTGAGTTGGACCTCACACATTAGTTCAATGTCATATGGTTTAATAGATATTTTTAACCTTAGCCTCCTTTCAATGCAATACAGTTTCAGTGAGAAGGGTTTCACTCAAATAATTTTAATAAAATTTTAAATTTTGTATATTAAATTTTATGGCACCTTACAAGATATATTCTTAGATATATTTGAAAAGATGCCTAATGTAGATAAACCCTAAAATTCATAAGAGAAGTAAATTACTTTATGAGGAGGTAAATATCTTTACAATGCTCCATGATGCACATGCCTACATCATTTGCTTGAGCACATTAAGGCAATAAATATGTAAATATAAAATAGGCTATTAACCTTATCACTATTGATTATTATAGTCCTCGTGTCATTAATGTAATAAGATCTAATAAAATGTTTTTTAAATTTATCACTTTGTTTAGTCCAAGTGAAGTAGGGTTTCTCATGTATATAATAGATCTTTATGTAAATAAAATTAATTATATATATGTATGTGTGTGAGTAGTCTAATTTATAGATGAAATAGCCTTTTTCACGACTAATTTTTAGGTTAATTTAAATAAAAACCAGACAGAGATTTTTAAAAGCTTGAGTTTAAAGTGTTTAATTTGCATAATTTGAGTGCCCCATGGATTTTTCAGGGTTTCTAATTTATTTATGCATTCAAAAAAGTATTTTAAAGAACAACAAATGTTGAAATTGTATTGCCGGATTTTGGTGAATTTCCATAAAAAGAGATATTTCTTCTATAAGTTAGACTCCGCATTTATATATATATATATATATATATATATATATATATATTCTATCATTCATACTGTTAAACAAATTCACCCATAAAATATGTAAAATATATAATTTACCAAGAATAATTTTATTTTAACTCGATGCAATAATTTTATTTATGTGTCTCGAAAAGGTTTTTCCCAATGCAATATTAATTCGTAAGATTCAAACATAATATTCTTTGAAGTATTATATAACATTATCTCTAGGGGGTGACGAGGAGATAGATATTTTAAGTAGAAAAGTAAGTTCGAATAAGATCCAACATTCCAGGTTAAAATCAAGTGTGAAACTATTTGGTGAATTAACTTTTTTGTTTGATTCGATAGCATATGCACAATGCGAAGTAGATTTTTCTTCATATTAATAGGATTCTTTTGGACTTTATAAAATTGTGGGAAAAGTTAACTCATTTTATATCTTTATCATTTATTTCTTTTTTTCTTTTTTTTCTTTTCTTTTTTTACAACTTTCTCCCTTTTTAGGACTTCTTTTCCTATTATGTGAACAACATAGTTTGATTATGGTTGTTAATAACTTTTAGTGATATATAATATCTAAATATTTAATTATTTGGTCCATTTTCATTTTGTAAAATTAAACCATTGATTTCTATTAATATCCAAAAAAAAAAAAAAAAATACATTGAATGTTCTTTGGAGCATAATGTTGACCTGGGCAAAAGAGCGATAAATTACTGAAAATAGAACAAAAGAGAAACCACCCAATTGTGAATAGTTTGACATGTTTACAACCATATAAAAAGCAAAGATGCTAACATAAAGCATTCTACCCATTAGAAACAAGTACCATATAAGGATAAAGATGATGAAATGGGGACATAAGAACAACCACTTACTATGAAACCATAAGACAGAAACAAAATAAGAGATGGATTCATTCTTCCAAAAAGATCATGAGGTAATTTGGAGAGGATTTTTCCTGACCATATTGACTGGTGGAGAATTTATAACTTCTTCCTCATTCTGAGGTGCATTTGAGTCAGTTTCCAAATTCGAGATTATATAATGTTCCATTTTTTTCAATCGAACAACAATGTCGTCCATATAATAATAAATATCTCTTAGTATCCTCTTCAAGTCCTCTTAGCCAAAAAAGAGTTTATATTTATCTACTTGTTTTTCTTGGAGCACCATGTGAAGAAGAGTCTCCATCTATCTGTGTGTTGATATAGAGTGTAGAAAATATAACCTTCTCCTCAGTTTGATTGGGTCTGCCACCCATTTGGTTTTATCACTACAAACTTCATAATATGAGTGAGACATATGATCTCTAAATTCCTTTACTTCTAGGGTGTAAATTTCCTTTCGCACTTCCATAGGAACAACATCAAATAAATTCACGACCGACTTCCATGGAAATAGTCGACAGTGTCTGGAGGAAGATGCCCCTAGTTTTCCTCACCTTCAACTGAGAAAATGTTGACGTGGGTCTATATGAATCCAATGCCTATAGGTAAATTTAACAATTAAATTTTAGAATGACCCACTAAACTGACTATGGTGAAAGACTAGATAGGATAAATTGTCTATGACCCAAAATACGAAGTGAAAAATGAAGAAGAACTTGAAATTCACAATTGGAAACTCAATGCATATGTTGTCAAGGAACCTTTGAAATAATGGTTCCAAAAAAAAATGGACATAACAGTTGGGGAACAAAAAAAATATTGTCATACTCCTTGTGGGTTCATAAATGTCCCCTGGAAAACTCGATTATAAGCACAATTAGAACCAAATGGAAAAATATCCACTATACCAGGCTCCAACAACCAAGTCGGGGAAATTAAACAATATTCTAGAGGGCTCAAGGGATTGAAGGTTTGTAGTTGGGAGTAAAAAAACTAACTCGAATGAAGGCCTAAACATTGAGTTATGTAAGGAACACACAAAAAACATTGGCTCTCTATACTTGACCCCGTAACGCTCACAATTATATTTCTTTCTGTAGGACTGCAATAGAATGATCACAAGCAATGATACCTAAATTGGCCTATACCTCAAAAGTTGTAGAAAGAACACACCAGTAAGATGACCAACAATGATAATTTAGATGACTCGAACCTATGAAGATATAGAGCGAGGACCAACAACGATACTTAAACTGGCTTGAACCTCAGTATTTTGGGAAAGAAAACAACAGTGAGAATAAGCTTCTCTTGATACTGAAAATTTTAGGTGAGAAAATACCACAAAAATGGAAACGAAACTCCAGAGCATACCCTGTAAGAAATAAAACTGAGATTCGCCACCCTAGACACACAAATGATGTTCACCATCCTAATACATCAAACTACATGTTATATAAAAATACAATTCATATGCAACATTTATCATACGCGAAACAAGGTTGATGCAATACTCCAATCTAATGCCAAGTGTAATGCTTCCACCAAGGTTATGTCATCCCAAGAGATCACATGATAGTGATGTCATTAATGAACCATGATCCATTGTCAGATAAAATCACATCCACATCCAATGTACCATATATTTTCACCTCCATACCTACGTCAATTGAAAAATTAAAATGTCGAATGTCACTTGAAATCCCAAATGCATGCTTTCCAACCCTTGTGTATTTAATGTGAAAAAACCTCCACCATACAGAGGTATTACGTGAACAAACATCAAGCCACACGTATTCTGGTTTAAGCCAAGTGGATGCCATGACTTTCTCTCCAAAGGCCACCTCCTATTCATACATGTGAATAATAATAATAATATATACATGTATTTCTATTCATACATGTCATCACTTGTATTAATGTCACTCCTTTATAGTTGAAGAATAGGGTCAACATGTCAAATATGCATTTATTAGGCTAGGCAAGACCATAAGTAAGAGGATGAAGATTTATGTGAGATGGAATCCATAGAAGTATCCCATTTATCGAAGAGGATTGAATTGGACTACTAAAAAATTGTTGACAGTGTTGGACCCACCAACATTCAGGGGATCTCCCCGATATGAGGGCCCAACTAGACCTCACAATGTTTGGAGTAGGAGTCCCAACAGTGGGGTGTTAATGGTATGCCTTGGTTTGGAAAACACATAGAGTAGTGCATGGTGTATTTGTTTCACTAGTAAAAAATTATGAAATTAATGACCAGGTGACTAAAAAGGTTAGTCACTGCTATTATTTCAAGTGAATTACTACTAAATTTGAGAAATTTTAAGTGTCTGAACTAAAAATGACTAATTTAAATGACTAATTTAGTCTAGGAATAAAATATACGACTAGATTATAAGTGACTAAACTAAAAGCGACTAACTTAAACGTCTAATTTAGTCCAGGGATAAAATATATGACTGGATAATAAGTGACTACACTAAAAGTGACTAGCTTAAATGACTAATTTAGTATAGGATTAAAATATATCACTAGGTAATAAGTGACCAAATTAATAATGATTAATGTAAATTAATATTATAGTCCAAGAATAAAAATATGACTAGTACAACAAGTATATGAATTAGTCATTTATGTTAGGAATTATTAATTTTGTCATGCCATAAATGGAAAATTGCAATTTGTTATCGAAGAGTTACATTTCACTACAAGATTCTCTGAATCCATCTGCAGTTTTAAAATTATCTCAGTTGTACTATCCACTCTTTCCATTAGGTTGTTGATAAGTATTGGATGACAGTTCTCCAAAAACATTAATGCTGGGTACCTTGCCCCTCATTTACCTCACAACGATCATACCCATGATTCCCCTTGCCACCACATATTCTTGATCTGCCCCGGAAAATATACTTTTGAACCCTCAAACCCCCACCCCTGCTAGCCCCCCACTTACCTCCTTTATCTCCCCCATGCGCACCCACACTAGCAAGATGTGCACACACCATAGTCTTGTCACCTCGACATACTGGAACTACCATGATTATTGTTGAGTCCACCACCCCCATAGGGCTATCGGGGACAGGGGAGGGAGAACACCCACACCACATTGGGGGCTTCATAATTTTCCAAGGTCAAGGAGCCCTGCCATGTACAGATTCCAGAGAACATACCCCCCACCAAAGAAAACAACCATCACTAGAAAAGGAGCCAAATGTCGTCACCCACCACCACAGGGAAGAACAAAGCCAATTCCCATTAGAAGATAAATATCGCCACCCATAGGAAAACCAAATACCACCACCCACCATTAAACCAATAGAGGAAATTTAAAAATAAACGATGAAAAAGTAGATTTCTGAGTGTAACTTCCCGCAGGGCAGTGAAAAACCTCCAAATTCTCCGTACATAGACGACACACCAATCCACCAATTACCGTAACACCCATGCCAAAGGGCACAAAATTGTGAAAGGAGACTAAATTTTTCCACCACTACCCTTGAGGGGTTTCCTAAAATATAGATTCTAGCTTCCTCTCGTAGCACAAGAAAACGGGCTCACCGAAAACCTAGAAAAATGGAAACAAGTGAGCTCACTTCCCTTGAAATTCCTATCCTCGACCCAAATATAGTCAATGGCTAAGAAAATTAGCATCAGGGTCGAGTTGAACACACCGCACCGACAAATTCCCATGTCAAGCAGTACACACAATTATCGACTCCCTATGTAAACCTTCCTGCAACGTTTACGCTTCCTCCCCAGAGGCCACCACGAGGAACAACGCCTCTCAAGAATATCCAAGTCTGATGGAAACCCTAAATTTACCTTCAAAAATCAATTTTATGAAGTCCTACGAAAATACATGCAGCCCAAGTCACTGGGGTCACTCTCTGCATGTGTTTTCCAAATTTGACCTGTTGTCGTGCAACTTGGGTCAAATGGGTCAGTTGCTGCACGAGTCTGCCAACACCCTTACCTCCTCCACACTTCTAAACGTCTTTTCTGAACACGCGCCCTGAATCACCCAACTCTACCTGATTTTTAGAACGCACCCTAGAAAACACATGACTCGACCTGAATGTTCTAAACATGCCTTACAAAATCACCCGAATCACCCCACGCCTGTTCCTGAATGCAGTTTCTTCCAATAGTGTGGCAGCGCAGGTGCATGGTCTACATAACCTAAGAGCCATCTCTGCTCGAACCTTTCTCCACAAGTGTTGTTTATTTTCTGTCGACGCTCCCTCAACCCTTTGCTTTAGACCTTCGTTGCAACCCTGTGTAACTTGAATTTGAACTTGGCTGAACATTGAATGAATGATTTTATGAACTGCCACCATGCTTTAGATATATGTGCTGTGTAGATCCATTCAGCCCTAGGTCACGACTCTACACGATTCCACCTGCCCACTATCATGTCGACCTACACAAAATTATGAAATGTTGGCCCCTCTAATAGTGATAACACATCGACCCAACCATAATTATGACTTAGCTGCTCCATATAAACTTCCAATGCTCGTGTTCTTCATCGCACAAGACTTTATCCGCCAGTGGGTCGCTCGAGTCAACTAATCGATTTCCCACACCCTGTCGCACCCAGCTCGCCCAACTACTATACGACGTTCCCGTATCACCGAAAACGCTCACCAACATGACTTTTCTCGACGCCTTTAACTCTTCCACCTGCTATGGGGCAAACACCCGTTCGACGTTGTCGCTCATCACGTCCACCAAAATGCACGACTTCACCCGCTGCTACACAACGTGTGCAAGGTGGGCGCTCACTAATATGGTGTTCCCATTGCACATCGCCATCGCACATACCTAATTTGGGCGCCCATCGCACTAAGGCATGCTCCCCACCACTCAGTCGCCAAAAAACTAACTTGAGGGCATGACACTCCCTCATCCTCACTCCACTTGTATTTACTCATGCGAGACGCCTTCCATGTGTTGCTCAAACCTCACTCCCATTGGAGAGTGTACGAACCTTTGTTAGTTTACATATAAACCTTAATTAATATATTAAATTAGTAAATATCAATATTTATAATTTATTGAATTTATTAAAATAGTAATTATCAATATTTATATTTTATTCATTTTAATTATATTATATGAAATTAATTTTTAAATATATTGTGGTTTTATATTTAATTAATAATTAAAATATAAATATAAATATAAATATTTTAATTATTTTTAAAAATTTTGTTTGAAGATTTCTAAAATTTTTGAGGGAATGGCACGATTAGAAGTCTATCAAATTCGAATCGAAGTAGGGGAGAGTGCATGGATCGATTTAATTAAAAATATATCAAACCACCATGTGTGTATTTGTATGAAAGTAAAACTTGTCACTAGTTTTAAAGCCCAAGAACAGACGAAAAACTTGTTGTTCTTAGCCGGACTGGTTCATGAAAAGGATGTTCTAGGTCTTTGGCACCCAATTTTTGTCGATGGTTCTATATTTTAGATGAAAAGTGGATGTTCTGGTTCTTTGATGCCAAATTTTTGTTGTTGGCAAGAGGGTTTTTGCTGTTGGCAGGAGGGTTTTGATATATTTTGAGAGAAATAGATAATGTGGTTAAATATTTTTAGGGCTGGAAAATGTTTCTATATAATTACAGCTTTGGTCATGTATAAAAATGCATTAGAAATAACTTGGAGGCTTTTAAAGAGGTAGCAACAAGAAATTCACAAGTATTGAAGTTTGCATACTTGGAATCACAAGTTAGTTGGATCTATAAGATTATATTTTTATATTTCCTGCAATTGTATTTCCTCTGTTTGTTCTAAGATTTTGTTGATTAATACGAATTTTTTGCGTAAATATTGAATGGGAATGAATTTTTTTCGTTTGTTGTACGCTATTGTTGGTTCTCGGATTTTTTTTTTTTTTATGTTGTTGGTTCTACGATTTTTTTTTTCAAGTTCTCACTCACTAATCAATGCATTCAACCGAATCGCTTCCTTTGGCGAGTAATCGAACATCCATATTTATCTCATCCTATCTAGTTTTTGGGCTCACATCTGAAGAAAAATATAGAATAAGTGGTAGGAACTATAGACGAATGAAATGACATATCTTAGAAATCAGAAATAAAACAACAAGTGAATAGTTTTGTAGATCTCTTTTTTTAGGTGGTAGCACCAATTCCCCACATTCAACCACCCATTACAAGTTTCCACTGGACCAGACTGAAGTCCGCCAAACTGGCAATGAATTCTTACTGTGACTTCAAGAAGACCTATTAATATTTCCATGAGGCTATGACCGGGGAGTAGAAATCTATCCTATAGAATGATTTTTGGGAGATTTGATCGAGACCACAGGGGAATCATTGATTGATTCCATGTGGTTGCACGGAGTAAAAAACATAGTTGATGATCATATTTATAAATATAAGAAAACATTTGTTTAAATTAATTCTTACTTCTCGTACTGCTCAATCTATGGTTATTAATGGTGATTTAAACTGTTGTATTTTTGTTGGGGCTAAATGAGAATAAACCATCCTTATCCACTTTGTATTGAGATTAGCCTCAGGTGTTGGGAATAGACATCTAGAAGCAAGATGAATTTCCTGGTAACCTTCGATGGGTGATCCCTTCTGATCAAATATCCATCTATTCTTGGAAGCTATTTGATCAATTCTAAACATGGGAAAACAACAGGCCTAGCTGCAGTCTTGTGTAGCTCGGTTTCACAGGCCTTGGAATCATCTTCTAGACTATTCATTTTTGTGCAGTCTTCATTGCTGAAAATTTGAAAAAGTTAATGGTGATTTAAATTGTTGCATCCATGTTTTCTTTTTTTTCAATTTCCAGACTTTAAGCTTTGATTCTTTTTTTCTATAGAAACTCTGGCAATACCTTTTTCTGTTAAGTCGATCCGTAATGTAACCAATTAATGAGTTAAGTTATTCAAGCTCATTGTCTCAATTTATTTCCCTCATTCCCTCATGGAATTCCCTAGTTAGTTTAGGATGAGGTGACAAAGCATTGGGACGTATTGGTCTTCCTTCTAAGTGGCAGGCCATCAGATCAGTTTGGTGATTCAAATGGACTAAGTGGTAATCCCCGTGATAAAACAAACCATAAGAAGTAGAAGACAAGAAGGTTCACTCGGATGATTTCACTTGGCTTGGAATTGGATTTGTATCTAACACTGATGCTTATGATTATTCAATGGGTGGATCTGGATCATGGACTGCCATTGATGCTGGGTCAGGATTTGGTCGGGGTTATCATCATAAAAAAAATATTTGGTAAGTGCTTCCCCCTCCCTCATTATGGGTATGTATCAATCGAGGATGATTCTATCTGCGTGGATTTCCCCTCTATCTGGCTCTAAATGCCTAATTTTTTGGCCTCGTGAATGATATGATATTCCTTGCCAATTATCCTTGTACGTGTGAGCGAGTGATATTGCAGTAACTAATCTCAATCAATAAGTGGGGTCCCAATAACCCAACCTTCATCTCAATGTTTTACCCATAGTTTCAAAAATGGTGTTCTACACTCTTTATATAGAATATTGAATCATGGAATAGAATAATGATGTCAATGGATGGATGTGCTTTGCCCATTGTTCACTCTAATCCATTTACTCAAATATTCAACTAGGCTTCCTTTTCCTGTCCAGTGTTGATTTAAAAACATGTCCAAACTACACCAACATTTAAAACATTTTTTTTGAAGATTTGAAATAAATCCCGTTGGAGAAAATAGAGTGGCCATCGAGGGGAAACAGAAACCCTTTGGATGAGTGAATAGGAAATATGGGAAAAAAATAACATTGATGCTTGTTACGAAATGTGTGTGAACCTCTTGCATGGATTAGAGCGGAGCTTGCAATTATGTCCATTGGTCTATATAAAAGATGATGCATCACAAAAACTTGTAATACCTATCGGAATAGCACCCAGAAGTGATGCCACTAACAAGTAGTTTTATCACAGTCCATCTAATAATATAGAGAAATCAACAACACTGACACAAAGATGGCTGCTTCAACATCTATTGAAAATAATATCTAAATTTTTGTCCTTTCTGTCATTATTGTCCTTTTTGCACATCTTAAAAATAAGAACCAGATATGGTGAGATTATATGAAGAGGACACAATAAAAATCCCATTGAAACATAGTCTTATGAAAATTTAACTCATGATAGAAGTGATGAAATTCTGAAGATAACAAAGGAGGAAAGTAGGAATACAAAATCTTTCAATAAGGGAACAATTTCCTTGTAAGAGGATGAAAAAGTCTTAAAAATTGATGTTGCTGACCATCTTGTAGCTATCATCCCAAGGTATTGGATGGTTGCATTATGGAGTCTAGATTGTTCCTATTTTAGGCTTCCTAGCAATTGTTTCAACACTATTTTCATGACAGAAAATAGATGGAACTCTATTTTCACCTAAGAGAGGTCATGCTCTAATTACTTCAAGTTCCAATTACTATGTCTATAGGTGTTAATTTCCACCATGAACAAAAAAAATTCAAAATTAGTACAGTCCAACAAAATCTTTCTAAAATATGTCCATAGTCAAAAGAATATGCGCGAGTCTCTATTTCAACCTTACTACAATTTTCTAGGAGGCTTAAATGACTATATCAGGATGGCTAGTGTTTAGTGATCTGTATCAAGACTTATGCTATAATCATAACTCCATTGAAGTTATATGGCAGGCCCAAAGACCCTGTATCTAGTGGAATACATTTCCTCGTCTAATAATCACATTTAACACTAGAAGAGAACCATGAATTGTAAGTTATACCTATCCTTAGTCACATTGAACATTTTTTCCAATATGGGATTTGCAAAGAAGTTGGCAATGATTGAAATATATTCTAGCATACTCATGAGATTTTGGAAGAAAATTTTCCTTATGACAAGTTAAATTCTCCAAATGATATATAATGATTATATTTTCTTGTGTTTATGTTTTAATTTCATTCAAATCAAAAATAGTTCAACTATGACCATTCATCTTTGTAAGAATAGAAACTGCTAGAACACTGGACATTAATTTCTTGTGCAACGATGTTGCAAGTAAAGTTAGTGGCAGAAGAGCAGTCAGAACATGAGAATATTCTTGAAAATCTAGATAGAGCTTCCCTGTCATGTACTAACAAGCTTGAAGGTCATGTCTAAAACAAGAAAAAACATCAAATCCATCTTTGTTACACGTTGTTCATCAATCCACTTCAAAATGTCTCATTCAGATACATGAGTGTTCTCTATAAAAACAAAGATCTTCCTAGTCTTACACTATCTTGAGCTATGCCTGAATTTGCTAAATGTTTCTATGACTCATCTCTAGTTGTTACAACTCAAGTCCAAGTTATTGGGGGCCAACTAGCATCAACATTTTTTTTTTGGCTTCTTGGTCATTAGTTTTTTTTTAGAGAAGCATGGATTTGGATGCTTGCCAATCTCATCTACCTTGTATCCTCCACAAAACTGTGTTTCTTATTTGAGAGGAAAATTTGGGATTGTCTTTGCATTTACATCATATGATTGTTTGTTCTTATATGATTATGCCATAAGGGTAATTGGAGGAAAATGTCCCCGCTGAATATTCACACATCTATTGAAGGAAATGTGGGATAATTATGAGTATATTGTGACAAATCAATTGTTTGAGACACATACCAGGTGTCTCACTTCAACAACAAGATAAACTACACAAGTTTCAAGATAGAAAACAAGATAAACATAGTGAGAAATTGTCGGCCTATAAGACCTTTTAATGTGTCTTATAATCAGGAATATGGCAGCCTCAACCATTTTTCTTGATCAACTCGAGTTTATTATGAGACATTTTATCCTAGGTAATATTATTACAACTTGTGAATGACTTCAATGAGTATCAAAGACCAGTAACATAATTATATATGAAAATATGAATAACACATATGACTCCAAAGGCATATTTTCTACTAGGGTGAACTTCTTCAAGCTTAGAAAAATAATGTAAATATCTAATTGATGTACCCTCTTGCATGCTAGGAACAAGGAAAGAATGTGGTGTGAATCCTTCATTAATGTGCCCTCCATGCAAGTGGCTAAAAAAAGAATGTATTCCCTTCAATTGCCAAAAAGGTGATAATTTGTAACTCGTCATGCTTCCATGAATAGGTAAGTGACTCCCTCAATTGGAGTGACCTCATTTTCTAGGAATGAGCACTGGGAACATGTCAGACATAGGCTTTAAAGGAGAGAATGCACAACTGGTATTACATGTCAAAACTGCACCATCTTTATTTGATCAAGACTGGATTAAAAACAATTTTTTTGAATATTTGAAACAAATCCTTTTGGAGAAAACAGAGTGGACACCGAGGTGAAACACAAACCCATGGGATGGTTAATAGGAAACCTAGGGAAATAAACAACATTGATGCTTGTTATGAAATGTGTGTGAACCTCTTGCATGGATCAGAGCAGAGCTTGCAATTATGTTCATTAGTCTGTCCAAAAGATGATGCATCACAAAAACTCACTAATAAGTAGTATTTTCAGAGTCCATCTAACAATAGACAAGGGAGAAACAATGATACGAAGATGGCTTCTTTAACATCTATTGAAAATGATATCTAAATTGTTGTCCTTTCTACTGTTATTGTCACTTTTATTTTCTTCATAAATATTAAAATTACTTTTAATTTGAAAACAAAATATAAAATTATTTTTAATTAATTAAATATTTTTTCTTTTTTAATAAAAAAATGGGTTAACTATTGAAAATTCAAATATTCTCAAAAAATGAAAATTAAATTCCCCCCATTTTTTTTTATCTAAACCCAACCCAAAACAAATAAAAAACATTAATGTTTGCTCTAAAAAGTTAACTAGATAATTTATCTCTTTTGATGTTTAGCTCTGAAATTAAACACACCCCAATACAAATAAAAAAACGCTAGTATTTGAGTTAAAAAGTTAACTAGAAAATTTAGCTCTTTTGATGTTTACTTTTAAACTTATTAAGCTGTAACTTAAAATTATTTTTAATTTATTAAATACTTTTAATTTTTTAATATAAAAAAAATTAATTATTGAAAATCCCAATATTCTATTAAAAAAAATGAAAAAAAAAATTCCGCTAATAAAATATTAACTAAACCCAACTCAAAACAAGTAAAAAAACATACTGCTCAGAGATCATTTAGCTCCTTTCAGGTTTAGCTCTAAATTTATTAGGCTGCACAACGTTAGGGATTAAAATGTTAAAGTAAGTGGAAATATTATTAGTGTTAGGGCATAGGGCACTGCACACGAAGAAGACCTAGTTTGGAGGAGGGCTCAGGCTTGGTGTACAGCCAGGATGAGGTGAAACTATGATTCATGAGGTGCCAAGGATCTAATCTGAGGATTTTCAATCACATCAAGCAACAGAAGGAGGATGAGGATCAGGGATCTCATGGCTCCATGGATGAGAACAAGGTGTTGGAAAGTAATTCCAACTGCACACATAGCTTAGCAGACGAAAAAATTAATTGAGAAGGGAATGAAGAGACAACAGAACAACGAAGCTAAGGTAGATGTGAAGTTAAACAGCTGCGAATTGAATGCAGAAGTGGTGGAATATAAATTCTTATCTGCAGCAACGACCACATTAAAAACCCACCAAACATATTTAATACATTAGAGTTGAGGCAGCAAGCCTTTCCGCAGGGGTTAGAAAAGCCAAGTAGCTCGAGGAGTGGAGACCCGCAGAAAGCTGATGTCACATGTAGCTTGTCCCACCACTTCACCAAGCAAAAGAAACAAAAGGGAAATAATTTTTTAAACATTATGTTATAGTTTTTGACTTTAATTGTTTTATTCACGGCAATGTTGTTTTAACTTTTTACATAGGTTAAAGTTTATTACCGCAGTAATAGTTGATTTTACTTTGATTATATTATATATATTATAAATATAATATATTTATAATATATATATTATATTATAAGCTTTTACATATATATGCCCAGCGCATTGTAAAAGAGAGTTAAGAAAAAGAGAATGCTGTGCATTGTGAGTTTGCTGTGTAATGTTTTATTATTGCCCGAAGGCTGAAAATAGTAAAACAGAGAGATAGAGTGATAGTTTTGCATTGTGTTTGCAGCAGTCAAACTATTTTTGTAAGCCCTCTGATTGAGGAAGAATTTGTAACAGTATTTTATGGAATAGAAGTTTGTTTTAAGTGGAAACTCTGTCACTGTGAGTGACATCTTAATATTTTATCTATGTTAAAAAGGGGAGTTTTATTCTCCATTTTTGTTCGAGAATTTCTCATATATTTCAACATGGTATTAGAGCTAGTCCAGGCTCTTTGAAGATCAAAGAAGCTAAAGGAAGGAGTTCTTTTTTGTAGCAGCTTCTCCAATAGTGTGAAGAATCAGCCAAAAATAATCCAAAGGTATTTCTCTATACAGTTTAGTGTGTTACTGTTGCAGAACAGTCAGTCATTTTATATACACAGTCAAGTGTTTCTGAATCATAGTTAAGAGTGCAGAATGGCTGGAGCCAACACTGGTATGGGTATGGGAAATATCCATCTCCCAATATTTAATGGGAAGAATTATGACTAATGGTCAATAACTATGAGAGCTTTATTTGTCTCCCAAGACTTATGGGAATTTTTTGAGGATGGCTTTGAAGAGCTAGCAAATGAAGAAGAGTGTGAATGTTTAACTCAAGCAGAGAAAGAGTTGTTGAAAATCATTAGGAAGAAAGACTCGAAGGCTCTCTTCTTATTGTATCAAGTAGTGCATGAGAGTGTGTTTCCTAGGATAGCAGTAGCCAAGAAATCCAAAGAAGCATGGAAAACTCTCAAGACAGCCTATCAAGGCATGGAAAATGTGAAGACAGCAAAACTTCAGTTGCTGAGGAGAGACTTTGAAACTCTCTGTATGAAAGAGTCAGATACTATTGACTCATTCTTCACTCATGTGATTGGAATGGTCACACAAATAATATCTCATGTAGAAACTCTTAAAGACAAGAGGATTGTGGAAAAACTCTTGAGAAGTCTACCCTCAAGATTCAATGTGATTTTCACCACCATAGAGGAGACTAAGGATCTCACAAAGTTCACAGTGAATGAGCTACATGCATCACTGATGACTCATGAGCAGAGATTGGGTAGGAGTGAAAACTCATCTCTGGAACATGCCTTTAAGACCCAAATGTCTTTCGAAAGAGGAAGAGGGGAAGGTAGAGGAAGAGGAAGAGGCAGAAGCCAAAATAGAGGTGGAAGAGACAACCCTTCACATTCACATGGAAGGTGCAATAGTCAAAATCACAGCCACGGCGAAGGCAGCAGCTAGCAGAATGGTCAGAAGAATGCTCAAGGACAAAGGTATGATAAATCCAATGTCCAATGTCACTATTGTAAAAAATATGGTCATTATGCTAATGAATGTAGAAAGAAGAAACATGATATGGGAAGTAGAACTAGTGCAAATTTCACTAGAGAAAATATCAGTCAAAATAATTTGCTTTTAGCTTTTAATATGGCTGAAGAAAAAAGTGAGGATTTATGGTTTCTAGACTCTGGTTGCAGTAACCATATGACAGGAAATATAGCAATGTTTTCTATGTTAGATAAGAGTGTGAAGTCACAAGTCACACTAGGAACTGATAGTAAAGTTTCTGTTATGGGAAAAGGAAATGTAAATGTTTTAACAAGGAAAGGTGCAAAGAAATCCATAGCAAATGTTTATTATGTTCCAGGAATGAAGTGTAACCTCTTAAGTATTGGACAGCTTGTTCAAAAGGGGTACACTATATTTTTTGAGGATGATGTTTGTACCATTATGGAAAAACCACCCAGTAAACAATGTATTGATGAAGTGAAGATGACAAGGAACAGGATGTTTCCTCTTAGAATGAGAGAAGATTTGAAAAATGAAGAAAATATAGCAGCAGTAGCAAAAGAGGCTATCCAAAGCGAACCAAAAGATGAAAATTGGTTGTGGCACTTGAGATTTGGACATCTCAACTTTGGAGGTCTTAACTTGTTAAATAGAAAAGGAATGGTAAGAGGGTTACCATTGATAGAGAAACTGGACAGCCTTTGTGAAGGTTGTATCTTGGGGAAACAACACAGAGAAAATTTTCCTTCCAGGAAAAGCATAAGGGAGAAAGCACCCTTAGATATTGTCCACTCAGATTTGTGTGGACCGATGCAAACTCCATCACTTGCTAGCAGCCATTACATGCTAACATTTACTGATGATTTTACTAGAAAAACTTGGGTTTACATTTTGAAAAACAAAAGTGAAGTGTTTGAAAGATTTCGAAATTTAAAAGCACTTGTGGAGAACCAAACTGGGCTGCACATCAAATTCCTAAGGACTGATAGAGGAGGTGAGTATATGTTTAAATATTTTCTACATTTTTGTAGAGAAAATGGTATTCATAAGTAGTTTACAACTAGATATACTCTGTAGTAAAATGGAGTAGCCGAAAGGAAGAATAGAACCATAATGGACATGGTAAGGAGTATGTTAAAGGAAAATCATTTGCCTAATGATTATTGGGTTGAAGTTGTACATTGTGCAACATACATTCTAAATAGATGCCCTACAAAAGTAGTTATGAACAAAGTGTTGGAAGAGGCATGGAGTGGCACAAATCAAGGTGTCAAACACATGAAGGTATTCGTATGTGTGGCTTATGCACACATACCAGATCAGCTAAGGAGGAAGTTGGACAGCAAGGGGGAGAAATGTATTTTCATTGCATACAGTGAGGAATCCAAGGCTTATAGGTTATACAACCCATCCACCAAGAAGTTTATTGTGATTAGAGATGTTCAATTCATTGAAGAGGAAGCCTGGGATGGAAGCATAGAGAAAATAGTGAATGTTAAACACTGTTTATCTCATGATGAAAATGATGATGAGTTAGCTAAAATACATCCCCAAACAGTAGCACCAACACAAGGGCAGCAATGCACACCCTTGAGGAGAAATGAAAGTGCTTCTCCAACCACACCACAAGGAGGAAATTCAAGTGCTTCTTCAAGCATTTGTACACCTAATGAAAGAGGTAAGAAGTTCAGAAATTTGAATGACATTTATGCACAAGAGGTAGCAAATGAGGGTATCAATTCTTTGTTTGCTTTATATTGTCATGTTGATGATCCTGTTCATTTTGAATAAGCTATCAAGGATAGGAAATGGATAGAAGCTATGGATGAGGAGATTAATGCATTAGAAAGAAACAAGACTTGGAATTTGGTTGAACTCCCAAAAGGTAAAGATGTCATTGGAGTTAAATGGGTCTACAAGACCAAGAGTAATGCTGAAGGAAAAATAGAGAGACACAAGGCAAGACTTGTTGTCAAAGGTTATAAGCAGAAGCATGGGATAGATTATGAGGAAACTTTTGCACCGGTTGCTAGAATGGAAACTGTGAGAGCAGTGTTGTCCATAGCAGCAAAAAACAAGTGGAAATTTTACCAAATGGATGTGAAGTCAGCATTCCTAAATGGATTTTTAATGGAAGAGGTTTACATTGAACAACCTCTTGGATGTTGAAAATTTTATGCCAAGAACAGATAAAAGGGACAGTGATTTACTGTGATAATAGCTCAGCGATAGCTTTATCTAAAAATTCAGTTTTTCATAAAAGGACAAAGCACATAGACACCAAGTTTCACTTCATACGTGAATTGGTTAACAATGGTGAGATTATTTTGCATCACTGCAGAACAAAGGATCAATTTGCTGATATCCTCACAAAACCATTAGCTTAGAACAGTTTTAATTATTTCAGGAAATGCCCTGGTATGCAGGAAAACCCAGCAGTTGAAATTAAGGGGGAGTGTTGGAAATTAATTCCAACTGCACACATAGCTCAATAGACGACAAAATTAATTGAGAAGGGAATGAAGAGATAGCAGAATGGCGAAGTTAAGGCAGATGTGAAGTTAAACAGTTGCGAATTGAATGCAGAAGCGGCAGAAGATAAATTATTATCTGTAGCAACAACCACATTAAAAACCCACCGAACATATTTAATACAGCAGAGTTGAGGCGGCAAGCCTTTCCACAGGGGTTAGAAAAGCCACGCAGCTGGAGGAGTGAAGACCCACGGAAATCTGATGTCACATGCAGCTGGTCCCACCACTTCACCAAGCCAAAGGATTTCAGGGGAGTATGAGAGATCACGTGAAAGTCTTTCATGAAGCCCCCGGAATATATAAATGAAAAGAAACAAAAGGGAAATAATGTTTTAAACATTATGTTATAGTTTTTTACTTTAATTGTTTTATTCACGACAATGTTGTTTTAACTTTTTACATAGGTTAAAGTATATTACCGCAGTAATATTTTCTTTTACTTTGATTATATTATATATATTATAAATATAAGATATTTATAATATATATATTATATTATAAAGTTTTACAATATATGCCCAGTGCATTGTAAAAGAGAGTTAAGAAAAAGAGAATGTTGTGCATTATGAGCTTGCTATGTAATGTTTTATTATTGTCTGAAGGCTGAAAATAGTAAAACAAAGAGACAGAGTGATAGTTTTGCATTGTGTTTGCAGCAGTCAAGATATTTTTGTAAGCCCTCTGATTGAGGAAGAATTTGTAACAGTGTTTTATGGAATATAAGTTTGTTTTAAGTGGAAACTCTGTCACTGTGAGTGAGATCTTAATATTTTCTCTGTGTTAAAAAGGGGAGTTTTATTCTCCATTTTTGTTCTCGAATTTCTCATATATTCCAACACAGGGCTCAAGGCATGTGATGAATTGGAGGTGGGGTTGATATGGAACAAGCTCCACGCAGTCGCCGTGACAGACCTCCCCATGAATCAAATCCAAGGATTTAGCTTTGAGATCGAAGCTCGAAGAGGGTAACCCACTACCGTAACAAAACTTCAAACAAGAGCGATTTGAATTTAATAGAGAGTACGAACTAAATTTCTTGCTGGAGAATTCTGAATTAACCAAGGAACTCGAGCAAATGGAGCTAGTTTATCACAAAGCCTCCGGGAGCGAATTCAGAAAAGGACTGAATCATGGACCCAGATTCAAAAGAAACATTTATGCCAGTGCCTCCTCAAAAACACTCATGGACCTCTTTTAGTGAAGGATGATGTAATTATTGATATCCTGCTAATGATAGATCTGTAAAAATGGTAAATATTTAGGAATATAGTTTGTATTCTACTTCGTGTGGATCCAGCTACCATTTTAGTCAAGTCATTCTAGCCTAATACTGCACCAAAATGCATGTTTTTTCTTTTACAAAAAAAAAATCTCACATATTATAAATTAGTTAAAAACCATGGCCAAGGGAATGGATTACCAAATTATGACAAATGATTTAGAAATACAAGAAAAAATCTCAACAAAAAGACACAAAAATACAAATAAAATAAGCCTCACTAACAGTGGCCGAAATCGAAATGCTCGTATCAATATATCATTATCAAAGAAAAGATTAATATATATAAAGAGTTGAAATAAATTTTTTAATTGTGAAAGGCACAGGCGTTTCGGTAGATGCCACTTGTTGGATCATAGGATTCTCCCACCTCCTCTTTCTGTTCACTGTGTGAAATAACTTTCATTTTAGTCGCGTGAGCGCATGTCAAGCTGATTTCTACCTTTAGAATACTACGCTTCCCATTCATCTACTTCCATTACATCCACATAGCAAGATTCAATTCATTTCTATTCCCAATTCTTTAAAAGAATTAAATTAAATTTATGTAACATAAAGCTAATTTTTTTTATAAAATTGTGGCTTATGTTATTGTACATTTTGATATTATGATCCCTCAAAATATTTACCAATAATACCATTCACCAACAGCTAAAAGGAAAAATACAAA
The DNA here is from genome assembly GCA_034641835.2 of Pinus albicaulis. Lineage (NCBI taxonomy): Eukaryota > Viridiplantae > Streptophyta > Pinopsida > Pinales > Pinaceae > Pinus > Pinus albicaulis. Next base: position 975,438,071 of record CM076577.1, on the reverse strand, counting down.
GATTCCCACAGTCAATATAGTTGAAGTGAGGGCAACAAATCACTGGCTTACCAGTAAATGAGTTAGGGTTGTATATTCCTACTAATGCATAAGTAATAATGGGCATATACAACCCTGCACATTTATTTCCCATGAGAAAACTAATTATTTTCAACTCAAGCTAATAAAAAATTGAGTCTCTGGTGTACCTTCTTGGTGTTGCAGAGAGACTGAAGCTAACATTTAAGTGAAGTATTTTTTAGCCCAACGATGCACCAAAACATTTTTAGTGATAACGAAATACGTTGAAAAGAGGTGATGGGTTGATGTGACCAAATGCATCTAGAAGAAATTAGTTATTGGAATATATTTTTGTTGAACTCACTCAATTCTATTTATTTGATTTCATATTATTCATGTAATCCACAATTGGATATTTAAGTTGTACTCAAATGATGCAATTTTGCAAGTCGTTTATCACTAGTTTCCCCTTTTGTTTCTTCTATTTAACCTACGGCTCACCAATCTCATATTGTGTTGTTTTGTTTATAAAAATGTGCTATTTAATATAAGATAGGTTGAAGGCCAGATTTTGTTGAGTCAAGAAAGTAGCTTGATACATTTAAGCTAGGGATTTGAGTGGGAATATAAGTGTTGTATCTGTCGGATAAGTAAGGACTTTAGATCAAGTTACTGCCTTTATTTTAAGGGGGGGTTATTTTGAAACTTGCATATCAATATCATTTTCATTATTGTTAAAATTGGACAACTAGATCCAAACTCCATGTTGTGATTCTCATATGAAGATACCAATATTTTTATTAGGTTCCTCTTTCGGAGAGGTGTAATATCCATATAAAATTGATCTTAAACTGATGAGCGGAACATTTATTTTGAATTTATTTTTAATAATTTCAAATATGTTCAGGTCGGCCTTAAGGTTTTACACCCCCAGCAGATGTGTCACACACCTCAATGATGGATATATATATAGTCAACGTTGGAGATCATTTCACTCACTCTCATCACACACATCTCCTCTTCTGATTTAGTACGAGCTCCTTGGAGAAAAATTTGATTCACACGTGGGAAAGAGGACGATTTACTGCAACAAGGGTTGACTAAAATTTACTGTAGCTCACCGCAACTAGGGTTTCCATGCTATTTTGACCAGCATTGACTTTGGTCAACGCATGGTCCAAAAGGGCTGAAATTTGGTGGAGAGTTCGATTTTGGAAGGCCATACTCATTGGCACAAAAATCGAGGTCAAAAGGTTGACTGAAGACCTAGTTGCATTGACTTTATTGCTGCTGCCCTGCATTGACTTTTTTGGACAATGTTGACTTTTCTGGGGTTGACTTTGAGTTGACTCAGTGACTGATTTGAGGACTGTTGTGACACATGCTGGGTTGGCCGACCAAGAAGACTTTTGCTGGTTGAAGCATCCTGCTAACCACCGTAACACACCAACACATTCTTATGTTTCTAGTTTGTCTTCTATAGATCCATTGGTATGTTCTATAAGAATTTTACTTAACTGTTTATGTGATTGCTATAATAAAAAGTAAAGTTGCATCAAGCATAGAAAATCTACATAAATTTACATGGTATCGGAGCTGAGGTGAAGATAAGCCCTATTTGTTTCAATCATCGAAGAGGATAATGGGTTCCACAAGCTATAGCTTCAAGGACGATGACAAATTGACTAGGAAGGATGACTTCCATGCTTGGAAAATGATATTGGATCTCAAATTGGAAGACCAAGATGTCATGGACTATATGCAGGGTAAAATCCAAGAACCTCCATCCACTGCTACTACTGCTGCCAGAACAAAGTATAAGAAGGGGGAGATTAAAGCAAAGCTGATGATAATGGAATCCATTCATAAAAGCCTGGTGGCTTACACCTCTGAGTTGGGCACATCCAAAGAGATTTATGATAAATTAATGCTCATGTTCAAGGCCAAAAATGCGAATCAAGTACTATTCTTCAAGAATCAATTGAAGAATCTAAAGAAATTCAGGGATGAGTCTATCCAATCATACTTTCTGAAGCTGACTAAAATCAGGAACAATATGCTAGCTATTGGAGAGACAATAGCTTATCGAGAGATGGTACTCACCGCACTTGGAGGGCTCTCATATGAATGGCATGTGTTCAACACTACCATTATGAATAATAATGTGATACCTGAATTTGATGAAGTATTATCAAGATGCGTTCAAGAAGAATCAAGAATGAAGGAGTATGCAAATGGAGGAAATGTTGCATATGTTGCTCATTCTAGAAAGAATAACTCTGGTGGTCCGAAGAATAAGGGAAAAGCATGGGCCCAAGGAAAGAAGGGCTAGTTTTTCACTTGTGATAGGCCTGGTCACTATGCTAGAGAATGTCCTTTCAAGAAGGATTCTCCCTATGGTGATGATAACAACAACAACCGGAGAAATGGCAACCAAAGGAACAACAAGGTCAAGGGAAAAAGGAACACTTCCTCCGATGGAAATGATCAACCTTTCCAAAGGTCAAGAAACTCTAGGTATGAGGAATCACATGTTTTTGAAAAGGAAATGAATACATTATTGTATCCACCCTCTCTGTTGCATGCCCACCTGACACTATGGATGTTTGGTTGATAGATAGTGGTGCCTCAAGGCATATCACTGGGTTCAAGGAAGCACTTTCTGATATGGTTGAGAAGGATACTAATCTGGAAATTATCCTTGGAGATAATGCCACATATCCCGTGAAAGGAACAGGGACTGTGACCCTCCACTTGTCTCAAGGTCAAGTCCTTCACTTGTAGGATGTACTCTATGTACCAAATTTGAAGAAGAACCTTGTGTCTATATCGGCCATGGAAGACAAAGGTTTCAATGTGGCATTCACTGATGGAAAGGTGCTCATGTGGAATAATATCTTCAAGGAAGCTATCTCGATAGGGTTTAGAGTTGATACACTCTACCAGGTTGGAGGAAGTCCACTGGGAGAAATGACATGTGATACTATTCGACAGACTGAACTATGGAACCGAAGGTTTGGACACCTTCACTACAAAGCCCTTCTCGAAGCAAGGAAGGTGGTGACAGGGATGATAAGTTTCCAAATAATCATGAACGTGTATGTAATGGTTGTGTCGAAGGAAAGAATACAAGGGGACCTTTCCCCTCCACTGTCACAAAGACATCTGATGTATTGCAATTGATCTATTCTGATCTATCTAGTATGTTGCTTGTGACATCCTTGGGAGGATGTTCATATTATATGAATTTTATAGATGAATTCTCTCACAAAACCTGGATATACTTCTTAAAGAAGAAGGATGAGGCTTTCATGTGGTTCCGTACATTCAAAGCCTTGGTGGAAAATATGACAGGGAAGAAGATCAAGATTTTGAGAACTGATAATGGAACTAAATATGAGACAAATGAGTTCAAGGACTTTTGCAGAGAAGCTGGCATTAAGAGGGAGACCAAAAATGTCTATACTCCCAAGAAAAATGGTGTTACTGAATGAAATAATAGGACCATTGTGGAAGCTGCCCGTGCCATGCTATGTGACCAAGGTCTGCCAAAGTTTATATGGGGAGAAGTTGTGAACACTGTCGTGTACATACAAAACTGATGCCCAAATTCCGCTTTCGAATACAAAACTCCCAAAGAGGTTTTCTCTCGTGAGAAACCTGATGTCTCACATTTTAGGGTTTTTGGATGTACCATCTAATTTCATTTTCCGAAAGAAAAGAGGAGCAAGTTGGATGCTTCTAGGAAGAAAGGAATGTTTGTGGGCTATAGTGAAACTTCGAACGCCTATAGAGTCTATGTGCCTGGTCAAAGGGAAGAGGAGATATGCCACGATGTCACCTTTAACGAAGATACTTCCCTGAGGAAAGTAGTAAATCTTCCAGGATCTGAGGAAGATAATGAAGCAAGGCCTGAAAATCAAGAGGAACCGAAGGACGAAACAATCCTTGATGTTGAAGAACCGATGGACCCGATTGATCCACCTCCTTCACTGGGAAAGAGACCATCATGGCTCAGGGACACTCTCGAGGATGCTGAGGGACATGCTACCCCAAGGGGGACATTCCGTGAAAGCAAGAAGTCGAGTAGATACCAAGGGTATCTAGTAGCCATGAGTACTATTGTACAATCCGAGCCTGGATCTTTTGAGGAAGCCATAAAGAATCAAGTCTGAAAGGATCTTATGCATGAAGAGTATGAGTCCATTATGAAGAATGATGTTTGGGATGTGGTTCCAAGACCAAAGGACAAAGCAGTTGTCACCTCGAAATGGCTCTACAAGATCAAGCATGGATCTGATGGAAGTGCTGAAAAATTCAAGGCAAGGTTCTTTGCTCGTGGCTTCTCTCAAAAGGAAGGCATAGATTATGATGAAATATTTGCACCTGTGGCCTGATACACCACCATTTGATCTATTATAGCCCTTGCTGCTATGCAAGGATGGATTCTTCATCAGATGGATGTGAAGACCACATTTCTGCATGGTGCGATAAAGGAAGAGGTATATGTGGAGCAACGTCTGGGGTTTGAAGTCCAGGATCGGGACACCCATGTCTACAAGTTGAAGAAGGCCCTCTATGGGATGAATCAATCACCCAGAGCTTGGTACGAGAGGATAGATAGCTACTTGATGAAGCTAGGCTTCACTCAAAGTAATGTCGATCTGAACCTTTACTTCAAGGTTTTCAAGGGAAAACCTCTCATCCTGGTGTTGTATGTGGATGACCTCTTCCTGACAGGTGCTGAATCTCTCATTCATCAGTGCAAGAGGGAGCTCACTGCTGAGTTCAAGATGAAGGACCTGGGACTGATGCACTACTTCCTAGGCCTAGAGGTCTGGCAGAGACCTGGCGAGATTTTCCTTTCTCAAGGAAAATACATTGTGAAGCTTCTAGAAAGATTTGGTATGGTGGACTGCAAGTCTATGTCAACACCAATGGAACTCAACTTCAAGAAGTTGAGTGGCATCGCTGTTGGGCCCATTTGTCAATCCCACTAAGTATCATCAACTCGTAAGGGCCCTAATGTTCTTAGTGAACACCCACCCAGATATATGTTTTGCAGTGAACATTTTGAGTCAACAGATGGTTGAGCCTCATCACTTTCACTGGGTTGGTGCCAGAAATATTCTGAGATACCTTTGGGGCACGTTAAACCATGGGATGAGATACACTGCCGGGAGCGTGACACTCCTTGGATATACTGATGCTGATTGGGCTGGCAGTGTGGTGGATCGTAAGAGCACATCGATATGCTACTTCAATCTTGGTTCTACTTCGATCTCATGGATGAGCAGGAAGTAGAAGTCGGTGGCTTTAAGCACTGCAGAGGCCGAATACATTGCAACAAGTATGGCCTTTTGTGAAGCAGTATGGTTGTGAAATATCTTTAGTGAGTTGTTCAGACATGTGCTAGATACCACCGTGATAATTTGTGATAACTAGAGTGGGATTCGCTTGTCCGAGAATCCAGTGTTCCACGATCGACCCAAGCATATTGATATCAGGTACCACTATATTCGAGATATGGTATAGCGAGGTGTCGTAAGGCTCGATCATATAGGAACTGATGAGCAGGTTGTAGATATTCTCATAAAGCCCCTTGGGAAGGTCAAGTTCCTAACCTTCCGTGAGATTCTTGGTATCGTGGAATTACCCTATGATGTGGGTCCTGTTGGACGATGATCTCTAGGAGCTCTGGGGGGATTTGGGGATAGCTTCTCAGAGTTATAAGCACTCATGGGGTTAGGCTTGCCGAACCTTGTGGTGCTTCTGTGCCACCGTTATGATGTTTGATTTGGTTCACCTCTCATTATATGTGCCCCATATGCATCCTACCCATTGAGTTCAAGGGTCATGGGAAGTACCTCTCATTTGGCCAATGAGATGGGAAAAGCTAGAGACTAGTAGCAAAGACTGATGGATGCATCAAAGATTTCCATACTCTCTATCTAGGATGGCACAGTCCAACAACTTGATCTGGGATCAAGTATAGTGAGGTTTCGGACCTCCAACTAACTTCGGGTCAGGTATACCAACTTCGGGTTGGTATGAGACACTTTGTGAGTTTGATAGAGGTTTCAGACCTCTAGGCTAAATCTGTCAGCTGGGGAATGATGCCTTTGTGACTGACCCACTTCTGTTCTGAAATAAAGAGGCCAGCAAAGCAGGTTACAGAGGGATGATGCACGATGTTTGTTTGTATAGGTGGATGGAGTTCTCACTAGTTGAGAGGGAGTGTTAAAATTGGACAACTAGGTCCAAACTCCATGTTGTGATGCTCAGATGAAGATACCAATATTTTTATTGGGTTCCTCTTTTGGAGAGGTGTAATATCGATATAAAATTAATCTTAATCTGATGAGCGGAACATTTATTTTGAATTTATTTTTAATAATTTCAAATATGTGTAGGTCAGCCTTAAGGCTTTACACCCCTAGCAGATGTGTCACACACCTCAATGATGGATATATATACAATCAACATTGGAGATCATTTCACTCACACTCATCACACACATCTCCTCTTTTGATTTAGTACGAGTTCCTTGGAGGCAAATTCGATTCACACATGGGAAAGAGGATGATTTACTGCAGCAAGGGTTGACCGAAATTTACTGCAGCTCACTGCAGCTAGGGTTTCCATGCTATTTTGACCAGCGTTGACTTTGGTCAACGCATGGTCCAAAAGGGTTGAAATTTGGTGGAGATTTTGATTTTGGAAGGCTATACTCATTGGCACAAAAATTGAGATCAAATGGTTGAACGAAGACCAAGCTGCGTTGACTTTATTTATGCTGCCCTGCGTTGACTTTTCTAGATAGCATTGACTTTTCTGGGGTTGACTTTGAGTTGACTGGGTGACTGATTTCAGGACTGTTGTGACACATTCTGGGTTGGCTGACCAAGAAGAATTTGTTGGTTGAAGCATCCTGCTGACCGCCGTAACGCACGAACACATTCTTCTATTTCTGGTTTGTCTTCTATAGATCCACTAGTATGTTCGATCAGCATTTTACTTAACCATTTATGCGATTTCTGTAATAAAAATTAAAGTTGCATCAAGCATATAACATCTACATAAATTTACAGTTATGTAACATTTTTTGCATAAATTTGCAAAGCCATGCAGGTAGAGAGGGCATGAAGGTTTGTGTTACATAGCAGGAGGGTATGTTGGATCATGGCTCATCAAGAATATTCTCTTCTCCATAGAGGATACATTGTTAATGCCACCCTTAGAAACCCTAGCATGTGATAGGTATATTCTACTCGCTCTTATTCATTAATTAATCACTTTGTTTACAAATTAGGTTTACGTGATTCTAATATTTTTTTGCATGTAGATGACAAGGAAAAAATTAGGCCTATGATGTCCATTCCTGGTGTTGTAGAGAGGGGTTGAGGCTCTTCAAGTGTAGTGTGGACATTTATTGCAATATCTATCTTGGGGTCTATGATCCTTTTGTCGAGTGTTTGTAGTGCTATTTCAACTTTCTAGAAAAATTTATGAAGATTTCGTGCAACTTTTCCTTAGTCATATATCAGGATTTGCACCCATTGGTTTTTTATATTTTTTTTCCCTTAATCTCTTCCCAATTTGGAAAGATAATAAGTGAGAAGTATTGGCATATTGTTTTGTTTCTCATCTATTCACAAGGCACATGCTAATGTATGCTTCTCTTTTTGCTTAGATACTCCTATGTAGGGATTTGTGTTTGGGTACCATGTAAAGGAACATGGCTTTTTAGGTCCAAATCCTACTGTCTCTTCCACTTTATCCTTCTTTTTTTGGTTTTTTTTTTCTACCAAACTAGAAAGACCCTTCTAAACTATGTATTCTAAGGTGTTTTTTATTTTTTTTATTTTTTATTGGTCATTGCTATGGTGGGATTTATTCTTATAGCTAAGTATCACCATTTTTTCAAGTTCTTTTCTATTATCCATCTCTTCACTCGTGTTTGGTGTTTAATATTTGCAATAGAGTTCCTTCAGCCATTAAATATTCTTATAAACCCACTATATTGGTTTTCCTTTGCAAAGTAGTTGGCGATGTATTTATTTGGAGGCATATGTCAGATTTCTCCACAATGTTTTACCTTTTGTGCTTGTTGATGTCTTCCTTTATCATCAGGGTGAAGGTTGGAAATTTATATTTTTGAGAGCATTGTAACCCATAGTACTTTTCTCTTGACAACTTCTCAACTATAGATGGCTTTGAGAGATGTATTAATCTTCCCAAAGCTAATCGATGCCATTTCTTTTTAAGTTCATACCATCCCAAAGCATTCTTCATATCTTATATTTTTCTCTCTGTGGAAAGGACTAGTGAGAAATTGTGCCCTTGCAGTGCTTGAATGGTTGTCTTAATTAGCAGTGTCTTTCCCTTAGCAAGCCATCTATGGTCTTGAATGGAGGTTTCCTTTTAGTTTCTTGATGACTTTTAAATAGTTCCTAGTTTTATGACCTCAATTAATGAGGGAGTGGCCTAGGTAAGTAATTTTGATTTGACCTCTTTTGAAGTGAAATTTTGAGACACATTTTCTATTAGAGAAGTGGGGATATATGGAAGAAAATTCAAAAATAATTGGTGACTTGGATTGAGGCATTTTGGTACTCATTTAAAATTCTACTAAATTTTTTTCTTTTTTTTAGAGTGGATAAACCTATAAGGAAAGTTCCATTTGTGACAGATGGTGCGAGATAGGTTCAGTAAAGGCAACCATTTTCATATTTGTGAAATATCGAGATGTTATGAACTTTAAGATAGATCTAGTTGAGGCTCATGCGACAAGAATGAAGGGATAAGATCTTAGGTTTCCTCCATATTTGATTCCCTTGTTACTTTAGAAGAAAGTTGACGAGGATGTAATCATAACCAAACAATTGTACGAATCTTTTAACACACACCCAGCTTAATTTGGTCTAAATTTTTGGCGATATTTAATTTGATTAACTTGCTGCATCATGTGCTAATGTGGGGAAAATGACTATTTCTTGAGCTATAACTATTTAGTCCAGTAATTTGTTTTTCTTTGATAGACCATGTTTTCTTGTGAGATACATGTTTGGGAAGTATCTATTTGAGTATGTTAGTTGTAATTCCAAGTTTTGCAGTAAATGCCTAGTTTGGCCATGTCCTAGTACCCCAAACGCTGGCAAAATGTCAAAATTCATGTGAAACATCTTAGAAATGCCACCATCCATATTTTATGGTGTTTCCAATGTATTTTCTTAATTTTTAGTGACATTTTGAGCACCTTTTTCGATATTTCTAGGCCCACAAGTATAAGGGATAAGAGATTGAGATTTTAGGAGTTTGTCACCTTCAAAATTAATGGTTATATTAAAAGTTGACATTCTCCACATTCAACTTTATTTAACTTTTCTATCCTTTTACAAAAATGTTTAACATGATGATTAATTCTTTCAAGGCATTAGAGAGTGGATCCAACCTCATTGGATGTCATATGGAGAAATTACTTCATATCTCATTTATAATTTAAGCGGAATTAACAATTTTTAGGATTTTAATTTTTGCACGATTGTAGCATTTCCATTGGATTCTATCATGTATGACTGTAGGGGATTGGTCAAGACCAGTAAACTTATGAGATTTCTCTTTAGAAAAACTTCTATGACAGTTAATAGATACATGGGTTGCTAAAGTATCATTTGTGAATCATTATTATTTTCTTGTAATATATTGTGTTATTTAAAACAATGCTGCTCATATTATGAAATTTTTATTTTTCCACTAGCCGATATTATTGCTCATAAATGTCACATTTATATTGTGATATTATCACAACATTATCACATGGAAATCGAAAATATCACCTACCCATGGGTCGTGGCATCAATTTTTGGGATCCTTTTTGCTCATTTTGTCTTTTAAAATTTGCTAATATTTTGTGATATTTGGAAAAAAAAATGATATTTACAATATTTTTCCTTTCGAGAGCCTTGATGATATTTTCACCAACATAGTGTCATGTACATTGATTTAAAAAAAACTATATATCTATATTTTTTGTATTTTTTTATATACTGCATTTTCCTCATGTACCCATTTTTGGAGGGGCCACATTTCTAGGTGTTCCCACGTTTCCATGTTTTATGCAACTTTTCTATAATTTACGTGTTGATTTTATATGTTGTGTTGCAGAATGTAAATGGAGTGATTTTTGAAAATGTTTCAATTTCATCCTTGTTTAGTCTGGAAGTTAGAAAGGTGGTGTTTAAGGCCTGAACCACCATGTTGGACCTTCTTGATTCATTTACTGCTGCTACTAAGTCTTCCTTGACTGTGTCTCATAAGGTTTAGAAAAATTTATAGGGAACCCATGCTAGAGTTGAATGCCATATTTGGTTAAAATAGTTCCATAGGTGAACCTAATTATAGTTTAATCAAAAAGTTCTTATTAAAAATCTACTCATGAAATAATAACCTATAAGTGAAATAATATCCTATAGGTAAATCTCATTTTTCTTGTCACAAATATTCAAATACTAGAGACTTTGGAAAACGTGACATGCTTTGTTTCTATGTTTTTTAGTCAATGGCCTTGACTATCACTTAAGCTTTGTTGTTTTTTTTCAAACCTATGAACAGAGGTTGACAAGATTACTCTTTCTTTTAGAAGAATGGGAAATATGTGCATGAACAAATGGATGGATCTATAGAGTATTCCACATGAATTTAATATACCCTAGTGATGTGGACCTGTATCAATAACCACCCACTTTAGGATTGAACGATTTTGATTTAAAAAAAATACTAGGGGCACATTCTAGCACTATTTTTCTTTCTTCCTTCCATTACCTTAAGAATTATTATTTGTATTCAATACCACTACTTCTTCGTCTATAATAATGTGTTTAAATTTACTTTGGCTATAACAACAGTAGTAACATGGGTTATCATTTCATTCATTAAGTCCAACTTCTCTTTCAAATGTTGTGAGTTATTTTGTTCCCTCTTCCAAAAGCTTATTTGAGTGTTTTGGAATATATCTTTTTATTTTAATTGTTTCTTACTTTTGTAACTCTTTCACCATTGATACTAATTGAATAACGAGCCTCTTAAAGTTTTGTACATCTATATAAATGGACATGTTATTAGCACATTTGGGAAATTAATATCTTCAAAATTTCAAATAATTATCAAGAAATATAGAGTTCAGTTTTATCAATAGTCACCACTAACTTATACGTGGTGTTATTTTCCTTTTCGGTAAGAATGAATGATTTATCATACCTTTCTAGTGGCATATTTTGTTAATATCTAATCTATGTTATTATTTTTCTTATTTTCCAGAAACCTTGTTGTTCAAGGTTGAGAATATATATCATCAAGAAAGTTTATTTGGTTGGATAAGGGCAGTATTGGTGACTTTTCTTGTGAAGTGTCTAGCATTTTCCCACATCGTTGATGTTGATGTAGAGAGGAGAAAATTTTCAAATAGAGAAGAGTGCTCTAGAAATCTTAGGGGGAATTTGGATTCAACACCCAAGGAGAGATGAGATCATATGCCCAAGCAAGATATTGTTTAAAATGATATTCTGCCTTCACTATTGGATCACCTTGTGAACATGAAATAAATTGATAGTCACCAGTGTAAAACCTCCCCAAATTCCACCTGAAAAAGAAAAAAATGTTGAATGATTATGTAAACCCTATTAAGCACTTGGAAACTGAGTTGAAAGAGACAAATAAAGTAAGTTCGAACCGGTTCAAATTTTCATTTGTTATTAAATCTCTCTCTATTTTGGTTATTTATTGCAAGGCTAATTTATTCTAACTTTTCACACCTTTAGGAGCTAGAGGCCACAATTATGAAACAAATAGAACTTTTTGAATAGTTGGAGCATTTGAAAGATTCAAAATCACATGTAAGTTTTTCAAATATTCCAGCATGTCCTTCATGTGGCCTTGGATGTCTGGATTTCAAAACAACCATGCTATTCTAAGCTTGATGCATTATTTGTTGCTTTTGTTGTTGGAGAGGAGAAGATTTTTTTGGAGAATAAAATATTAAGAATCAATCCAGGGATTTGAAGGTATGTTTGAAGGAATTCCATCATATTCTTCACTCATTCATGTTCCTATGGGATGTGAGGAGTCATATGCAAAATTCCCTTTAATTGGCTGCCTAGTTCATTGTTTAGGGAGAGGATTACCTTTGATTAAACCTTGTCCAATCTATGTGATATATATCAGGTAGCCCAAGGATCCAACTACCATTAATTACAAATTTGGGGTTAAAAGGATCTCTTGTTAGATCGATGTAACATGTCCTACTATTTTGATTTTGGTGATACATAGAAAAGTGTAAAAGGTTTAATAATGTATTGATTAACTCAAAAAACTCAACAATTTGTATTTTAACCCTGTTATCATGCAAGATTGTGGCAAATCATACTAGGTTTCAAGGTTTATTGTCCAGGAAATATTTTCTATGTTTGTTATAAAAGCTAGATTCTAAACCAAGACATAAAATAAGATATAACTTATAAGGTGTTGAATTAAATTGAATGAGAAATTTATAAAGACCATTCAAACAAGTTGTAGGCAGCAAAAAAAAATGAAGCCAATACTCATAATAACCCATTTTTTCTTTGTATCAAAGCTTGCTTTTGAGGCTACGCTATTCTTTGATGGTGTAATTTTAGTAACTTAGTTGAGTGATGGGACTTAGGCCTAGTTGACTTGGTCCAATATTTATTATATATGTAAGTTTATTACAATGAGGTGGGTGAAATATTATCTCTCCTAACTCATAACATATTTCTATCCACCAATTTTATACTCTTGTATATGCCTAATATAATATATATTGTACAATTTGATTTTCTCTCACACTTTCCTTTTTCTGTGATTGTTCTCATTGTTCTCTCAATTCATGCACATATCAATAAGGCTTATTTTATTGTTTATATTGTAGTATACTTTTTTCTTTGGGTTGAGGTATTATTTTGGTTCTTTCTCATAAAGTGTATTCCTATTTATTCAGTTATTTTTCTTGCGTTCAATTCTTTCAATGAGTGCGTATTGGCTATAGGATTTGCAAACAGAGTAATGAAATTTTTTTATCTATGCAAGATAACCAATGCTTTGCATAAATTTTCTTGTCACAAGTATGTGATTTGTGTGTGTCAAATTCATTTTCTTTTTTTTTTGGAAGTATCATCCTAAATTTCTATTATGTATGTGGAAACTTGAAATGGTATATCTCTTTATGTGGAGGTACTTCAACATTGAAATGAAAATGGATTTCTTAAAATAGAATATAAGGAACTAAATATCCATTTATTCTTATTAAATTGTATTGTAAAGAAGAGAGTTTTCCTCTAGTATGTTTAATATTTTATTTGGTAGAACACATGGTAGAGAATGCTGCACTTCTCCTTTTCTCATTATGTTTGGAATTTATACCGATTGACTGCGTGTTTTGCATAGCTTCATTGTTTTTTTTTTTATACCAATAACTTCATTTCTATCTTTTGCAGTTACCAATAGAAATTAACCCTCATTATACCAATATAAGTTAAGCTTCATTGTGTAGATTCATTTTTTGTTTTATAGCAATAGCTTCATTTTTGTTTTATACGAATAGCTAGTTGTGTGTAGCTTCATTGTTGTATAATGTTGATCATAAGAGAGTATTAATTCTTATGGTTTATGGAAAATATGGATGAGCATTAGGATCTACAGATATTGGGGCCGTATTTGTTTTTGAAACGAATAATTTTTAGGATGTAAATGATTATGAAAGAAGAAAATCAAGTGGGTACATTTGGTTAAATACATTGGAAGGGGGTATAAATGACATAGTTTTAAAAAACAATTCCAAAATTCCAATTGTTTGGAATATATGACATATTTGGTAGGTAGGTGGATATAAAATGTGAAAATGATAATATGGAGTACAATTAGTTAATGATGGACTTATTTTTATTTTTTTTCACTCACAAAGGAAAGGCAAGGCCAAGATGCAACCAATCAATTAGTATGTCTGAGTAGGAGGTTTATTTCCTGTGCACCCTAAGGATCATGGAATATTGGGGCATGTTACCCATCCACATGTATGGGTAACCATAAGAGAATTTTTTTCTTCTATTATGTTATTTTTCAACTAGTTTCCATACATTATTTATTATATGTTGTATTTTTCTTTCCATTTGTTTTCACAATATATATACAACTTGATATTTTTAGATTTTACCTTAGCTGACATGATTGTTATTAAGTTCCCAAGATGTTTCTTTTTTTATGGTGATTTTTTATTTTCTTTGTTTATATAGGTCATCTAGTCACATAGTGGCTACTATTGCCCAACTAGAGAAAACTTGTTCGATTTTCTTGCTTTTCTAAGGAAAAATGGCATTGGCATAGACGGTGTTGAGGTATTTGTCGTATAAATCATTTATAGTCTACTTTAGTTTATATTTTAGTGTTCATTGTATTTCATGTCTTATACTTTGCATTATATATTCTTTCATTTCAGAAGAGGAACTCAGTTTTTGATGGTCAAAAGCAAAAATTGAAGAAAGAGGAGAACAATAACACTGAAGCAACAAATGCATAAAGAGAGAGAGATAAGAGAACTGATATAGTGATATCCTTCAAGACAATATCTCAAATGAGACACACATATAGAGACTAATGATCAAGTATTCAGAATTGGTGAATTCACCTACAATGCATCGACAACACAATGATAATGTTTTGAAGTGATGAAACAATACTTCATGTGTAAATTGTAGTCTAACTAATACTAATTTGGAAACTCATATTGTAATACTTGGCATTTCATATAATATGATTTATGTGGTTAAAATTATTTATAGTTGCAATTGATATTATTTAGTATTGTAATTAACATATGTAATTTCACCTTTTAATATTAGACGAACATGCACATTTTATGACATTTTTTTTAATTTAGTCACAAAACCATATTATTTAACTTATGTTGATTAATAATGAACACATAAAATCAATCTAAAACTACTAAATTAGTAATTTATATTGATTAATGATGAACACAAATAAAATGAAATTACGACTAAATTATTCATTTATAATGTTTGTTAATGAAAGTAAATGAAATGAATATAAACTACTAAATTAGTTGTTTATATAATGAATATGAAATTACCAAAAAACATAAATCACTACTATAAATGGTAAGTTTCTGATTACAAATTATGACTAATTTTTGCATACATATGATTATTAGTAGCTAATTTATAGTATCTTATAACATGACCAAAATTTATTCATATTTCTTTGGTCATTACTTGGTTTCAAATGACGACCAAAATTTGCATACATATGACTATTAGTAGTTAATTTACAGTAGCTTATAACACAACCAAAATTTAGTCATATTTCTTTGTTCATTAATTGGTTTCAAACGATGACCAAAATTTGCATATATATGACTATAAGTAGCTAATTTACAGTATCTTATAACACGACCAACATTTTGGTCATGTTTCTTTGGTCATTAGTTGGTTTTCTCGGGTGATCATATAGTAATATATTTTTTTGTATATTTTGTCATTAATTGTGACAATTAATGACCAAATCAATGGTTAAATCAATGACCAAATCAATGACTAAATTAATTGCCAAATCATTGACTAAAATAATGACCAAATATACTACTAGACAACAAAATTGAGATAACCAATTAATGACTAAGCTAAAAATGACTAAAATTTGGTTACGTTATAAGATACTATAAATTAGCTACTATTGGTCACCGACCAAAAAATAGTCGTTTACATGAAAATTTTAGTCATTTTTTTAGTAATTAATTACCCGTTTTGTACTAGTGGTGAAAACAAGTGTTTGAACCTCCGAAGAGTCGAGTGCAACGTATGACGGTTTCAATGCATGGAGGGAAAATAAGGTGCGCCCCTTGGAAGTTTATAATATTACGCAACTTATAAGGAACACATGAGAGAAATGAAATCACACAAACTAACAAGAAGAATAGTCTAAAGTTAAGGTGATAGAGTAACACATCAACATGGATCCAACAAGATTCGTACAAATTCAAACGAAAGAGTTCATAATCATAGGCATAAGTTAGATAATATACATAAAAATTGCAACAAGAGTAGTCCTACTATATTCACAATATATTCATGAAAGCATGTTGACTTTGAGTTTTATTAAAATTGATATTTCCAATCATACATACAAAATTTGACAAGCCACTTGCCCCAATAGTGGAACATGATGTCTACAACAATTTCTCCTCCAAAGAAGTATACTCCCTCTATGCTATGGAGAATCCAAGGCTCACGCAAAACTCCCAAGCTCTTCATAAGCCTACGCCTAGCCAAAATCTTAGCTCCTAAAAGCCCCTCACATGAGTTTGAGGATATATTTATAGAAAATGGGAGTGAATATTGGCATGACCCCTTTGTGACTCTTGAAATCCCCTCATGATTCTTCAAATTCTTACAATATAACTCATTACATCACATATGAATCTTCAAATTCCATGATGGATACTTCAAATTTCACTCTTACAATAATTACAAATATTATTACATTTTCCACTTGTAACCATATAAGAAAAAATAGGGTAGAGACAATTTGACAACCGAACAAGAAAAAACAATATGATGTTGGAGTTGGAGTGAAATCAATCTGGGAAAATTCGACTTGATGCTTCTTGGTCACATATTGGTGCTAAGCTCAGTACTTTTTGATGGTATCCCCAAACTGCATGATAGTGTCAAGTTGTAAATGAGCTCTTGCCTCCATGGCATCTAGGTACAATGTCTTGGAACCGGTATAAACCTCTTTCTCAACTAGGATAAAAAAATTTCTGATCTGAACAAGGCCACCGATGTAGGTCTACATGTTCTGCCTATTCAGCTCCAAGTCCTCTTGGGTCGAAATTTTCTTTAGCTGCTATAATTATTGATTGATATCCTACCATAATTTGTGTCTCCATTTAGTCTCGGTGAGTGTGTCAACTAATGGGATCCCATGGGTTCTCACCATGAAATCCAAACTGTTATATACCCATACATATGAGGCTTGAACATTTCTGAAGATTGAGGTGAGCTGATTTTTTTTCTAGATCAACATCCAAACTCTCGCTTTCTCTAGCTCTACATGTAGCTTCATCTTATTCACCAGTGTAAGTGGTCTCCCCTTGTATTGCATTGTCTAATCATGCACGATGGTGATGGAATATTTCACATTCTTAAGGATCTTGACAAAATATTTGCTTTATCATTGCAAATCATGTAATAAGACCAGTTCTTTATGTACGGTCATCAACTCCTCATAAATATCTCGCATAGTGTCCCATAGAGTGGATACTTCAAAAAGAATTGATGTTCTCATCTCCTCTAGGTAGACCTATGCAGAAGGTGCATTCTACACTGTTATGCAGAGCTGTTCATTCTCTTGCTGGACAACTTGCAGATTTTGTGCCAAATATTTATTCTGGAAAAAAAAAATGAGTGTTATATCTCACTGCACTTGTGAAGGAAAAATTAGCTTTGGAAATAGTGCTTGGACTCTTGCTGGTGTCTTCCATTATCACCCTTTCTCTCATAAATGCATGAGATGCATGATCATCTAGGAAGTGATTTATTCGTTCTTGTACAATCTTCTTCTGGAGTTCATAAAGTGACATATTGTACACATCTATCATTAGATCATCATCAAGGGGAACTATCTCCCCTTCCTCGCTTGAGGCTGGCTCTACAGATGGAGGTGGTGGAGTCTAAATGGTGACCTATGGTGTGCTAGGAATCAAGTCCACATCTTCATCTTGCAGCTTCGGTCCCAACTCCATGTCTACGAATTTAATCAACTTCTCAAAATGTTGAGAAAAATATCGATCATGCATTTTCTCCCTCACTCTCTCTACTACTAGTTAATATTGAACCTGCTCTACAACCTGCATGGGTGTCATCTCTTCCACTGTGGCACTTTTCCTTCCTTCTTCTTAATGATTCTGATTCTCCTCTTGTTATCTTCTCCTTAGCTCCCATTATTCCCTGGTCTCTTTCTCTACTTTCTATGCTCTCAACGCTGCTTCTTCCAAGCTTTGCTTCTCTCTCTTTCTCCTCTCTTCTATTTTCTTCTTCTGCCTCCTCTTATATTTTAGTTGTCCAAAATTAGTTGTTCAATAATAGGATCTACTTGCATATTCCAAATTTTCTCCTCCTATGAACTTTCAACAACCTTCCTCTTTCCCTTGTCCTATATTGAGTTTTTTTCTTCTGTTGTTGTTTCTTCCATAGCTGTTCTCGTTTGTGGAACAACTTGATAAGTCTTAGTTATAATGATCGGCTCATGGGGTTTGGAGGAGTTATACCAATTCTTCCATGGTTCCTCCTCCATTCACCGATATGCCCTATTGACCCAGTTGTAGTATATTCATGCATAGTGATCCTTGCAAATTTCCCTGAGATCATATGAATTGAAGCCTTTCATACCAAAATCAAACTCCGCTATGGATTTTCATTCAATATCTTCAACTTTGAGATTCTTAATCTCATATAATCTGATATGAAAATGAATATTAGGCCATGGTTCTTTCTTCATCCTATGCAATGCTACTGACAACCTTATGGCGAGATGGTAAGATACTTCTTGCATGACTAGTTTGTCGGTGGCATATCTAGGAAAAATATGTGGTGGTTTCTGCCCACTGAACACTTTGATCAATGTGTCATCCAGTAAGGCGAACTAGTCTACAATATCTAATATTTCCTCGATCATTCCTTATGACATGAAACATGGTTCCTCCTGAAAGATGAACTTGTATATTGAGATGATGAAGTGATCAGTAAGTTTCTCCATAACTCCTTGATGGTTGCAATCTGAAATAACCTTGCAATAGATATGCACGGCGGTCTCTCTCGGTGTCCACATCCATTTCATGTTAGGGAACTGATTTTATGAATATATGACATCCAAGAAGCATGCAGACATTAAAACCTTACTTGCTTGCCCTTTGGAGAATCCCGGGCTCATGCTACATGGGATCTTAGTTGATGAGCCAAAATATATGACCAGTTGAATGAATTCCCTTCATTCACCACCTGGTTCAACAAGATATCCCACTCCTCAGCAAACGTATTTGTGCTCAATTGGCCATATATTCTGCAAGATAAGATGACAAAAATCCGGCAAGCCTTCCCAAGTGACCTTGTCTTGTATGTGTGGGTGGGTGTGTGTCTAAACTTAGATGGCTCCTTCACCCAACTCTTGATAATATCCTTCGTGCTCGCATAGTTGTGGGTGGCATAAAAAAATGAGTACATAATATTTATTGGCTCTAGAAGATGATATATACACTGAAAATATGCTGCCAAAAATGTAGCAGGCTCCTCTCTGCTGATGTTGCTCAGTTTCATAGTTTTCTCATCAGTTTGTGAGACAACCCAGTTGATCACATTCACACACAGGAAGGCTAGATACCTGCATGCAATATTTTATAGTCTTTAATTCCTGATGCTGAGATAAACCTACTAGTCCTCTAAATCTTCCTCAAAGCCCATTGAAAAAGCATATTTAACTTGATTCCATGTCAATTTCGATTCCTTTTCTACAAACATATGAGTGTATGCATATACTAACAAGTTAATTAGAACTTTCTCAACTAATTCCCCAATACTACTTTCTTTGATTTATTTTGAGGTAGATCTCTTGAGTTCCATTGTAATAGTGACTATTGGAGAGGTGCTCAACAACTACTATACATGTGGGACGGAAAATACGCTCATGGAAATTAAACATCATTTTTAAGTAAACCGAGAATATGATGAAGGGGATTGCATAATTTTCACAAAAAAGAGGGGTTGAATGCCCATAGGAAGTGTGCAATGTGTAGTCCCAGTAGCTAGGGTCGAAGCTGAGGTCTGAGACTATGCAATGCGTAGTTAAACCCGGATAGTGAGATGGGAGAGACTACACATTGCGTAGTCTCAGTGGACGGGGATGTAGACTGATCCTTGGAACTACTCAATGTGTAGTTGGGCCAGCCTATATTGCACATTATGTAGTTCCAAAGGAAAATATCTTGACTTGAGCCTTAGGATTATGTAGTTCCTAGCTATGAAATGTGAAAATCGACCAAGGGAAAGGCATATCTATGCAAGGGAAGTGTGAAAAACAAGAAAATATGAGATATGGTGTTATATTGAGTGTATAACTGAGTAACTGTAAATGAAACAAGACAAATTGAGTGTAGAAACTAATAAATGGAAAGAAAATGAAATCAGTGAGGATAGTCGTCGCAATGACGACCATCGGTGCAAAAATGAAGAAATTGATGCGACACTTGGGAAAGGATAAAGAATTTTTAAACACCAAAATTCATGCAAATAAACAAGAAAAGCAAGACTCACACAATCCAAATGACAAAAAGAGACAAAAAATGACAAAAGTGATAAATGTGAAACTCACCCAGAAAAGCGATGACAAGCACACTGAAGTTTCCTTAATCTCCTCGAGAATGCTAGAGCTTGATGATAGAGTGTGAAAATGAGCTCTAGGGGCATCCATTAAATAGATTTGAGAAAATTAGGGTTTATGACGTGCATGCCAAAAATCAAGGAAAAAGCGACATGTGGTGAAAGTTTCCAAAAATAGCAAGTCGACTTCCTTCAGATTACTAAAAATAGATCCCTAAATTTTAGGTTTTATTTTTTATTTTTTAAGCTTTTTTGCTTTTTCCAGGAAAAATTTCCATGCACATCATCAGGAAATATTACGCAATTTTACGAACTAGGCAACTTCCTGACTCAACGCACTACATAGTTTTTGAGCTCAATGAGGGATTGCACAGTTTTTGCACTCAGTGTCGACTTTCCTTCCATGAATACACATTTATCGAGCTCAAGGCTAACTTCCCATCATGACTACAAAATTTGAGTAAGCAAGGTTTCTGGCCCTCATGGATTGCACAGCTTCTACAGGCAAGCCCAAAACTGTTGTGCAAGACTAAGGCAGGAAGTTATCTTGTGACTTAGAGGAATTAGCTAAGTGAAAATCAAGTGAACAAAGGCATAGATAAATGATACAAAAAAATCAAATCATGAATACCTGATAGCAGTGCAAGATAATCTCTATGAAAAGAAGCTTAGGCTCCATAATCTATGCAAAGGCAAAATTTTGGAGGGTGGTTGTAGCCGCTACAACACTAGCGACACACTGGTGGAACTCCAGCTCTCAGAATGAATCTTGTCTCATGAAAAACCCGTCTAATCCTTATGGAAGTATTGTTCAATCCATTCATCACCACAAATTCTTCACTTAGTCTGAGTTAAGGACATGAACCTGTCCATCCTCTTCATTGGTCACACACTAACGAAGCCAAGTCAAACCAAGTTGTTTCGGTTGGGCATGAGGAGTATATAAGTATACAAGTAAAAGAATTTGTCAGAATATTATTTCTGTCTCTGGTGTTTCTTCGCTACCAGCAAGTCTCAACAGTACCCCGATGAATTCACTTGAGGAAAAAAACATTTCTCTAATGCCAGTAAGCCTGGACATTACCCTGAAAAAGTTGATTGCTTCACCTCTCTACAGAGGAGGCCTTTCCCTTCTTCTGCCCTTTACTTATTTTTTTTCATTTTTCATTTTTGTTCAAAGAAATATGCATAGGCACTTATTTATTTCATGAGGCAGAAGAGGGATTCTAACTTGTTGAGTGATCATATTTGGATCAAGGACCTAAGTGATAGCTCAAAATTCAAGGTTTTCAGAAGTGTGTCGAACCTGAGTGACCAGATAGATCTCATCTTCCTGATTCCAGTTCCATGAACAGTTCGAAAAACTAACACCGTCTGAAGAAGTTATCGCATTTTGAAAAGTCCAATCAACTGTAATTTTTGGCATTTGACCAAGTTTTACTGGAATTTGGGAAATTTAAAAAGAGAATATTCTAGGGAATATTCCTCAAAAGATTCCTTCTCGGCCATTCATATCTTGATAAGTGTCACCATGTTATTCATAGTTTGGGTGCACGTGGATTTTTAAACCAATTAGAAGCTGCCACGTGGCAGGCTCGAAGGTCGCCACATGGCCCAGGAACGAAGTGGTAAAATTTTGGTTAACTCCGCTGGGTTCGATCGTGTGACCACCACCCTGGCACGCCTGCACCTTACCACCTACCCTATGGTGTTTCTTAACCATACAAGTGTTTTGGTTTGATTTATCGTTGAATGGTTTAATGATTGGCAGTTTGGAGGGGCCAGCCCCTCCCATACATCCAAGACCCGAAGACCATGGGCTAACCCCCCTACCTGCCAATGGTTATCATCTCCTGCCATTTCCACAGCTATGTTTAAACCTGTCACATGCTTCTCTGATGGCTAACTCTGCAGAAGGTTTAACCTCCAATCGATGGTTCCGCTCTAAAATTAAATGTGCGGTTAAGATTTTTTATGAAATGTGTCCAACCTAACCACCCCTTAATGGTTAATGTTGCAATTTTCTTGGTGGTTAAACTGGAGCGTGCCCAAAAAATGGCATAGATTCCATTCTAACTGGAGTTAAACTTTAGTTCTCCAATTTTATTGGAAGATTTTTTAGGGGTCACTAGACAAAATGAGTTTAGGCTCTATCTTGAGCTAGATTCAACCAATTTTGGAGTGCCAATTGTCAATTTTGACTATCTCAGACATTCCACACTCATTGGTGATTATTGCATAGCCATCAGAGGAATTTTGAGTAGGGTTTTTGTTCAGAGAAGTTCTAGGGGCCACCATGGGCCAATAACAGTTTGAGACCTCGCCAGGGGAGCTAGAGGCCTTATTCAGAAATCCAATAGTCAATTTTGGATTTTAATATGTTATAGAACTAACGGTGTGGTTTTAAAATCATGTAGAATACTTTTGAAGGCCAAGATGCTTCAGTGAAGTTCCAGGGGCCACTAGGGCCAGCAAGTGCCAATAGTAGTTTGAGGCCTAGCCAAGGCAGCGAGAAGCCTTATTCAGCAAACCAATAGTCATTTATGACTATAATGAGCATTATGAATCCAATGGAGGAGTTTGTAGAAGCTTTTTAGGACTTCTAGAGCTTTAGAAGCCACAATTAAGTTTTCTTTGAACCCAGATCCAAGGAGTGCCACCAGGTGTTGGAGGCGAAACCGGAGCAGCCAGAGGCCAATTTCAGTGAACCAATAGTCTATTATGACTATTTTTGAAATTATGAATCCATTGAAGTGATTTTTAGAGTCATTTGAGTACTTTTTAAGGTATAGAACCTACAGTGAATTTTTAGGCAACCCAAGGCCAACTATGGAAAGAGGCCTAGATTGGGGATCCAGTGCTCATTTTGAGCAAATGATCAGTCCATTTTGGATCTATGATATGTGTTGGAGACATTAGGTAAGGTTTCAGGGACAGAAAAATAATTTTGAAGGAGTTAGTTCCATAGAGAAGCTCAGTGTAGCTCAAGAGCATTGACAGAAGGAATCAAGTCTAAGGAAACCTAGATCTGTTTTCAGAGTGATAACAGCCATGAAAGGGTTATGATGGTATTATAAACCAATTGGTTTAGTTTAGTGAACCATTGGAGTTGATTTTTTTACTTGTAAAATAATTTTTTCCATAATTGTTAGTATGAATCCTTTGTTGATGTGTACGAAAAAAGACCACTTTAGCTACGCATAACTAATAGCCCTAACATCAAAAGTGGCTACCAATATCTTCAGATCTACAGTTATTTGATCAAGACAAGAGCTGCAAAAAACCAGATCTATGCATAGAAAGACATTAAGCAGTAAAAAGAAGGGTTTGCTCCATATATCCAATAGACAAGACAAGAACAATTTTTTAAAGAATTTTTGTATTAAGGGCACCTGGGAGGAAAACAAGAAGGCGTATCCAATTCTCCTCAATGGGATGGGTTCTTGGAAGTCCTCAGCACTTCAGATCTAGAATCTCTCTCTCTTGTTGGTGTAGAAAACCCAGACAAAGATAGAACTCAAGGGAGCTCACACAGCAAATAATGTAGAAAAATGTGACCAAGTGTATAGATCCAGAGTGATCTAATAGGCAACAAAAGGTGAAGAATGGTAGGAAAAACCCTCCTATTTATAACAAAATATTGGGTCATTCTAGATCTTGGTGCATGATTAAAATAATGTTAACCAAATCTAGATCCACCTTTTTATGGAATATTTTATTATATTTGTTGGAGGGAAAAAGTATTTGACTTGGGTCAAATCCCTTTATTTGTCAAAAATAAATAAATAAATGATTTATTTATCTTTTAAAGGAAGTGGTTGGAAGATAATCAAATAAATAATGATTTATTTAATTATTTGTGGGTGATTTGGTCATATTTAACAAGGAATATTATCTAAATAAGATTTAAATAATTATTCCTGGAAAATAATAAGATAAATAAAGGTTTATCTAATTAATTTCTTTGTTTTGGGTTAAACATGACTAGGAATAATAATTAAATTATGGTTTAATTAATTATTCCATGAGAAAAATCAAACAAAATAGGTTTGTTTAATATTTCCTTTTGGGGTTTCCTGTTTAGACCATAAACAACCTAATAAATGTGGTTTATTAAGTTATTTTACATAGTGAAAGAAATTTTACTTAGGGTAAAATTGATCTTACATGGTGTACTTGGGTCCATCTAATGACAAGAGGTTAGATGACCAAAAAATGGTGTAACAATAATCCCAAAGAGCCAAGTCAAGATGACAAGAGCTCAGGGAGATGTAGCCAACAATATTTGGGTGACCTCCTAGATTAAGTTTGTTGTTATCTGTTGATGTTTATTTGTTGGCAATATGATGCAGAGTGTTGTCCTTGATGGCAACCCACTTGATGAAGATGATGGAAACCTACTTAATGAAGTTGTTCTTGATGCTTGATGAGTTTATTAATGATGTAAATCCAATGTTCTACAAGTAGCTCAGAAGTACCAGAGAAAGAAATATCAGTAAGGGCCATAACAATGATGAAAAGTGTGTGACACAAAGCATACGCGATTTTGTTTAGGAGAAGTAGCGTATGCACGCAGAAAAGTACGTGCTAAGTCACGTATGCCTATTTGCACTCTAAAGTTATAAATATAGGGGTTCTTACCATGGTATTGACCCATTGTATTGAGCGCTTGAATATCTAATTGATCCCGTCCAGGAATACCATTAGAAGTTGTGTGGTTTTGGCTCATGGTATTGACAAAGGCTAAACTTATATAAGGAAAAGAAATTCATAGTGCAAGTGGGTGTAGGAGTCTAGGTTTGAATGAATACTTCACTCTTAAGTATGTATGAATGGAAAGGGTAACATTTTGATGATAGATCTGATTCTATGATGCACCTATGAAGAAAATGATGAAGAGGGATCTCTAGATCTGAAATGTATATGTATCTTCTGGATCTGTTTATGGGATGATTAGATCTGTGATCTGGCGAATCTGTGCTGAAGTAAAGAATGAAGATCTGAGCTATTTATCTATTCTGGAGAGCTGCACTGCCCTAAAATGTCTGAATATCTATATGCAGGTTCATCAAGGAGAAAGCGCGTATATACGCAGATTGAATTCACCGAAAGCGCGTATGGGAATTGAAATCATCTTTGAAATGTGTGCAGATGTATACGCGGGTTCGTTTCTATGAAAGCGCGTATATATGCAGGTTAAGTGAAAGGAAAGCGCGTATGAAAACTAGGGTTTGCTGAATTATGTGGTATGAAATGTCTGATCTGTTCTACTGTATTACTGTTATCTGTTTATGATGTATTCATACAGATCTGGGTTTTCTGTATATTGATTATGCTACTGACTATGTTGAGAAAAGATCAAGTTGTTGATTGATTGGTTGATGATTCATTGAATGAATTGATAAGGGTATAAGTTTCAGTTTGATGTATAATTGAGCTTAAATTTGTGGAGTGGGTCTAGTCTGAAAATATGATGAAAAGTGGCCTGCAAGTTGTGATTTATGGAAGCTATTGGATCTAGTGTGAAAATTGATGAAACGTGGTCCAAGGTGGTGCTGAGGGTTGTAGCCTTCAGTCAGGGGGTTGTAGCTCCCTTCCAGGTGAGGCTGGTAAACGAGAGCAGGGGGTCGTAGCTCCCTTCCAGGTGAGGCTAGTAAACGAGAGCAGGGGGTCGTAGCTCCCTTCTAGGTGAGGCTGGTAAACGAGAGCAGGGGGTCGTAGCTCCCTTCTAGGAGAGGCTGGTAAAAAAGAGAAGGTTGTAGCCTTCTACAGGTGGCTGCCTGCGTGCTGGTATGAGTCTGCGCTAGTACATGGTTGTAAGATTTTTTCTCTATAATAAAATATTGAAGGCTGAGACAACGGCAGCGGTGGTTTTCTCCCGACTTGGGTTTCCACCTAAAATCCCAGTGTTCATGTATGTTGCTTATGTGTGATGGTTTATTCTATTGTTACTGCACATGCTTACTGTTAACTAAACGTCTGATGAATGAATGATGCATATAATGAAGTAAAGAAATAAATGCATTATAAGATCTCTGTGTATACGCGATTTTTATGAAGGATATCCGCGTGTATACGCTAGTTGTCTTCAGCAAAGTAGCGTATGGGTTTTAGTGAATAAAAAGTGAAAAATTTTGGTCAAGTCCTAAATACTGATTCACCCCCCCCCCCCCCCTCTCAGTATTTTTCCCAACAATTGGTATCAGAGCAGGTCCTTCTGCAGAAGCTTGATCGCTTGAAGGAGATCTGTCGAAATGGGATGTCTTGAAGGGGTAATGTCTATAAGGCCACCTATATTCAATGGAAATAATCTGTTATTCTGGAAGATACGAAAAAAATCATATCTGCAAAGTCTTGGTGCAGAAGTATGGGCAATTGTGGAAGAAGGTTATCAGTGTCCGACAAGTATTCCTACTGATGCAGCATAAAGGAAGAAATATGAAATCAATGCCAAAGTCGTCAATGTCTTATTAGGAAGCATGTCTGAACCAGAATTTGCTAAAGTGATGCAGCTAAATTCAGCAAAAGAAATATGGGACAAAATCATCCTAAGATATGAAGGAGATACAAAGGTAAAAAGTGCAAAACTCCAAACTCTCAGAATTGAATATGAAAATTTAAGGATGCATAATGATGAGAGTATTGCCAGTTTCTTTTTACGTCTATATGATATTGTAAATCGTATGAGAAGTTTGGGTGAAACCATAACCGATACTACTCTGGTGGAAAAAGTCTTAAGATCTTTAACTTCAAAATTTGAGTCAAAAGTATCAGCTATTGAAGAAAGGCAAGATCTGCAAACTCTTACTATTGTTCAACTACATGGTATTTTGATTGCTTATGAAATGAGACAAGGAGGTCCCTCTCAAACCAAAGAAGCTGCTTTTAAGGCGTGTGCAAAAGGAAAAGAAAAGGAAGTTGTCAAGGAATCAAGTTATATATCAGAAGAACAAGAAGAAAACTTTGTGAGAAGACTCCAACCAGGTACTGGAAGATTCAGAGGTAAGATTCCCTTCAAATTTTTTGATTGTGGAAGAGTGGGTCATTATGCTGCTAAATGTCCTTATACAAAAAATCATGATAAAGGGAAACAATTTGAAAAGGGAAAGAGTTATTATGCAAATGAAGATAATAATGAAATGTCAAGTGAAGATGAAGATGATTCTGACCAAGATCTGCTAGTGCTCATGGTAAAGAAGCAAAAGAATAAGGCTACTCAAGGAAAGAAGATATCCCATAAAACATGTGCAGCAGAAAATGAAGAAGAGGAAATAGGTATTGATTTTTGTTCTTGTAATCCTCTCACTTGTGCATGCAATGATGAAGATAGTGAAAGTAACAGTATAAGTCTAGAAGAAAATCTCAAGATCAATGATGAAAGTAATTTTTGGGATCAATTTAAAAGGAGGGAATCTATCCTCAAGGATGTGATCTCTAGATTGAATGAACAGATAGAAAAAATGAAGGGACAGATAGAAATGTATCAAAGAATGCAGGACAAAGTAACCAATCACAGTGAAGGACTTGAAGCAGAAATCATCTCTCTGAAAGAAGACCTTGAAGCATCAAATAAGAAGAATGAAGAACTTTTACAATCATCTGAAAAGGAAGGACGTGAAGCAGAAATCATCTCGCTCAAAACAGATCTGGAAAAATCAAATAAGAAGAATGAAGAACTTTTACAAATCTTTGAAGAGCAAGAAAATGGGTTGAAAGAAGAGATCTTAAATTTGAATGATCAAGTAGAAGAAGGAAGAAGGGTCGAAGAAAGCATGAAGAAGCAATGCCAAAAATTGGAGGTTGAGGTAAACATTCTCAAAGGTAAATTAGAAGAAAAGGATAAATTCTTGAGGTTTCAAGATAGTACTAAGATTCTGGACAATATTCTTAGTAATCAAAGATCTCCTGCTATTAAACTTGGTCTTGGTTTTCATGAAATTGTTAAAGGATAATCTAGTTCACAAGGAAGTGCTAAAGACTCAAAATATGTCAATACAAAACCTGAAGAGTTGAAAGAAACAAGAAGTCAACCGACGATCATGAACACTCAAAGTAAATCATTCAATAATGTTGAATGTGTTAAATGTCATAATTATGGGCATGTTGCAGCCAGTTGCAAGAGCAGATTGTTTCAGTCACAAACAAGGAGATTCTACATAGAAAGGTACTCTGGTCTCTTTAAGGGATATTGTTTTTCATGCAGCAAGTTTGGTCATAAAGCAGCTGATTGCAATAGAAGAAATAATAGAACACATTATGATCCTTATGCTTACTTTTCTGGTCACATAAGATGTTGTAACAAGTATGGACATGTAGAAAAATAATGCAGGATGAATAGACTTGAGAAATTGGAGAACTTCCAACACACAATAAGAAATTTCAAGCAAAGCTGGAAAACGAAGGAAGATTGGTCAGAAACGTAGGGAATATTGACCCTGCTGCAGTCATCCGCTTCTAAAGATTACTTCTCATAATTACTACAGGGATGATGTGAGATACATTATATGGATCAGTAATGTATCATCACAGGGGGGGGAAATGTATGATGATTCTCATGGTTGGTTTGGTTATTCTTGGTATGTTTATTTCTGACAGAGCATCTGATGTGAAGAAGACAGGTACAGGTGGTACAACTTTAGGGGGAGATGAAGGAATGTGAAATTTTTCCATATTTCACTTTCCATATGCAGGTTCTGTGAACTAAATCTGCATATACACGCGAGTTCCAGTGGAGACAGTCGCGTATGCATTTATGATGAGAAAATTAGTATGGCAGCTGAAGATCAGGAGTACAGATTCAGGGGGAGCATCTGTCTAACTGCTAATGATTATATTATTGGCACTATATCTGCTTATTTCTCAGTTATAAATAATTTTGACATGATACATGGTTTAATATGATGAGATTATGAATGAGCCCTATTTTCTTTTTGCTAAAAAGTATTCCTTGCTTTCACACATGGATGAGATGGAAGTCTTATGATTCAGAAATAAGGATAGATCATGTAGAGATTGTTGATTATGACTTGTTATTGAAGGTGTTCAGGTTGCACAAGCTAAGGAAGAGCCTTGGTCATATGGAAAGGATGCGTGGATGCACAGTTTCAGGGGGAGCATTAGCCTTGCTAAGCATAATGCATTGTTGGCATTATGATGATTCTGAAATATGATCTTTCTTGAGGTATTTTTGGTAGTGGTCATAAGAAGTCATATTTGTAATTTTATGAAAAGGTCATGATGAGACCTATGATGTAAAATTGTAATATTTAGTCATGTAAGGACTTGTTCAAATGTGTAAACTCACTTGGTTGGGTAGTTGAGTCAAAATGTGTAAACCCACTTGGTTGGGTAGTTGAGTCAATTTTGTAAACCCACTTGGTTGGGTACTTGAGTCTCATATGTAAATCCACTTGATTGGATCTTTGATATAAGTATGAGTCCCTGGTGATAGGAAGGTCAAAGAGTCATGTACATCATTGAAAAATATGTTTGAACATTCAGCATGAACTCAGGGGGAGCATGGTAACTTTAGTGCACATCAGATCTACAGTGCTCTTCTTTCTACATGAAGGGAAAATCCTTGTGTTGCTTTTGATCCGCCCTTTGCCCTTGATGTCAAAGGGGGAGAGTGACATGGTGTTTGAATAGGGGAATAATATCATTATGATTAATGTAGTGTTTGAATAGGGGAATAATATCATTATGATTAATGTATCTATCTATTGTGATGATCAAACACCATCGTGGTTGCCATCAAGTCCAAAGGGGGAGATTGTTGGCAATATGATGCAGAGTGTTGTCCTTGATGGCAACCCACTTGATGAAGATGATGGAAAACTACTTAATGA
The DNA here is from genome assembly GCA_034641835.2 of Pinus albicaulis. NCBI lineage: Eukaryota > Viridiplantae > Streptophyta > Pinopsida > Pinales > Pinaceae > Pinus > Pinus albicaulis. The sequence continues at coordinate 975,407,758 of CM076577.1, read as the reverse complement.
AGTTGTTCTTGATGCTTGATGAGTTTATTAATGAAGTAAATCTGATGTTCTATAAGTAGCTTAGAAGTACCAGAGAAAGAAATATCAGTAAGGGCCAGAACAATGATGAAAAGTGTGTGACACAAAGCATATGCGAGTTTGTTTAGGCGAAGTAGCATATGCACGCAGAAAATTATGTGCTAATTCGCGTATGCCTATTTGCGTTCTAAAGTTATAAATCTAGGGGTTCTTACCATGGTATTGACCCATTGTATTGAGCACTTGAATATCTAATTGATCCCGTCCAAGAATACCATTAGAAGTTGTGTGGTTTTGGCTCATGGTATTGACAAAGGCTAAACTTATATAAGGAAAATAAATTCATAGTGCAAGTGGGTGTAGGAGTCTAGGTTTGAATGAATACTTCACTCTGAAGTATGTCTGAATGAAAAGGGTAACATTTTGATGATAGATCTGATTCTATGATGCACCTATGAAGAAAATGATGAAGAGGGATCTCTAGATCTAAAATGTATATGTATCTTCTGGATCTGTTTATGGGATGATTAGATCTGTGATCTGGCGAATCTGTGCTGAAGTAAAGAATGAAGATCTGAGCCGTTTATCTATTCTGGAGAGCTGCAGTACCCTAAAATGTCTGAATATCTATACGCAGGTTCATCAAGGAGAAAGCACGTATATACGTGGATTGAATTCATCGAAATTGCATATGGGAATTGAAATCAGCTTTGAAATGTGTGCAGATGTATACGCGGGTTCGTTTCTGTGAAAGCGCGTATATATGTAGGTTAAGTGAAAGGAAAGCGCGTATGCAAACTAGGGTTTGCTGAAGTATGTGGTATGAAATGTCTGATCTTTTCTGTTGTATTACTACTATCTGTTTATGATGTATTAATACAGATCTGGGTTTTCTGTATATTGATTATGCTGCTGACTATGTTGAGAAAAGATCAAGTTGTTGATTGATTGGTTGATGATTCATTGAATGAATTGATAAGGGTATAAGTTTCAGTTTGATGTATAATTGAGCTTAAATGTGTGGAGTGGGTCCAGTCTGAAAATATGATGAAAAGTGGCCTGCAAGTTGTGATCTATGGAAGCTATTGGATCTAGTGTGAAAATTGATGAAACGTGGTCCAAGGTGGTGCTGAGCGTTGTAGCCTTCAGTCAGGGGGTTGTAGCTCCCTTCCAGGTGAGGCTGGTAAACAAGAGCAGGGGGTCGTAGCTCCCTTCTAGGTGAGGCTGGTAAACGAGAGCAGGGGGTCGTAGCTCCCTTCCAGGAGAGGCTGGTAAAAGAGAGAAGGTTGTAGCCTTCTGCATGTGGGTGCCTGCGTGCTGGTATGAGTCTGCGCCAGTACATGGTTGTAATATGTTTTCTCTATAATAAAATATTGAAGAATGAGACAACGGCAGCGGTGGTTTTCTCCCGACTTGGGTTTCCACCTAAAATCCTGGTGTTCATGTATGTTGCTTATGTTTGATGGTTTATTCTGTTGTTACTGCACATGCTTACTGTTAACTAAACATCTGATGAATGAATGATGCATAGACCTAAGTAAAGAAATAAATTCATTATAAGATCTCTGTGTATACGCGAGTTTTATGAAGGATATCCACGTGTATACGCTAGTTGGCTTCAGCAAAGTAGCGTATGGGTTTTAGTGAATGAAAAGTGAAAAGTTTTGGTCAAGTCCTAAATACTGATTCACCCCCCCCCCCCTCCTCTCAGTGTTTTTCCCAACATTATTTTCTGCATTATATGGTTTTTGTACATGTTTAATATCATAAAAAAACAAATGGACTTAAAGAACTTAAACAGTTAAAAAACATACACCTATTTCACGTATAAAATTTCGTAAAAATTCAAGTATAAGCTAGATATTTTATTTGTTTAACTGAGTGGGAGGTTCTTGAAAAGCATAAAAATTTATCCAACCCATTTTCAGATTAGGTGGTATCAGAGCACTTGGTTTCTTGATTGAAAGAGCAATATCCTACTTGTTTGACTTGAAAGGTGTTTAAATAGTTAAAGAATTTGACTATTTTCAAACTGAATGTTGCTTGAGTTTGATAGAGGTGAAGGGAAAGCTACTATTAGCTAAGTCCAGAAGTGGACAAGAAGGAAGAAAGGGCTGAATGCATCTTCCTTACCCAAAAGACCTACATAAGAAACCTTTGAAGCAGAAGAGGGTTTTTTTGCAAAAGGTTGCTTGAATAAGAGCCTGACTCTACAACCATTTTGTTCAGAAGCTTTGTCAATATTTTTTGAAATCTTTGTGAATTTTTTTGAAGTTATTATGTTCATTTTTATAATGACAACTTCATCAAGTGAGGTTTAAAAATCCTCCTCCTTCACAATATTCTTTGATGAAGACATGAAGCGAGTCTTCTACATCCTAAAGGATATGGTGCAAATTATGTTTGAAGATAGAAGAGAAAGCACTAGAATTCATGAGAAATTGGTTGCTATGAAGCAAGAGAAATAATAAATTCTTCAAAGAATCTGTGAGATGGAGATGCAGCTCCATCAAGCCCAAGAGGTTTTAACCAAGAGCATGTGTGAAGTAGAGGTATCTCACTAAAATTTGTCTTCAGTTTCCTCTTCAGATAGATGTGTTGGTTCAGTTGAAAAGCACAGTAGAGGTATAGGGTCCAGGTTGATGTTTAAAATGGGATATGAAGGAAAGGGTTTAGGAAAACATGCACAAGGCATGATTGGTGCTATTTTGGTTGAGGAACAACCTAAGAATTTTTTTTCTTGAATATGTTCAATATAATGGTGAAAACTCCAAATCCATGAAAGCATTTGAGGCAACTTCAAAAAGAAATTTTGTCGCAAGTTGTAAACCACAAACCTATCGAGTTTGTTTTCAAGTGATTGCCATTGTTTGAAGCCTATATTGCAAGAAGATTTTGGTAGACATGCACCTTATGGCGAGCATGAGAGTTCAGAAAATTTTCAAGACATGAACACTGATGTTAGTCTTCAAAGGAAAGCTAGAACCTCTACAAGTTTGTCTCCTCATGAAGGTAAAAAATATGGACATGCAAAACTGCATGCGAGGTATAATTGTTCCCATAGTCAAGTTGATTATGTTTTTGATAAGCATGAAAAATATGCATGCATGAAAGGAAGAAAGAGTTATTGTGCATATTGTGGTTTGTGTAACCGTGTTGTTTCAAAATGTTGGAAGAGAATGAAGGCATACAGGAACCAGTTTAGGCAAAGGAAACTTGCAAAGAAGGTGTAAAAGACTTGCACACATTGCCAGAAGAGGGGACATGTTGTTATCCAGTGTTGGACGTTGCATCCAACTAATCGTCCCAAGAATTTTAAGCAAGAGGATAGAAAGATTGGTGAAAGTGGAACCAAAGATTCCATCATTGATGTGAGAAATGATGTTTCACATGAAGAATATTTTCAGCAGCAAAAGTCACCATGGAAGTGGCTTGGTAAGAAGTGGTTTGATTTCTTGACACAGTAATACATACATTCATTTGTACATATGAAAATTTCAGTTATCTTTACATGTTTTCTATTTTAATCTCACATTTTTTTGAGCCACCTTGGATCGATGATCAAGGAAGCGATGTTCAACTACCTTTTATCAATTCCTCACCAGAAAATTCTTTGTGAGTTTAAGGAAGACAATTCTTGAGAGGAGGACAAGAGAATTCAGGAAGGGAAGCGTCGACTACCTTCAAGTTGTGGTTCAAAGGCACTAAGACATGCAAGGAAAAGCATATGGAGGCTGAAATTTGAGGGTGTTGTACTCTCATCTACTAAACAGATCAATAAATCAGTATTTTGGGGTCCGAAAGATTCCCAATGGGGAGGTGTGATCAGATTTGGATCAAGGACCTAAGTGATAGCTCAAAATACAAAGTGTTTAGAAGTGTGTTGAACCTAAGTTACTAGATTAATCTCGTCTTCTTGATTCCGACACTGTGAATGGTTCGAAAAATCGACATCGTATGAAGAAGTTATCGCGTTTTGAAAAGTCCAGTAAAATACAATTTTTGGCCTTTGACCAAGTTTGACTTGAATTTGGGAAATTACAAAAGAGAATATTTCAGGAAATATTCCTGGAATATTCCTTAGAATATTCATTCTTGGCTAGTCATATCGTTCCAAGTGTCACCATGTTATTCGCAGTTTGGGTGCACGTGGATTTTTAAACCAATTAGAAGCTGCCACGTGGCAAGGCTAGAGGCCACCATGTGGCTCAGGAACGAAGTGGTAAAATTTTCGTTAACTCCATCGGGTTAGATCGCATGACCACTGTCCTGGCATGCCTGCACCTTACCACCTGCCCTATGGTGTTTCTCAACCATATAAGTGTTTTGGTTTGATATATCGTTGAATGGTTTAATGATTAGCGGTTTGGAGGGGCTAGCCCCTTCCATACGTCCAAGACCCCAATACCATGGGCTAAGCTTGCTACCCATGAATGGTTATCAGCTCCCAACATTTCCACATTTATGTTTAAACCTGTCACATGCTTCTCTGATGGCTAACTCTGCGGAAGGTTTAACCTCCAATCGACGATTCCGCTCCAAAATTAAATGCGCAGTTAAGATTTTTTATGAAATGTGTCCAACCTAACCACCCCTTAATGGATAATGTTACGGTTTTCATGGTGGTTAAACTAGAACGTGCCCCAAAAATGGCGGATATTTCATTCTAACTAGAGTTAAACTTCATTTCTCCAAATTTAGTGGAGGATTTTTAGGGGTCACTGGACAAAATGAGTTTAGGCTCTGTCTTGAGCTAGATTCGACCAATTTTGAAGTTCCAAGAGTAAATTTCGACTATATCAGACATTTAAAACTCATTGGTGAAGGTTTCAGAGTCATCAAAGGACTTTTGAACAATTTTTTGCTTCAGATAAGTTCTAGGGGCCACTAGGGCCACCATGGGCCAGCAACAGTTTGAGGCCTAGCCAGGGGAGTTAGAGGCCTTATTCAGAAATCCAATAGTCAATTTTTGATGTTTCAGATGTTATGGAACTAATTTTTTGGTTTATACAGCCTATAAAGGAATTTTTAAGGCTGAGATGATTTAGTGAATTTCCAGGGGCCACTAGGGCCAGTAAGTGCCAACAACAATTTAAGGCCTAGCCAGAGCAGCTAGAGGCCTTATTCAGCAAAAAAATAGTCATTTATAAATATAAGGAGCATTATAAATCCAATGGATGAGTTTTCAGAAGCTTTTGAGGACTTCTAGAGCTTGATAAGCCACATATAATTTTTCTTTGACCCAAGAGCTAGGAGGTGCCACCAAGTGTTGGAGGCAAAACCGGAGAAGACAAAGGCCAATTTCAGAAGAAAAAAATAGTCTATTATGACTATTTTTGACATTATGAATCCATTGAAGTGATTTTTAGAGTAATTTGAATACTTTTTAAGGTCGAGAACTTAGAGGGATGTTTTGGGCAACCAAGGGCCAACTGTGGAAGGAGGCCTAGATTAGGGAGCTAATGCTCATTTTAAGAAATTAATCAGTCCATTTTGAAGGTATGATATGTGATAAATATATTAAGTGAGGTTTTAGGGACATAAGAATAATTTTGAAGGAATTAGTGCCATAGAGAATCTCAACGTAGCTCAAGAGCACCAACAGAAGGAATCAAGTCTAAGGAAGCCTAGATCTGTTTTCAAAGTGATGACAACCATGATAGGTGTATGATGGTATTCTAAACCCATTGGTTAAATTAATTTAACCATTGGAATTGAGTTTGTAACTTGTAAAAGAAAATTTTCCATAATCCCAAAGAGCCAAGTCAAGATGACAAGAGTTAAAGGAGGCGTAGCCCATGATATTCAGGTGAACTCCTAGATTAAATTTGATGTTATGTGTTGATTTTTAATTGCTACATTATATGGTTTTTGAACACGTTTAATATTAGGAAAAAAAAATGGAATTAAAGAACTTAAACAGTTAAAAATCATCCACCTATTTCATGTATAAAATTATACAAAAAGTCAAGTATAAGCTAAATATTTTATTTTTTTAACTGAGTGGGAGGTTCTTGAAAAGAATAACAAGTTATCCAACCCATTTTCAGATCATTGAAATAAGAAGAGGTTGTTCCATCATATAAGGTTTTTTATACACACCTTTGACATAGTTTTTAAGGATTTCCTCCCCTCCTTACTCTACTTGACTATGTTTAAAAGGATTAACTGAAAATATAAAATTGATTAGAGTAGGTGGTACTAGTTGAAACCCAAAAATCATGATTTCAGTGCGATTTTCTCTAACAAGGAACATATTTTCCATCAGAGTATCATTAACTTAAAATAATGCAATATTTTTGCAAATAGAGGGAATAAAATCAAACCAAGTGTTGATGGTAGGAGAAATTCCTCTTGGATTTCACCATGATTTCTTTAGAAGCCAAACATGGTCTAATGCGAAAACGAACCTATAGCTGAAAACAAAGAAAAGAAAGGAGAGGAATGAAAACAAATGAGCATAAAGCAAATCAAAGCATAAAACAAAGAAAAGTGAAACACTACTCCTACTATTAACCTAAGAAGAGTATAGGCCAAACTCATGTAAAGTGATACTTCCAATGCAACCATCAGTGCAATGGTTGGCCTATGAAGGTGAGGTAATGCATGTCAATAAATGTATACATGTATAACATTAAACAAGAAAGGTAATACAACACAAACCATAACATTTGAAATTTGAATGAATACACAGAAAAATAAAGATGAAAAGCAGACGAAAAATATTGCGTGGTTGTGTCAAGGTGTTGTGACACACTGTGAGTGAAAGTATTACAAACAAAAAATTTCAAACAACGGAGGTGATCAACCATAAAGAAAAAATAAAATTTTCTTTTTTCCACAGTTCTCGCTATGTATGAACCCACCAATGACTGAGCGATAGGATCGTGTAAGACAGGTGGAGGATGCTAAAATTGTATAAATGATTGTTCTTGAATATGTGAAATAGAGTGATGAGGAGCATTAAAAGATTCAACATGCTTCTGATTGTAGGTGGAATTGACCTCAAGGTGTAATATCCCAAAATAGGGAAAATCTAGAACAATGAGAATATCTTAAGATATTCTAAAGTTGGAGCTATAGCAATACATGAACACAATATTGTAAACAAAAAAATTATGATCATGTCATGAGAGAGAAAAATATTCAGCCATCATATTATTAATGGATCAGCAACAAAGTACAAAGTATCATGAGGGACATGCCACTCAAGCCATAAGAACAAGTCTCTAATGATCAAAACAATAGATACATGAGATGTTGCAACTATATAGAATGCCGGAGAGCAGTGAATGTGCAGTGTATATTAGTGTAGCTGCTGATTTAGATGTACATACATGAAATATGGCTGAAGGAAACAAAATAAATGCCCATTAATGAAGATATGGGCTCCAATAAAAGATTTCTAGCCAACCCAGAAAAGATTGCTAGAAATACCGGAAAACATACAATGTGACAAATAACCCTGGGGTTAATGTGCCACTGCAACTGGATCTGATATAAAATGAGGCTATAACAAATCTGAAATACTAATTTCCTCCTCCAATGGTATTTCTAATTATAAGGCTGATCCCTCTACTCAGAAATAGCCCCTCCCGATGAACTCAATGAACCCTCGCAGCAACTGCCTCTGAAATTAACGCAGATCTGGACTAAAATTGCACTATGAGGGATGGTAGATGGTTGGCCTGATGCCAAAGATATGAAAATATGCCTGGAATTCCTTCTTTCTAATCCTCTAATGGATAGAAAACCTCTCCACTAAAAAAAAATCCTGGAAATGACTCAAAGAGATCCTCCTTTGCTGCAGCCTACAACAGAACCCATCTCTAAATAGAAACTACGATGTAGCTGAAGAAGGTTGCTTGGAAAAAATGATGGAATGAGGAAATTTAGCCCAAATAACCTCTCCTTCCCTGAGGATGAGGTATGGATTCTGGACCAGGAACACCCTTGTGCTAAACAACACCGCAACCCTGCTAAACAACAAGAGCAAGCAAAGTCTTAACAGACCCAAGAAAATAATAATCAAAGAATTAATCACAATGGCTACCCTTTTCTCCATATATAGCAAGTGCTCCTCTCCACAATGGGTCCCATCCATATGTGCCACCTATACCATGCAAGTTGTCCTCCATTAAGACTGCGTAGTCCATCACGGAGATACAATGTATCTAGATAGTGCATGTGGACTTGGTCAAATATGAATGAATCAACATGATCCAATTCTCTTCACACCTATAGGTGCTCAATCCAGCTACTTATTCTTCCCCTTTTCACATGAGGAATGTTATTTTCCTTTCTAAATAGGTTAATGGGCCTCCCTACCCATTTTATTCATCTACCAAAAGATAATGCTAACTATAATGTTCCTTTGAGCTTGAGGCTAAAATTTGGGAACATTATGCAAGGTTATGAAAACCTGGCATAACCATCAAATTGGGTTGAAGTGCCTCAAAAACTTGAGGAAGTTCCATCTCATTGGAAGTTAGATCATCAAATATTGGTGGCTTCGAAAAATAAATAACGGGAAAATCATAATCATGACCAAATGAATCAATGAAAAGGTCATGACACCCATGATCATAAAGTTGAAGATCACGAATTGAGGTATCCTCATGGCTTGATGAATCATACAGAGTGGGAGAAGAAAATGACAAATTTTATCCTTTGTGATTTGAGAAGGGTAATATGAAATATTGGGAAGATCATGATTAAAAGATTTATCCTGTCCACATATGGATGAAAAACTTACATCCCATGTGTTTTTTGAATGATTGGAAGTATTAACATGATTAGAAACTAAATTCTCACAAGATTCAACTGGATTGATAATGATAGTGGAAAATGTTTGGATGATGCAAGAGAGCAGCGAAAGGAAGGAATTCATCCTCCATCATAGATGATAGTTCAATAATAGGCTCCCAAACATACTCATTGTAAATGATATCACAAGTTGGTTGCCCAACACAACCTCCATACAACACTTGATCCTCATGAAAATCAAGATAAGGCTTTGAAATAGGTGAATGCAAAAACTCACAATTGAGAGGATCAGAAGGACCAAAGGATGGAGTTTGAGGAGATAGAACTCCATCACAACCATTAGACTCATAATCTCAACCTGCGCTAAAATTCTGAGCATGTGGGGTGGGAGAAGATGGTGGTAGATCAATGGATAAATTCTGAACTTCTCCCAGCTCAACCTGCAAAACTAGAGTTGTTTGATGAAAAGAAAATGGAGGGTCACTTGTTACAACAACCTTGTCCATTGAATATTTGGAAGTTCAAACACCAAGGCATTTTTGGAGTGATTTCAAAGGTTTCAACTCACACAGAGTTAGTAAAATGCGAACAAGATATATAAATATTTCAGAAAAGAAGTCCCAATCAACTTCATCTTCTGGAAATTCAAAACAGAAATGAAAAACATGATTGTGAAAATGATGTAATGATTCATCATGATATTTTTACAATTCTAAGCTTTTCTTGCATTGACATTTATGACCATACCTGTCAAAATCATGAAACATTTATGTGGCGAGATGTTTGAAAGAGTGACTAGTGGTATCGATCAATGTGTGACAACATTGTGTTACACGCCCTTCGAATGCAAGAATGAACAACCAACATCCAACATCGTCAATGGGGATGTTGCACTCTATGAAAAATTTAATAAAATGATCAATATACTCAAGTATGGTTGTTTCACCCTCGACATCAAATTTAAAAGGTGAAAATTCATCAATGATGTTCGTCGGAACTTGTGATTTTATGTCTTTGGAAAAACATGTCAGGAGTTTAATTGTGGAAGAAGTCATTAAATGAGTGAATAAATTCAAAAAAAAACTTCAAGGGCTCAGCTTATCATCTAACCTTCCTTTTAATGCCAAAAATGTTGTCTATGCTAGACCCACAAACATTTAGGGGATCTCCCCGATATGAAGTCCCAACTATACCTCACACCGTTTGGAGTAGGAGTCCCAACAATGGAGTGTTAATGGTCTACCTTGTTTTGCAAAACACATAGAGTGGTCCATCATGTCTTCGGTGAGAACAAATGTGTGACCCTATGGAGATTCAAGTGCAAAATATGATGGTTCCAACACACGAAGGGAAAAGAAGGTGCACCCCTTGGAAGCATGTAATAGTAGACAGCTTAGAAGGAACACATGAGCGAAATGACATCACACGAACTAACAAGCGAAGTAGTTCACAAGTTAATGTGACGGATTAACACATCAACATGCATCCAACAAGATTTGTACAAATTCAAATGAAATAGTTCATAAACATATGCGTAATTTAAATAACATACTTTTCACAAGGGTAGCCCTACTATATTCACAATATATGCATGAAAGTGTGTCGTATTTGAGTTTTATTAAAAGTGATAGTTACAAACTTACATACAACATTTTACAAGCCACTTGCCCCAATAGTGGAACTTGAAGTCTACAACACCTTCTCCTCCAAATAATTATACTCCCTCTATGCTACGGAGAAGCCAAGGCTCACATAAAACTCCCAATCTCTCACTAAGCCTAAGCCTAGGCAAAAATTTGGCTCCCAAAAGTCCCTCACATGAGTTATGAGGATATATTTATAGGAAAAGGGGGTGACTCTTGGCATGCCCCCTTTGTGACTCATGGAATCACCTAATGCCTTTTCAAATTCTTACAATATAAATCATTACATTACATATGACTCTTCACATTCCAACAAGGACACTTGGAATTTCACTTTTACAATATTTAAAAATAATATTACATTTTCCACTTGTACCCATTAAAGACAAAATTATAGGGTAGAGACAAATTGATAACCTAACAAGACCAAAAAAGATGATGCTACAGTTGTGGTGAAATCAAGTCGAACAAATTTGACTTGATGCTTCCTGGTCACATATTAGTGCCATGCTTGGTACTGTTCGATGGTATCCCCAAACTGCATGATAGTGTCAGACTGGAAGCAATATCTTGCCTCCATGGCATCTAGGTAAAATGTCTTGGAACCCGTCTGAACCTATTTCTCAACCAGGAGAAACATTTTTATAATCTTAACAGGACCACTGATGTAGGTCTCAATTATCTATTTATTCAGCTCAAATTCCTCCTAGGTGGAAATCTTCTTTAGTTACTCCAAGTACTAATCGATCTACTGTCGGACTTGGAATTTGTGTTTACTCTCGACGAGTGTACCAACTGATGGGATCCCATGTATTCTCACCCTGAAACCCAAACTATTATATAACCGTACATACGAGGCCTGCATGTTTTTGATGAATGAGGCGAGTCACTTTTTCTTCTGGATCAACATCTGAACTCTTACTTTATCTAACTATGCTTGCGGCTTCATCTTCTTCACCAGTGTAACTGGTGCCCCCATGTATCGAATTTTCCGATCATTCTTGGCCATGATGGAAGACTTCACATTCTTAAGGATATTGAAAAACACTCTGTTCTATCATTGGAAGTCCTACAAGCGCAAAAATTCTTTATGTATGGTCACCAGATCCTCATAAATATCCTGCATAGTCTCTCCTAACTTGGATAATTCAACCAGTGTCACAACTCTCATATATTTGTAGAAATTTTAATACAATTATGTATTGTCGAATTCTCCAAATCTAACAATAATATGCCATTGTTAAATACAAAATCCTTCTACTTAAATCTTTGTGGAAATTTAATCGCCAATTGCAAACACATGAATAAAAATCAATCACACATAAAATAGATGTTTTTATCGGGAAAGCATAATGCTAAAAGCCCCACTATCATATATTATGTATACATCATGGATCATGAAACAACCTCATACAAAACTCTACCCCAATAGCTCTCAGTACAATATACAATCGTCTCACACTGTCATGCAAAAATTGGCATAAACATGCACCAATTTACTGCCTCTTGACATACTGCCTCCACTGCGCAATCCCTACTGATGAAGATCCCTGAATGAATTCTATCTTGCATTTCCTTGACTGAGAAATCCTCATTGGCATCTCCAATGTGTGTTTGGTTTCTCTTGTGCGTCCACTATAGTCACAACTGATAGTCAAACAGACCCTTTCACCTATCTCTCAATTGGGTCTCCACTGGATCTAACATGCATGTAGTTAATAGTAGTATTTTTTCAGTTGCATGTGATACCACTACTTGTGAATTAATTAAATAATTAACTCACTGATCTCTCACTAGTGTATCTTTAGTTACAACTAGTTACAACTAGAACAACTGATTTTAACTCACTTAACTGAGTTAAAATAAATAAAAACTCACATAACTACACATCCAACTATGTTACAACTTTGTATCACTCAGTTACAACGAAGTCCACTCTGCATGTCCCACCAACCAACCTTAGAACTCGTAATTCCTTCATTCAACTACTTTGCCACATTAGTTAACTGAATTCAAGTGCTTCAAGAGAATAGATTATTATTTATTGTCTAATTATTATTAAGGGCTAATAATAATTGACATCCGATATATTTTAGACATGCGATCTATAAATAGACTTCACCCCTGCATCTAAAAATAGAATCTCATCTATAAATATAATTTTCTCAACCATCTATAAATAGAATCCCACTATAAATAGAATATTCTCACCATTCTAAAAATGGACATACACGTAAAACTAGCCTGCAGGCACCAACTAGTGTAGGTGCTTAATTTTCACTAGGATCATCATCCTGTTGAATCTCAACACTCCCTCTCAACAAGAAAGGGATTATCCTTCACCCTGATCCTGTCTCTATGGTATTCGAATTTGCTCCTGGTGAGCACCTTCGTCAAGATATGTGCATCCTGATCTTCCGTAGGAATGTACTAAAGCAACATGATCTTCTGCTGCACACAATATCTGATATGATGATACAGGGTATCTATATGCTTAGATCTATCATGAAACACATGATTAATAAAGAGCTTAATGCAACTCTGATTATCACAATGAATCATTGTAGGATCTAAATGAGAACAAAAAAAACTAACCAGGATCTTCCTCATCTAGATAGCCTCACATGCAGCTTGACGTGCTCCCATGTATTCCGCTTCCACTGAACTAAGTGCCACAAATATCTATTTCCTGTTGTACCAAGAAAAAACTGTAGATCTAACACTGAAAACACCTCCTGATGTGCTCTTTCTGTCCGTTGGGCTGCTTGGCCAATCTGCATCTATGAAGCCATGCAACTTCACCTCATTTCACCTCATTTGTTTGTTTGTACCATAAGTCATACTCAGATGTGCCCCTGAGATATCTCAATACATGCTTGCCCGCCTTCCAAAAGAGCTTGGTCGGCTTAACCATCACTTTACTAAGTTGGTTCACTTCATAGCATATGTCTGGTCTTGTATTAACTAAATACATGTGTGAACCCACCAACTATCGATAGATAGTAGCATCCACTACCTCTCCAGATGTAGTGTCCTCTTTCCTCTAGTTTCCTCGAAGAGGAGTATTCATGGGTTTGCAGCCCTCCATGTGAAACTTACCAAGTATCTCCTAGGCATACTTTCCTTGAGACACAAAAATTTCACCTTCTTGCTGCCATATTTTCAATCCAAGGAAATAGTGAAGGAGGCCCATATCCTTCATCTCAAAATCCTTTGCAATGTCCTCCTTGCATGAGTGTATCAGATTCTCATCACCAATCAATATTAAATCATCAAAATAAATAAAAATGATTGAAATCTTACCCTCCACCACAATCTTGTATAGCTTTGCATTCGCCTTACTCTTGGTGAAGGCGAGTCTAGTGAAATAACTGTCGATCTGAGTGTACCAAGCATAGGGTGCTTGCTTCAGCCCATACATCACTCTTTTGAGTCTTCACACATGCAAATCGCTACTAAAGATCTAAAATCCTTCAGGCTGCTCAATTTATACTTATTCCTCGATGATCCCATTAAGGAACACAGTCTTCACATCCATATGATGAATGTGCCAACCCATATGTGCTAAGAGAGCAAGGATGGTCCTTATGGAAGAATACCATCCAACAGGTGCAAAGGTTTCTTCATAATCAATCCCCTCGATATATGAGAAGCCCCAGTCCACAAATCATGCATTATACATGTCAACACTCCCATCAACAACTTGCTTTACCTTGTAGATCTGTCTTGAACCTACCACTGATTTATCAACCGACCTTGGAACAATTACCCAAGCACTGTTTCTGACAATGGAGTCATACTCCTCCACCATTGCATCTACCCATGTGGGTGCCTACACTACTTCCTGAAGGGAAGATGGCTCAGTAACAAGACATTTTGTCATGACAACCATGTATCTAGTGAATCAGTGAGGAGACTGTCTCTATCTACGTTGTCAAGTAGGGACTCCTACATTTTGTGCCGCATCAAGCTTGAGCCTCTCAGCTTCTGTGGCATGCCTTCTACTAATTATGATGTTTGTCTTTGCATGAGTGGACTCCTCCACTCCATGAACCTCCTCCTGTGGTTGATCCACATCTAGAGACTCATCTTTGGGAACAAGCAGTTCCTCCTCTTCAGGCAAGTCTAGCTCCCTCTCAAGAGACAACTTCATGGCTTTCTTCTCATTGAATTTTATATCTCGTCGCACAATAGTCATTCGACTGTTTGGAAAATACACATGATAATTATGGGTTGTTTTTGTGTACCCCACAAATATCCAAACTTTAGTAGTCGGCTCTAGCTTCTTCCTGGCATTCTTGGTCACATGCACATAAACAGATGGGACAAAGATCTTAAAGTGGAAAACATCCAGTTTCTTACCAGTAAAAGCTTCTTCAGGTGTACTCATGCCAAGTACTCTATGAGGACAACAGTTTTGCACATAAACTACAATGTTGCATGCTTCTGCCCACAAGTGCGTTGGTAGGCCCTGATCATGCAACAACCACGATCATTTTTTTCTTCCTCTCTGCAACCCCATTCTGCTGTGGCTTATGAGGCACTATGAGTTCTCTTTGAATTCCTTCTTTGCTACATAAGTATTTGAATTCATTCGAGATATATTCACCACCATTATCGCTTCGTGGAGCCTTCACTTTTTTCCTCGACTCTTTCTCCACCAATGCTTTAAACTCACAGAACTTTGAGAATGTTTGATCTTTCTTCTGCATGAAGAAGATCCAACATCTACGAGAATAGTCATCAACAAAAATAACATAATACATATGTTTTTATGTTGAAGCAACCGAGAATGGTTGAACTCTATCCAAGATCACTGAAGCACGGTTCTCCTTTTCATGAAAATTGGTCTTCACAAACTTACCCATAGTACATCCCTTTCACTAATCTATCTGTACAAGTGTACCCTTTCAAATACTAGTATAAATCTTCGGCAAAATATTCAGGGGGCCATGGTGAAGATGGTCAATCATCTGTGCCATAATTCGCCCTCATCTCGGCTCACCGCTTCTTCTTCTTTGCCCACCATTGCAGCACAACCATCTACCTCCAACTTGTAGAGATTCTTGACTCGAATCCCTATCCTCTTGGTTTGACCCATTTTTTTATGTCACAGGAAATATTTTCCATCACTGAAAACAACGTCATAATCTCTGTCCTCCAACATCGTGACTGAGACCAATTTTTTCTTCAAACTTGGAACATGCATAAACTCTTTCAACATAAATGGTTTACCTGACTCCCTCTCAAAGGTAATGGTACCAATTCCAGTCGCACTTTATCATCTATCATTTCCCATCTCTATATGCATTTGGAGATCTTTCTCCTCCAAGTCACTGAAAAGCTCCTTATCTCCCATCATGTGGAAGGAAGCACCACTATCAAGATACCACATCGATCCCATTGTGATTGAATCAAGCATACGATCAAAGAGAAATAAAGTTAAAATTGTGAGGCAAGGGCCTCACCAGCTGCAGCTCCAACATCCTTCTTGTTCTTCTTTTTCTGTGGGTAGTTAGTGGCGAGATGCCCCTGTTCGTGACAGTGAAAACACTTCACCTTGGACAAATCCAGCTTCTTGCCTTTAGCCTCAGATTTTGAGTGGAATTTCTTCCCCTTCTCTTTCCTTGCTTTGGTAACCAAAGAAAAATATTCTTCATCATCATGCTTTGATGAAGAGTCATCCCCGGTGTTTTGCTTGAACTCATCCTCCACTAGATCTGACCACATTCGCTCCCAATCCGGCATTTTTCCTGTTCGTTGATAGAGTCTTAATAACTGTGCCAACTCTTAGGAAGTCCCAAGACAGCCAATATCACAAAATCATCATCATCAACCTTTATTTCCACACTCCCCAGTTCATCCCGTAATAGGACAAATTTTGTGAGATACTTAGGAATATTTTTTACGTTTTCCATTTTGATTTTTCTGAGTTTATCCTTCAACACCAATTTCCTATGGTTGCTGCTGCTTTGGAAAAGATCTGTCAAATCCTTCCACATTGAAAATGGAGTGAAGTTCCCATGAAGGCTTGAGACAATATGGTCTCTCACACCTTCCAACAGAATCCTTCTCGTCTTCACTACTTTCTTTTTCCATGCATCAAGTAATGCAACATCCGTCGAAGTGGGCTTAGGAAGATCACTATCGATGAATTCCTTCAAGCCATCATCTTCAAGCACCGCCTCCATCCTATCCTTCCATAAAATGTAGTTCAATTTTCCCTCGAGTGCATACTCTAACCACAAACCATTGAAATCCATTTCAATGTTTACTCAATTGTCGCACCAAGAAATTCTTGCAGCAAATTTGATTTGTTTTCACCAACAAACTCAGCTACTCCTTCAATATTGCAATCTTTTTAGCTATGATACCATGTAGAGATTTTAATACAATTATGTTTTTCCAGATTCTCTTGATCTAACAATAATATGCCACTATTAAATACAAAATCCTTTTACTTAAATCTTTGTAGAAATTTAATCGCCAATTGCAAACACATGAAGAAAAATCAAACACACATAACACAGATGTTTTTACCAGGAAATCATAAAGCTAAAAAACCCACTGTCATATATTATGTATATATCATGGATCATGAAAAAATATCATACAAAACTATACTCCCAGAGCTGTCAGTACAATATACAATCGTCTCACACTGTCATACAAAAATCGGCATAAACATGCACCAATTTACTGCCTCCTGACAGACTACCTCCATTGCGCAATCCCTGCTGATGAAGATCCTTGAATGAATTCTATATTGAATTTACTTGACTTTGAAATCCTCATTGGCATCTCCAATGTGTGTTTGGTTGCTCTTGTGCATCCACAATAGTCACAACTGATAGTCAAACAGACCCTTTCACCTATCTCTCAATTGGGTCTCCACAGGATCTGACATGCATGTAGTTAACAGTAGTATTTGTTTAGTTGCATGTGATACCACTGCTTGTGAATTAATTAAATAATTAATTCATTCACTGATCTCTCACTTGTGTATCTTTAGTTACAACTAGTTACAACTAGCACAACTGATTTTAACTCACTTAACTAAGTTAAGCCAAATAACAAATCACATAACTATGCATCCAACTATGTTACAACTTTGTATCACTCAGTTACAATGAAGTCCACTCTGCATCTCCCACCAACCAACCTTATAACTTGTAATTCCTTTAGTCAACTGGTTTGCCACATCAGTTAACTGAAATCAAGTGCTTCAAGAGAATAGATTATTATTTATTATCTAATTATTATTAGGGGCTAATAATAATTGACATCCGATATATTTTAGACATGCGATCTATAAATAGACTTCGCCCATGCATCTAAAAATATAATCTCATCTATAAATAGCATTTTCTCAACCATCTATAAATAGACTCCTGCTATAAATAGAATATGCTCACCATTCTAAAAATAGACATACACCTAAAAATAGCCTGCAAGCCCCACCTAGTGTAGGTACTTAATTTTCACTAGGATCGTCATATTGTTGAATCTCAACACTCCTTCTCAACAAGAAAGGGATTATCCTTCACCCCGATCCTATCTCTATGGTATTTGAATTTTCTCCTGGTGAGCGCCTTCGTCAAGATATGTGCATCCTGATCTTCCGTAGGAATGTACTGAAGCAACATGATCTTTCACAGCACATAATCTCTGATATTATGATATATATATATATATATATATATATATATATATATATATATATATATATGTATATATATATGCTTAGATCTATCATGAAACACATGATTTTTTAAATCGAGAGTTTAATGCAACTCTAATTATCACAATGAATCATTGTAGGATCTAAATGAGAACCGAACAAACCAACCAGGATCTTCCTCATCCAGATAGCCTCACATGCAACTTGACTTGCTGCCATGTATTCTGTTTCCGCTGAATTGAGTGGCACAAATCTCTATTTCCTGCTGTACCAAGAAACAACTATAAATATGATACTTAAAACCCCTCCAGATGTTATCTTTATGTCCGTTGGGTTTCCTGCCCAATATGCATCTGTCAAGCCATGAAACTTCACCTCATCTATCTATATTTACCATAAGCCATACTCAGATGTGCCCCTGAGATATCTCAAGATATGCTTGCCCGCCTTCAAAAAGAGCTTGGTAGGCTTAACCATCGCTTGACTAAGCTGGTTCACTGCAAAGCATATGTCCAGTCTTGTATTAACTAAATACCTGAGCAAACCCACTAACTGTCGATAGGAAATAGCATCCACTACCTCTCCAAATGTAGTGTCCTCTTTCCACAGTTTCCTAGAAGAGGAGTATCCATGGGTTTACAACCCCCCATGTGAAACTTACCGAGTATCTCCTGTGCATACTTTCCTAGAGACACAAATATTTCACTTTCTCGTTGCCATATTTCCAATCCAAGTAAATAGTGAAGGAGGCCCATATCCTTCATCTCGAACTCCTTTGCAAGGTCCTCCTTACATGAGTGTATCAGCTGCTCATCACCAGTCATTATTAAATCATCAACATAAAGAACAATGATTAAAATCTTACCCTCCACCACAATATGGTATAGGTTTTCATCCACCTCATGCTTGGTGAAGCTAATTCTAGTGAAATAGTTGTCAATTTGAGTGTACCAAGCATGGGGTGCCTTCTTCAGCCCATACAATGCTCTTTTGAGTCTACACACATGAGACTTGATACTGAAGATCTCAAATCTTTCAGGTTGCTTAATATACACTTCTTCCTCAATGATCCCATTAAGGAATGCAGTCTTCACATCCATATGATGAATGTGCCAACCCATATGTGTTGAGAGAGCAAGGATGGTCCTTATGGATGAATATCGTTTGACAGGTGAAAATGTTTCTTCATAATCAATACCCTCAATATGTGAGAAGCCCCAGGACACAAATCTTTCCTTATACTTCTCAACACTCCCATCAATAGTTTGATTTACCTTGTAGATCCATCTTGAACCTACCACTGATTTATCAATCGGCCTTGGAACAATTTCCCAAGCACTGTTTCTGACAATGGAGTCATACTCCTCCACCATTGCATCTATGCATGTGATCTTTTGTACTGATTTTTGAAAGGAATATGGCTCAGTCAAAATACATTTTCTCATGAGAGCCATGTATCCATTGAATCGACAAGGAGACTGTCTCTGTCTACGCTGTGAGGTAGGGACTCCTACATTCTGTGCCGCATCAAGCTTCAACCTCTTAGCTTCTATGGTACACCTTCTGCCAGTTCTTATGTTTGGCTTTGCATGAGTGGACTCCTCCACTCCATGAACCTCCTCCTGTGAATGATCCACATCTAGACACTCATATTTGGGAATAAGCGGTTTCTCCTCCACATGCAAGTCTAGCTCCCTCTCAAACGATAACTTCATGGCTTTCTCCTCATTGAATTTTATATCCCATCGCACCACAGTAATTTAACTGTTTGGAAAATACACACGATAATTTTGGGGTGTTTCTGTGTACCCCAAAAACATCCCAACTTCAGCAATCGGCTCCAGCTTCTTCCTTGTGTTGTTGGTCACATGCACATAAACAAATAAGCCAAAAATATTAAAGTGAGAAACATCCAGTTTCTTACCATTAAAATTTTCTTCAGGTGTACTCATGCCAAGTACTTTATGAGGACAATAGTTTTGCACATAAACGGCAGTGTTGCATGCTTTTGCCCACAAGTGCATTGGTAGGCCCTGATCATGCAACATAGCTCGTGTAACACCCACGATCATTCTATTCTTCCTCTCTGAGAACCCATTCTACTGTGGGTTATGAGGTGGTATGATTTCTCTTCAAATTCCTTCTTTGCTATAGAAGTATTTGAATTCGTTCGAGATATATTCATCACCATTATCGCTTTGCAGAGCCTTCACTTTCTTCCCCGGTTCTTTCTCCACCAATGCTTTAAACTCACAAAACTTTGAGAATGTTTGATATTTCTTATTCATGAAGAAGATCCAACATCTACAAGAATATTCATAAAAAAATAACATAATACCTGAGTTTTTCTATTGAAGTAACCGAAAATGGCCCACACACGTCTCTGTGAACTCTCTCCAGGATCAATAAAGCACGGTTCTCCTTTTCATGAAAGGTGGTCTTCACAAACTTACCCATAGTACATCCCTTGCACTGATATATCTGCGCAAGTGTACCCTTGGGAAGTCCAGTATAAATCTACTGCAAAATCTTCAGGGCGCCATGGTGAAGATCGCCCAATTGCATGTGACATAATTTTCCCTCATCCCGGCTCACCGCTTCTTCTTTTCTGCCCACCATTTCAGTGCAGCCATCTACCTCCAACTTGTAGATATTATTGACTCAAATCCCTATCCTCTTTGTTTGACCCATTTTTTTATGTTGCAGGAAATATTTTCCATCGCTGAAAACAACGTCATAACCTCTGTCCTCCAACATCGCGTCTGAGACCAAGTTTTTCTTCAGACCTGGAAAATGCATAAAATATTTCAAGATAAATGGTTTACTTGAATCCCTCTCAAACATAATGGTACCAATTCCGGTCGCACTATATCATCCATCGTCACCCATCTCTTTATGAATTTGGAGATCTTTCTCCTCCAAGTCACTGAAAAGCTCCTTATCTCTTGTCATGTGGAAGGAAGCACCACTATCAAGATACAACACCGATCCCATTACGCTTGAAACCAAGCATGCAATCAAAGAGAAATCAAGTCAAATTGTGAGGCATGGGCCTCACTAGCTGCAGCTCCAGTAGCCTTCTTGTTCTTCTTTTTTTGTGGGCAGTTAGTGGCGAGATACCCATGTTTTTTACAGTGAAAACACTTCACCTTGGAAAAATCCATCTTCTTGCCTTTAGCCTCGGATTTTGAGTGGAATTTATTCCCCTTCCCTTTCCCTGATCTATAATCCAAAGCACAATCCTCTTCATCGTCATTCTTTGATGAAGAGCCATCCCTGGTGTTCTGCTTGAATGCCTCCTGCACTAGATCTGACCACAATTGTTCCCAATCTTGCAGTTTTTCTTGTTCGTTGAAAGAATATTGATAACTGTGCCAACTCTTAGGAAGTCCCAAGGGATCCAAGCTCACTAAATCATCATCAAAAACCTTGATTCCCACACTCCCCAATTCATCCCAACTTTGGACAAACTTTGTCAGATACTTTGGAAAAGATCTGTCAAAGTCTTCCACATTGCAAATGGAGTGGCTTTCCCATGAAGACTTGAGACAATATGGTCTCTCACACCTTCCAAGAGAATCCTTCTTGTCTTCGCTACATTCTTTTTCCATCCATCAAGTAATGCAACATACATTAAAGTGGGCTTAGGAACATCACTGTCAATGAATTCCTTCATTCTATTATCTTCAGGCACTATCTCCATCATATCCTTCCATGCAATGTAGTTCGAGCTGCCCTCAAGTGCATACTCTAACTGCAAAACATTGAAATCCATTTCGATGTTTACTCAACTGTCACACCAGGAAATTTGTGCAGCAAATTTGTATTGTTTCCACCAACAAACTCAACTACTACTTCATTATTTCAATCTTATTAGCTGTGATACCATGTAGAAATTTTAATACAACTATGTATTTCTAGATTTTCCTGATTTAAAAATAATATTCCACTATTAAATACAAAATCCTTCTACTTAAATCTTTGTGGAAATTTAGTCGCCAATTCCAAACACATGAAGAAAACTCAAACACACATAACACAAATGTTTTTACTAGGAAATCATAAAGCTAAAAACCCCACTATAATATATTATGTATATATCATGGATCATGAAATAATCTCATACAAAACTCTACTACAATATCTGTCAGTACAATATACAATCATCTCACACTGTCATACATAAATTTGCATAAACATGCACCAATTTACTGCCTCTTGACAACCTGCTTCCACTGCGCAATCCCTGCTGATGAAGATCCCTGAATGAATTCGATCTTGCCTTGCCTTGACTGCACAATCCTCATTGGCATCTCCAATGTGTGTTGGTTGCACTTGTGCATCCACTATAGTCATAGGTGATAGTCAAATAGGCCCTTTCACCTATCTCTCAACTGGGTCTCCACTGGATATGTTAGGTCCCTATATCACTAGTATACTCCCTTATTAGTGTTAGTGTAAACCCCTTATTGTTATTATTGTACCCTTGTAACCCCCATTTTGTTATTATTGTGCCCATAAAATTATTATTGTTAGGTCAGCTAGGATTACATTGTGGCCCACTAGGATTACATTATGGCCCCATGGACTCCTATATATAGAAAGGAGGTTTTGTGAATTGTATCATCCAAGAATTCTTCATTTATGTAATGTATTAGAGGTTTCCCCCTCGAAGTGGCTCATTTCTAAGGCGTTGATATCTCTTTTCATCTCTTTTTGGAGCTAGTTACACAACATTTGGTATCAGAGCTTTGGATTCTAGGGTTTCGCTGCTCCAAACAGGTCATTGTGGCATTTTTGCTATAAATATTTTTCTACGAAGGTTCAGAAGCTCAAATTTTTAGGCTGCGAAGCCAAAATCCTGAGGAGGATTGTCTAAAAATTTTAGAGCTTGGTTCACAATATTTTCAGAGATATGATCTGTGGAAGTTAGGTATTTTTTCGGGCTCCTAAACAGGTCATCGTGGCATTTGCGCTATAAATTTTTTTCTACTGTGGTTCAGAATCTGTGTTGGCATATGTTGTCCTTGATGGAAACCTACTTGATGAAGTTGATGGTAACCTACTTGATGAAATAATATTGTTGGCACTATGATGTAGAGTGTTGTCCTTGATGGCAACCTACTTGATAAAGTTGATGACAACCTTCCTGATGAGTTAAAGGGGAGATTATTGGCAATGTGATAGAATGTGTT
Source organism: Pinus albicaulis (assembly GCA_034641835.2). Lineage (NCBI taxonomy): Eukaryota > Viridiplantae > Streptophyta > Pinopsida > Pinales > Pinaceae > Pinus > Pinus albicaulis. Next base: position 975,384,455 of record CM076577.1, on the reverse strand, counting down.
GACTTTGATGGAACCTGCTTAATGAATTTGTTCGTGATGGAAACTGAATTGATGAGTTGTTAAATGTAAATCTAATGTATCTACAGATCAGTTCAGAAGTAGCAGAAGAAAGGAATTGAGAAAGTGCCAGAATAATGATAAATAAGTTATGCTACAAAGCATACGCGGGTTTGTTAAGGTGAAGTAGCGTATGCACGTGGAAAAGTACGTGCCAAGTCGCGTATGCCCTTTTGCACTCCAAATTTAGAATACCAATGGGTGTTACCATGGTATTGACCCATTTTATTGAGCGCTTGATTATCTATTTGATCCCGTCCAGGAATACCATCGGAAGTGGTGTGGTTTTGGCTCATGGTATTGATAAAGGCTAAACCTATATAAGGAGTAAAGAATAATAGTGCAAGGTGTGCATGAGTAAGGTTGGTGAATGAATAAATCTCTCTAAGGAATATCTGCATGGATGAACTCTATTCTTGATTGATAGATTTGAATCTATGATGCACCTGTGAAGAAAATGATGAAGAGGGATCTCTAGATCTGAAATGTATATGTATTTTCTAGATCTATTTATGGAATTTTTACATCTGAGATGAGGCGAAATACTTTCTGAAGTAAAGGATGAAATTTGAGTTGTTTATCTGATCTGAAGAGCTGCACAGTCATGAAAAGTTACAGATGTATACGCAGGTTCGCTTCAGTAAAAGCGTGTGTATACGCGGGTCTGCTTAAGGAAAAGTGTGTATGGGTAGATAGGGTTTTCTAAAAAATGCACAGAAATATACGTGGGTTTGTGTGCATGAAAGCGCGTACATACGCAGGTTCAGTGAAGTAAAAGCGCGTATGGAATCTAGGGTTTGCTGAAGTAAGTGGAATGAAATGTCTGATCTGTTTTGTTGTTTTACTATTATCTGTCAATGATGTCTTGATACAGAACTGGGTTGTTTGAATGATGAATATGCTTCTGATTATGTTAATTGAAGATCAAGTCGTTGGTTGATTGGTTGATGATTCAATGAATGAATTGATGGGGTTATAAGTTTCAGTTTGATGAATGTTGAGCTTAAATGTGTGGAGTGGGTCCACTCTAGAAATATGATGAAAAGTGGCCTACAAGTTGAGTTGGATGGAAGCTATTGGATCCAGTATGAAAATTGATGAAACGTGGTCCATGGTGGTGCTGAGGGTCGAAGCCTTCAATGAGGGGGTTGTAGCTCCCTTCCAGTGGTAGCTGGTAAACGAGTGCAGGGGGTAGTGGCTCCCTTCCAGGTGAGGCTGGTAAACGAGTGCAGGGGGTTGTAGCTCCCTTCCAGGTGAGGCTGGTAAACGAGAGCAGGGGGTTGTAGCTCCCTTCCAGGAGAGGCTGGTAAACGAGAGAAGGTTGTAGCCTTCTGCAGGTGGGTGCCTGCGTGCTGGTATGAGTCTGTGCCAGTACATGGTTGTACGATGTTTTCTTTATAGTAAAATATTGAAGACTGAGATGATGGCAGCAGTGGTTTTCTCCTGACTTGGGTTTCCACCTTAAATCTTGGTGTTCATGTGTGTTGTTTATGTGTGATGGTTTATTCTGTTATTACTGCACATGCTTACTGCTAACTAAACATCTGATGAATAAATGATGCATAGATCTAAGTAAAGAATTAAATGCATAATAATATCTCTGTATATACGCGAGTTTTATGAAGGATATCCGCGTGTATACGCGATTTTATTTTAGGAAATTAGCATATGGGTTTTAAAGGAAGAAAAAGTATAAAGTGTTGAGTATGCCCTAAATACTGATTCACCCCCCCTTCTCAGTATTTTTTCCAACAATTGGTATCAGAGTAGGTCCTTTTGCAGAAGCTTGATCGCTTGAAGGAGATCCGTCGCAATGGGAAGGAAGCAAAAGAAGAAGGCTACTCAAAAGGAGATATCTCAGAAAACAGGTGCAGCAGAAAATGAAGAAGATACAATAGGTATTGAATGTGGTGTGATTCACTTTCTTGTGCATACAATGGTGAAAATAGTGAAAGTAATGTTATGGATCTAGAAGAAGCTCTTAAGATTAAATTTGAAGATCATCAAATATCATTTAAAGAGAGAGAAGTTATCTACAATGAGATGATCTCTAAAGGACAGATAGAAATATTGAATGGTCAGATAGACAAGTATCAAAGGTTGTACAATTATGCAACCAATCGAAATAAAAGACTTGAAGCAGAAATCATCGATCTAAATGAAGATCCGGAAAAATCAAATAAGAAGAATGAAGAACTTGAAGCAGAAATCATCTCTCTAAAAGCAGATCTTGAAGCATCAAATAAGAAGAATGAAGAACATCTACAATCATTTGAAAAAGAAGGACGTGAAGCAGAAATCATCTCGCTCAAAACAGATCTGGAAAAATCAAATAAGAAGAATGAAGAACTTCTTCAAATTTTTGAAGAACAAGAAAATGGGCTGAAAGAAGAGATTTTAAAACTGAATGATCAAGTAAAAGAAGGAAGAAGGATCGAAGAAAGTATGAAGAAGCAATGCCAAAGATTGGAGGATGAGGTAAACATTCTAAAAGGTAATTTAGAAGAAAAAGATAAACTCTTGAGGTTTCAAGATAGTACCAAGATTCTGGACAATATTCTTAGTAGTCAAAGGTCTCCCTCTGTTAAATTTGGTCTTGGTTTTCATGAATCTGTTAAAGTAGAATCTAGTTCACCAAGAAGTGCTAAAGATTCAAAGGATATCAATGCAAAACCTGAAGTGTTGGAAGAAACAAAAGGTCAACCGACAATCATGAACTCTCAAAAGAAATCATTCCCTCCTAACTATAGAAGCATCAATAATGTTGAATGCTTTAAAAGTCTTAATTATGGGCATGTTGCAGCCAATTGCAGAAGCAGATCATTTCAGTCACATACAAACAGATTCTACACAGAGAGGTACTCTAGTTTCTTCAAGGGATATTGTTTTTCATGTAGCAAGTATGGTCATAAAGCAGCTGATTGCAATAGAAGAAAGAATAGAAAAACATACTATGATCCTTATGCTTACTTTTCTGGTCACATAAGATGTTATGCTTGTAATAAGTATGGACATGTAGAAAAAGAATGCAGGATGAACAGATCTGAGAAATTGGATAATTTTCAGCACACAATAAGAAAATTCAAGCAAAGCTGGAAAAGGAAGGAGGACCGGTCAGAAACGTAGGGAATATTGACCCTACTGCAGTCATCTGCTTCTAAAGCTTACTTCTCATAATGACTGCAAGATGATGTGAGATACATTCTAGGGATTATTAATGTATCATCACAAGGGGAGCAATGTATGGTGATTCCCATGATTGGTTTAGTGATTCTGGTTATGTTTATATGATGTGAAGAAGACAGGTACAGGTGGTACAAATTCAGGGGGAGATGAAGTTGTGGAAACTTTCAGTGTTTCACTTTCCATACACGGGTTTAGTGAACTAAAGCCGCGTATACACATGAGTTCTGCTAAAGACAGTCGCGTATTCTTTTCTGATAATAAAAACAGGAAGATAGCTAAAGATCAGGAACACAGGTTCAGGGGGAGCATCAGTCTAACAACTAATGATTGCATTGATAGCATTGTATCTGATTATTCCATAGTTCTTTCTCAAATGATGATGACATGATACATGGTTTCTTATGATGAGATTATGGATGATCCTTGATTGCTTTCTGCTGAAAAGTATTTTTTGTTTTCACACATGGATGAGTTGGAAGTCTTATGATTCAGAGATAAGAATAGATCATGCAGATTTTGTTGCTAATGACTTTTGTCACGGTTGATACATTTTATACATAATTCCTATGCATGTTACATCATGATAAATATTGAAGATCTTGGTGATATTAGATCACATGGATGATTGCTTGATTGAAGAAGTTGTTCTAGTATGATAATTCCTCTTGGGAAGAATATGTTGATGCTGCAAAGAGTCTGAAGGCTTGGTTACTAATGTGCTTATGCTACAACTGTTGGATAACACTTGAAAAACATAGCTACATTGTCCCCTATTTCTTCTCTCATATATTCCAGGAAAGCATTTGGATATCTCAAACAGAAGCTGGGAGTAGTCTCTGCCATGCAAAAGATCGGATCTACTTAATTTCAGAAGATTAAATGGGATACGTGGATTTCCTGAAGGATAGTCGCGTATATACGCGAGTTTAGACATAGAAAACCGCGTATGGGTATTTGCTGACAAAATTATTCTAGGTTAGCATTCTTCAGCACAGCTGAAGTACTGTTTGGTATCTCTGATGTTGTATGGTATCTCTGATGATGTTTTAGCTCTTATATTTATGTTTCATTCTCTAATATTGGGTGAAGATGCCTTGATGATTGGCTATTGAAAGTGTTCAGGTTGCACAAAGCTAAGGAGGAGTTTTGGTCATATGGAAAGGATGCATTGGATGCATAGTTTCAAGGGGAGCATTAGCCTTGCTGAATGTAATGCATTGTTGGCATTATGATGATTCTGAAATATGATCTCTTTCTTGAGGTCCTTTTGGTATTTGTTGTAAAAGGTCATATTTGTAATTTGATGAAAAGGTCATGTTGAGACCTATGATGTAAAATGGTAATATTCAGTCATGTAAGGACATGAGTCAAATTTGTAAACCCAATTGGTTGGGTAGTTGAGTTAAAATGTGTAAACCCAATTGGTTGGGTACTTGAGTCACATATGTAAATCCACTTGGTTGGATCATTGATGTAAGTATGAGTCCTTGGTGTTATAGCATCATTTCTCACCTTGACATGATTCATGATTGCTTCATGGCTTTTGGGCACCCATTCCTACAGACTTGGACAAATTAACTTAAAAACAGTGTAAAAATCCCCATACGTGACTATTCCCGTACTTTTCCACATGTATACGCGAGTCCAGCTGCACTTTTCCGCGTATGCCATTAAAATGATTAAAAAATATATAAAAAATCCCTAATTTCGCGCTGGGTTGATGGTTACTCAGGTAGTTCAACCACCCCAGCCCGTGGCCAACTGTTTCCAACTGCTGAAACTACTTGGAGGGACTATAAAAAGCCCTAATGTGTATGGCCTAAGGGAGAGAGAGAATTATTGATATTATACTTTGTTGGTATTCCCTATCCAAGTCTGATTCCCCGTGCCTCCTGCACTTTCCCAGTTCATTATAGGAAACCCTTGTTTCCTTGAGATACACATCCCTTTATATGTTATCTCGTATGCACCAGTTTGGAAGGAGTCTTAGCGAGGCAAGGGCTGGATGGATCCGGACGACGGTCTGCGAAGGCCTTGGAAGGATCAGGTGATCTCTCCACTTGATTACTTTTGTACATGCTATTTATAATACAGAAGTATCATGTTGTTCCCGAAATAAACGTGTTAGTGTATGCTTATATGTATGAGAATATTTGGTTATACAAGCATTCATTATGATTTATTTAATGTTTTATATGAATCTCACTAACATTTAGAGTAGACATATGTTGTACAACCTGTCCTTTGTGCTGGTTTCTTCTTGTTTTTCAGGTTAAGAAGGAAGGACGGTTGCTGGGGGTTTGGACCCCACGTGGATCTACTTCAACCGTAGGACCTACGGGTAACTTTCTCATTCTACTCTGTTTAGTTTTTCTGAACGTGCATGGTTGTGTGAGTCTCTATTAAGTAGCATGCCCCTGCTCTGTGGAGGTTGTACCCCAACCAACCTCTAGGGTGAGATTTCCCCGAAATAGAACTGGCGACTCCACTGGGGATCACACTTTTGTGATTCTCCTGTTGGGTGGTTTCAGCTGTTTGGTAGGATCCCAGCAGTTTTAACTTTCATTTGCAGTCCAGTTTATTTTCTTGCAGTCAGTCTGAAGTCTTGGTGTCTTTTCCAGACTTGTTCATTTTGTTTTTTTTATTATTTACCTTTGCATACGCACCTTCTTTTGCACACAGTCGCATATACACACGAGTTTGTCTGAAGGAAACCGCGTATACGCGAGTTTCCCTTAGAACAGACGCGTATGCACGCTGGTTGCACAACTGTGAAGTAGCGTATACATAGGCAGATTTTGAATTTTTGAGTTTCTTGAATTTTTGGTCCTTTCCGGCTATGGAGACCTGTTTCTACAGTGTCTCTGTACTTACTGGAGTGTGAAGGAAGTGGTTTCATGTCTTTTCTCTCTTTCGTTTGAGTGAAAACTAGTCTTTTGGAAAAGTGTTGTTACTGATGCTGGCACTTCTGGATTGAGTCCCAGGATCGCTTTCTGAGCATTCTTAGTTGTTCTGCTTTATCAGAACAGAGAGCTTCTACTCATTGACTTTCTCCTATCTTTGTGTTTTGCTTCGCATTGCGATTTTTGCTTCGTTTTTGATTGGTTTTCTTGAGTTCCATAGGCTAGGGTTTTGTTCCAATTTTCGAAGAACTTTTCTTGCTTCTTCGGAGTTTTTTGTCGCAGCGAGTTTGCACTATTTGTCTAGGCTGATTGGCTGAGTTTTTGGTATTCTCTTGCTCTTATTGATCTTGCTACGAGTTAGCTTTATAAGGTTTGGGAGCATTGTTGAAGTTTGTGCTTGAAATTCGGTCCCGTTTTGGTTTGGATTTTGATAGTTGTGCTTGGTCTTTTCGAGCTCTTTCCCTATAAAACAAAAAAATCTCAAAAAACATTTGTTTTGCTTTTTGTTTTTGCATTTCAAAAACTCAAAAAACATTTTGTCTTGTTTTTGTTTTTGTTGTTGCATTTTCATTTTCGTTTTGCTATATCTTTTGGAGCTTTTGTGAAGTTTCTTGCTTCTAGTTTTTGACTTGATTTTGAGGAGGAGTTGTCATTTGATTTCTTCTTCTTGTTTTTAAGTGTTTTTGGTGTCTTATATTAAGAGTTCTTGTTTTCGAGAACTAGCTTTTTGGGCCATCAAAAAGGAGTTAAAACTGAAGGATCTTTTTGGGAAATTTCACTCTGTTTTAAGAGATGTTTGCATCCTAGGATTTACATGCTTGTAGTCATTTGCATTTAGGTGCATTTCAACATTTAGTTAGCTTCTTAGTTTTTGTGAGTGTGAGTTTGTTTTTTGAAAAGAAAAATACATTTTTAGTCTCGTAGAACCTGTATAGAGATTACTTTTCATCGAAAGACAAAGAACTGCATGTGCATGTAGTCAAGTTTTTATTAATTTCTTTTGCGTCAAAAACACCATTGGTTTCATCTCCATATCCTTGTGACTTAATATAACAGCCCTTAAAATAAGCGATTTAATCTAAAATCAAACTAGCAAGTTTTTCTAAGTTTCAATCACCAACTAGCTAGGTTGTAGGGCCTTGGAATAGGTGAGTGGAGAGTTAACTCTCCAAGGCCGCTCAAACAAACATAGAAGTTTATTAATTGAGCGAAATCCAACTCCGTGAGGTGGACTGGGAAAGCTCTCATCCGAGAGTCAAGCGCGAGGGGAAGTGAAGGTTGAGAAGAGGGATACCCCCCCTCCGATTAGCTGAATCTGACCTCAAGACCGTTACGCCCAGCTTCTGATACTGATTGGTGTCCATAGTTGCCACTCCTAGGTTCCACACAGGTGACTGCGGGGGGGAATACCCGTGGTACCTGAGGCAGACGTCACATCACTTTCAGCAGTACTTCTGGGGGGTGCCCTTGCGAAGCTTGGGTGCTTGAGCCGGCAAAGGCTGTCGTTTGGAGGTCGGCGTAACTGTTTCTGATACCTTCGCTAGTTGTTCTGGGCCCTAATCATCCCAGACTGCTTTCGGGAGGTCCTATACTTCGCTTGCTTGTATTTTGGTGTCCGGTCCTCATCACCCGGAGCGGAAATACTTGGAGGCTGTTTGCTTGCTGTATCTCAGGGATTTTTATTTTAGTGAGTGCTCTTTGCTCCTAGCTTTCCTAGCTTTTCACTTTTTTGAGTCTAATTTAATAAATCTATAAAAATGGCTGATCAAGCGCCTCGACGTTCGAGGAGAATCCGGGGGTTATCTCCCGAGAGTGCAGAGCCTTATTCGAGAAGGCGTAGGAGCAATTTAGCAGGTGGTTACCACCCTGTAGAGTCTGACGCTGTGGAGAGATATCCTCCACCAAGGTCTGAAGGTTTCGTATCTGATTCCAGTGTCGGTTCCAAGAGGAGCGTTTCGCTCACCTCGCGAGTGTTGTTTCCTCAGGAAGAAGATTTTCAGATAGAAGATATACCTGAGCCTCCTGCTACAGGTCCATCTCCTCTTCCTCCTGATTATCCGTTTGTTGTTCAGTACATCGGATCGGAGTCTGAGAGACCGTCGGACCTTCCGTATCATTCTTATCTTTCGATGGCCACGACTGGGAACGCGGCTTCTACCGTGAGTGCTGCAGGCATTCAGACTCCTGCTTCTGTCGAAGCAGGGGGCACTATTGCTTCATCTTCGATTGCTTCTAGCACTGCTGTGTTTGGCTCTGGGTTCACCCAAGCACATGCTTCTCATTCTGGTCCTTTTTGTTCAGGGATGTCCATTAGTGGAAATCCCTCTTTCTCCTTTTCCGCCGGTGTAGCTGGATCTACGCCCATGTCTAACATGGCTAGTGGATCAGCTTCCTTTCAGGGTTTCCCCTTTGGGACTAGGCATATTCCTAGTTCCAATCCTTCTTTAGGGTCGTTTCCATTTACGTCCCAGACCCAGAGTTTCAACCCTTGGTCTGGGGGGCAAAGTTCGACTAATTTTACGGGATGGAATCCTGTCTTTACTACGGCTGGGGCAGGGAACCAGTTCTTCGCAGGTCATCAAGGGAATGCTTCTTTCCCTTCGTCGAGTGCATATCAGTCCTTTTCTCCTTTTTCTAATGCTTGGAACCCCTATCAGGGGCTTTCCTCTTCAATCAATACTTCAGCGGGGGGAACTGGTCTGGGTTTTGGTAACTTGGCGTGGGGAGGAGGTTCTTCTCCGTTTTCTACGAGTCCTTTCTGGCAGCCTGGTGCCTTATCAAATCCAGGCTATTCTTTTCATAATGTTGGGAATCCATCCCCTCAAGGATGGAATTCTCAGGCTCCACCTCGCTTACCGTTTCTGGCAACGTTAAATTTGCCAGATTTGTCGAAGTTGACTAATGACCCGATTCGATATAGTCCGGGGTGGCCTCCGGTCCCAACCAAACTTCCTTCAGACATTCCAAAGTTTGAAGGTAAGAGTGGGGAGGATCCAGCGGACCACATTACCACTTTCCACTTATGGTGCTCTTCGAACTCCCTGATCGATGACTCGATTAGGTTGAGATTATTTCAACGCACCCTAACTGGGAATGCTGCCAAATGGTATATCGAGCTCACTGGGGGCAGTTTCGCCACATTTGGGGAACTGGCTGTCACATTTCTAAACCATTTTCAGTTGCCTGTCAGATATGAGGCTGGGACCGAACTCCTGGCTAATTTTAAGCAGGATGAGGCAACTCACATTTCTAATCACATTCGGGAATGGAGGAGAAGGAAGAGGCTTATCAAAGCCCATATTCCAGGTGAATTCCTTCTCGAGTAGTTTTTGAAATCTCTGCAGTCAGATATTTCAAAAGATGTATCCCTATCTGGGGTATTTTCTAAGGAGCAGGCCATCTTTAGGGCCCAGCAGTTAGAACTGATCTATTCTCAGTCTGGGATGCTTTATAAGTATTTGCCCAATGCTCCTCGCTCCAAATTGGATTTATCGAAACCCAAACCTGGTCCGCATGGTGACGGGCTTGTCGGATCGGTCAATAGTAGTGAAGCCAGCCTGCTTTCTCAATTGCAGCAGTTGTCTTTACAATCTGCTCCTTCTGGTCAGGCTGTGCCTGCTAGTTCATCACCTTCCCAGTCTTTGTCCATAAATGCTGTCCAAACTTCTGATCCCAAAGGAAATCAACAATCCGATGGGAAGAAGAAGGGACGTAATAACAAGAAGAAGGGCAAGTACGGGAAGGGCAATGCAAATAAAACCAACGAGTGTGTTGGTGAGGGTCAAAAGGAGAAAAAGAAAGTGAAGTTTCCATGCAAGCTTTGTGCTAGAGACCATCTCACGCACCTTTGCCCTAAAATTCAGGATGCTCAGCGCCTGTTATCCCAGCAGGGTTCTTCTAGTTCCCAAGCTGTGCTAACAAACCCTTTTCCCCAAGGGCAGCAATTAGTTGTTGGCGCGAACCAAAATCCTGGGGCTTCCTCTGGAGGTACCCAGGAAGGGGAAATTCCATCGAACATCTTTATGATGAGTGCTCACGTGGATGTTGCTACGAGATCCCGTGATTATGGCGGAGAGGAATCTTCGAAAGCTAGGGAAGTTCCTGATGCTACTGAGCCGCTTCACATTACGAAGCCAACTGTTGAGTCTATGCCTCGGATGCCCAAAGCATCTTCTAAGCGGTCAACGATTAATCCGAACGCGAGGGCTGCCCAGAACTACTCGATTGTAGAAGATCTAGCACAGAGTCCTTGTGCTATGTCAGCTTTAGAGGTACTCCAGTCTTGTCCGGCTCAGCGCAGTGCTTTGCTCACTGGCATTGGGGCTATTGATCCGAAAAATTCTCTTCTGATTACTTTTGATATGAATAATTTTAAGAAGAGACTTCCTCATCACATGGCTTTCCATATTAAATCGTCGTATCGAAAGACCAATATCTTTTGAACGGTTGTTGATGAGGGTGCTTCTACATGCGTCATGTCTCTCGCATGCTGGAAGACACTTGGATCTCCCAAAGCTATTCCATATAGCACAGTTCTTACTGCATTCGATGGTCATTCTCACAGACCTTTTGGTATTGTCCCGGCTTTGCCCATCTGTGTTGGGGGCAAAATCGTTAACATAGAGGTTGAGGTAGTAGATGCAGCCTTGGACTACAACCTTCTGCTGGGGAGGAACTGGATTTATGAGATGGATGATATTGCATCCTCATTATTTCGAATAGTATGTTTCCCCCACGAAGGGAGGATAGTTACGGTGGATCAACTGGACTGTCCTCATGTAGACCTAGATGCGCCTTCTGACTCATTTGTTCCTAAGTTGGATAATACTAAGGCGCCTGTTGAGAATCTAGGAGTTGGAATGTATTCTTCCCTGATGGGTACTTTCGATCTTCCTCCTCCTAAGGTGTCTATTAATGCTATTTCATCCTCCAAGGCTCCCCTTCGAAGAGAGTTCTTTCGAACTCATTATTTTGCGGACCCTTGGACCTTACCTTCTCCTATTGCCACATTAGAAGAAGGTCAAGTGGGTGGAATGGCATTCCCGATTTCTGCAGCTGAGATTGCATATCAGTCTATTGTTGACACTGCAGAATCTGATCCAGCTCCTCTTTCGCCGGAAGAGTTGGATGGTGATGTGGCTCAGGGCGCTTGCATTCAGGGTTCTTCTTACGCAGGGATTGCGCAGATACCACTCTTCCAAGCAGAAGAAACATCACAGAACGATGAAGGTATGAGCTGAAGCAGGTGGGATAGCTTGCATCATCGGTCTTACTTCCTGACTTGAGCGAAGTCGAAACAAGTTTTTCAAGTCCTCGATCTCTGGTCCTGTTCACCAGTCTTGAACCCTTTGGCACCAGCCTGAGGTTTATCTTTGAAGAGACATCGTTGTGATCTCTCCTAATATCGGTGAACATTTCCGGGATCCCAATATATCCCGAGAATGTCTTCATTGGAGCGAAATCTCCGTCGAAGTTCAAATCTATACCGAGCTCTTCAAAGAGTATAGGGATGTTTTTGCTTGGTCTTATGAGGAAATGCCTGGCATAGACCCATCTATCGTCCGGCATGAGATCAAGACGTATGAAAACGCTAAGCCGGTCAGGCAAAAACTTCGTCCGGTTAATCCTAGGAAGGCAGCAGCTATCAAAGCTGAAGTTGAAAAGCTGCTTAAGGCGGGATTCATTTTCCCAGTTCCTCGGACTGAATGGGTTTCAAATCCCGTTCCGGTAGATAAAAAGCAAGGAACGATTCGAGTGTGCATCGATTTCAGAGACCTGAATAAGGCGTGTCCTAAAGATAATTACCCCACACCTTTCATCGATCAGATTATTGACGAGTGTGCCGGTAACGAGATTTTCTCCTTCATGGACGGTTTCTCTGGTTATAATAAAATTACTATCTGTCCAGAAGATCAACATAAGACCGCATTTATTTGTCCCTGGGGTACGTTTTCATATAAGAAAATGCCTTTTGGTCTTAAAAATGCTGGAGCTACCTTTCAGCGGGCCATGTCTTACGCCTTCCACGACATCAAGAATATTATTGAGGCATACTTAGATGATCTAGCTGCTCATTCTCGAAAGAGGATGGATCATCCTGGACACCTCCGGCAAATATTTGAAAGATGTCGTTTTTATAAAATTTGATTGAATCCGAACAAGTGCATTTTCGCAGTTACATCCGGTCGGCTGTTGGGATTTATTGTGTCTAGAGAAGGGATAAGGGTAGATCCCTTCAAGGTTGAGGCAATACTTCGGTTGCCTCCCCCGTCTTCAATCCGTCAGCTTCAAAGTCTCCAAGGGAAGTCTAATTTTCTTCGGAGGTTTATCGTCAACTATGCTGAGATCACAAAGGGATATATGAGACTGTTGAAGAAAGGAGTTCCTTTTCTTTGGGACGACTACGCTCAACGCTCATTCGATGCCTTGAAAAAGGCATTGACCTCTGCTCCTTTACTGAGTCCACCCAATTATAGCAGAGATTTTCTTTTGTATCTAGCTACAGCAGAATCTACCATTGGTATGGTTCTGGTTCAGGAGGATGATGCTCTTATTGAGCATGTTATTTACTACCTTAGTCGAGGACTGGTAGGACCTGAACTTCGATACACCCCGATAGAAAAATTAGCCTTAGCAGCAGTCCATGCTGTGCAGCGACTCCGTCATTACATTATTCTTCGCAAAACTTATGTCTTGGCAGCTGCCAATCCATTTCAGTTTGTCCTCAGCAGGCGAGTGATTGGGGGCAAATATAATAGATGGATTGTGATATTACAGGAATTCGATCTAGAGTTCATGTCTGCCAAATCCAAGAAGTCATTAGTCTTTGTGGAATTGATCTCCGAGTTACCTTGTGGAGAGGAGATGATCTATGATGAGTCCTTTCCGGACGAACACTTGTTTTTGATCTCTCCACAAGATCCTTGGTATGGGGATATCATCATGTATCTCCAGACTGCGAAGTTTCCCTCTTCTTTTTCGAAAGATGAGCGTCATAAGCTGCGTCACTTAGCTAAAAGTTATCTGATTATTGGTGATGCTTTGTACCGTCGAGGGGTTGATTCAATCCTAAGACGCTGCTTAACTTTCGAAGAAGCTGAGGCTGTGCTCAATGATTCTCACAGTGGAGCTTGTGGGGGTCATTTATCTGGGCTTGCTACAGCCCAAAAGATTTTGCGTGTTGGATACTTTTGGCCCTCGATTTTCAAAGATTGTATTGAATCGGTCAAAAGGTGTCATCCGTGTCAGGTATATACTCGAAAAATGCACGCTCATCCAGCTCCGCTTTTTCCAGTCGTTACTGTCGGACCCTTTACAAAGTGGGGTATTGATTATACTACTTGTAACCCGCCTTCGGCAAAAGGTCACAAGTACATTATCGTAGTAGTAGACTACTTTATGAAGTGGGTCGAGGCTATGCCTACTTTTGGGAACGATGGTGAGACTGCTGCTTTGTTCCTTTTCAACCAAGTTATCTCTCGTTTTGGTATACCTAGAGAGATTGTCACTGACCATGGCAGTCATTTTCAGAATAGTATGATGGCTGAGTTGGCTCTCAAATTTGGTTTCCGGCAGGAGCATTCATCTCCATATTATCCTCAGGCCAATGGGCAAGTGGAAGCTGTGAATAAATCCTTGAAGACAATTCTTCAAAGAAAAATTGATAAACATAGATCCAACTGGCATATTATGCTATATCCTACACTTTGGGCATACAGGACGTCAGTTAAAACTGCAACTGGCTTTACTCCGTTTCAGTTAGTCCACGGGGTGGAATCCGTATTTCCCATTGAATGCGAGATTCCTTCCCTTAAATTAGTTGTTGAGCTTCTTCCTGACACTTCTAGTCTGGCAGAGCGGCTTCTTCATCTGGAACATCTTGATGAGCAGCGTCGAGATGCCGCCACGTTGAATGAAGCGCATAAAAGCCGAGTCAAAGTTCAGTACAATAAGGCGGTTAAGCCTAGGATCTTTTCCGAAGGTGACCTTGTTTTGGTCTATGCCCAAGAAAAAGATGCCTTGGGGGCAGGGAAGTTTAAGTCGATGTGGTATGGCCCCTATATCGTTAAAAAGGTCCTTAAGAAAGGAGCGTATACCTTGGTTGACTTCGAAGGGAACGAGTTGCCGGAGCCCCGAAATGGGCTCTATTTGAAGAAGTATTATGCCTAGGCTTTGGCCTGGCATTTTGCTTTGTATATAGTAGTTTTTTTCTTTGTACATATCTGATTGATTTTCGATCTTTGATGAGTTGGTGATGTTTTTAATCTGCTTTGGCAGGTTGTGTTGGATGTAATGAGTCATTTTGGTTTTGCCGATGGTGCTAGTAGACACACCCGAAACTTAGCTTCCGCGGCTTGGGTGCTTCATTATACTTCCGGTCAGCTGTTGGTATCAAGAGGGGTCTGCATTGGTCCTGCTTCCAATAATGTAGTAGAATACATTGCAGTCATTCATCTACTCTCAGAGGCAATATCTTTGGATGTTGATTCGTTGGTAGTTTTCTTGGACTCCCAGCTGGTGGTGTCGCAGTTGAACAACACTTATCGGGTACGAGATCCCTTTTTATTACGATTGTTTTTGAGGGTACGTTTGTTACAAAGGTCATTTCAATTTTTAACATTCATTCATATTCCTCGAGCTGACAATTGGTTTGCTGACTCATTAGCTAATCAAGCATTAGATTGGCACATTAATCATTCCATACAATAAATTTTTAATCATCAAAAACATTATACATTTGATACATTTATCACATCACATCAAATATCGCTGTATATATATCATCGGAGTGTCAAAAAACTTTACAAAATTTGGATCCATAATCTCGTACAAAACTTGGGTTTATGCCCCATCATGTTCAGTCTCAAAAAATATACAGTCATCTAATATATAAAATCTGTCTACTCCTGAGGACCCTGCCCAGAAGTCGTGTTCCTATAGAACATAACTGCAGTGGCCACACGGCGGAAGAATCTAACCCAGTCTCGTGGTACTCCTACCACCCGTCTCTGGATGGCCTCAGGCAAGTCCTCCACGGCAGCCATAGGGATTTGGCGGGTCAGTCCCTCCAAGTTTCTCTGCACGGCCTGGAGAGTCCTGTCTGAGTCCACTGTCTCCGCCTCGCCCCTGCGACGCTTATGGCGCGGTAGGCCCTCAGGACGAACTGGTCCAACATCTGAAACATGATCATTTTTAATTGTCAGTCATTATGAATCCAATCAAAAACATGTTTGTTTTTCATTTTTTCATACATATTTGAAAAAATACAAAAAAATCATATAAGTCAAAATTTTTGCAAAAACTTACCGACTGCTCCCCATGCTATGCCAGGTGGAAGTACTAGATCTGGATCTCCTCGGAAGTCCATCCTGGCATAGGGATAGTCGTCCACTGCGATGATCTGTTCTCCCCACCATAGGAAGAACTCATCATCCCATGTGGTTCGGGGTACTTCGCTGCCCCCCAGTCTCTTCATCATGTCTGCCCAACGGGCAATTCTTGGGTCCCGCGGGCTACTGATAGTCGAGATGACTCTGGGTCTCAAAGCTGGAATCCTCTCAAAGAAGAATGTTGTCAAAATGGTCCCATAGCCAAAGTGTTTGGTCTTTACTTGGAGAATAGAGGTTAGCTGTTGTTTCATGTTCAGTAGCAGGGCTGTGCACCAATCGTAAACATGAGTCAAACACTCTACAGCTATACTCATTTGCGTCCTGGACACCTGATGTAGTGAGGCAGACCCTGCCACTCTGCTGATGGTGAAAAGGAGGATCTTCATGTGCAAATCCCTGATATCTCTAATTGCAATCTGCGATCCAACCTTTTTGGAATTATCTACGCAATATACGTGGACATAATCTTCCACGGTTAACCCTCCCAGGGGTTTTCCATGCAGGTCTACTGGTTCTCCCCTCCTGGAGAGTCCAGTGATGAAATATATATCCTCCACTTCTATGCGTAGTGGCATCTGATCAATTATGAAGCAATCCTGATCTGGTTCCCAGTAATTTACGAGCATTTCTAGCAATCGCACATTACTTTTCATATTGGGCATTTTAAAGAATTTGAACAACCCGCAATTTCGGAGGATGTTTTGCGATGCGCGGTCCTACATGACCTCTTGGTCTACTGCGCTATGTTCACGTTCCCTCCATGAGATGGTCATCCTGAGAAATTTCATCAAAATTTTCATTAGAAACGCTTTTTTGCAATCGGACTTGCGCATACGCGACTTTTCCTGTGCACAGTCGCGTGTATACGCGGGTTTCCTTCATTGAACCCGTGTATGTGCAGGTACACATATTTTAGCAAGGGTTTTAAGGCAAAAAATCACTTAATTTTAATTTCCAAACGGACAAAATGAATAAACAGGATGATTAAGGAGCCTACCTGAAGTTTCACTGAGTTCCGACGGTCGGTTGTTCCTGATTTGATGAAACAAGTTTTTTGCTCCAGAGCACTTTTCCAAATCAGCTATGCAATAATGAACCAATTGAGACGTAATTTGTCTATTTATGGCTAAAAAGTTGAAAATTTTCGCAAAAATTCCTTATGCTTATTTTTTCGATCTATCTTATGCTATATAACTCGATTGCTTGGAAGTGCCCAGTTTGGTATGTTTCAGGTACATTTTGATGATTTTGAGATTTTTCCCAGTTTTTGATCCATGATTTCCGACTCTTCACGGCAGGTATATGATCTTCACTGGCATATAGGTTAGGGAAATCACTTTCCGTTGCATCTTGCATTCTAGCCTCCATACTGATCACTTGCCTTAGGGTCGATCCCATCAGGTCATGAATATTACACCCATTTCACTCGCCGATTATTTAATCATGACTTGATGGTAGAGCCTTCCTTTACATGGGCTTCCTAGTTAGTTCCTCGCTATCACTTGTTGCCCATGTTGCTTTTTATGTAGGCTCGGGAGTCCTCTTTAGTCCCGCCATGTCTTTCGTGTTGAAGCTTCATTCTTCTCCTTCATCACTTATCTTTTTCTGGCTTATACCCTAGAGGCTCCCTGGTGTCGTTAAGTTGTATTACTGCATTGCATATTGGCTGCTTGTTTATCCTGGCCTTTAGTCGGCTTCATTTGGACTCGATGTTTAAGCCAACTTTTGACCTTGACTTTCTGTACAAGTTAACCATTGCATGCACTTAGCTATCACGACTTGACACCTTTGTACCCATGGATGGAACATTCCTCTGAGTATCACTGACCAGTTTTCACCACCTTGCATTGAGCATAGGATTGTTCCAATCCCAGGAACTAGTGCATCTGCTTTCTTGATACTCGTTCTATCCATTGTACCATAGCATTCTTTTATTCTTTTTCGGGCTTATTATATGAAAAAGACAAAAAAATCAAATATAACAAAAAGAGCGGGAACGGGATGTATCTTCGTTGTTTTGATGGCAGTACAGAGTCAGTTTGTCGCCCTTGAACAAAGCACATATACTTATATATATTTCCTTCATTTGGGATGGTTCTAGTTTTTGACCTAGGTTCAACCTTTACCATGTTTCACTTGTCAGTTCTCCCCCGGTTGGTTATCTCTTCCAATCATATGGAGAGTTTGTTGTGCCTCCTGCATGACAGACTTATACAGTGTCACTTTTTACTGCCATGGTCATCATGAGTCGTGCTTTTGTTCAAGGGAAGTTTAACCTGAGTCGGCCATTCTGCGGTGTCTCTTGACTCATTATTCAGTCGGCCTTCCTAGTCTTGTCAGTATCATGTTCTATCACATCAGATGTTTTGGTCTTCTACTCGTGCTGGTTTGAGAAGGTCCCCATTGACTTCTTGCCGGCGGGTTTGTCTCTTATCGACTACGACACATTGCTCTGAGAGCAAACCTAGAGCCGCACCTTGGGCCTATTTCCATTATTGATAGGTGACCTCGTACTCAGCATTTGATCATCATCATGGGTCTTTGACTGAGTGGTTTCCCCTATGTTCGACGTCAGCACACATTATCACACTTGGGATTCGTGTAGTACCTTGATTTCCATTTGACCCTATCGGTGGATTTCTCGCCTCTGTGTCAGATTTCATTATTGGTTGGTTCAGAGGGTTTCTTCCGTGCGCTAGCTTCATCTTGTGCATGTCGGAAACGTACTTCGGTTTTGGTTCCATCACTCTACTTCATCTGATTCCTTCCAAATCTTGGCCTGCGGGTTACACTCGCGCTGGACTGATGTGGGATGCCTTAATGCCTTCCTTCCAGCAGATCTTTTCCCATCGACTCCGACTCATTGCTCTGGGAATAAGGTCTAGAGTCTTTTTATCAGTACCTTAGGGTTTGCAGTCATCAGTGGCAGACTCTTCGCTATCGACAGTGGGGATTCATCATTGCCTCCTGATTGGTAGATTCTTTCAAGTGTTCGACTTCAACTCATTCATTCGTACTTGTTAGATTGTACTGGGGCACCTTGACACTCATTATCATTATCGGTGGGTTGTCTCGCGTTGGTTAACGGGATACATCATTGCCCGGTAATCCAATGATTTCTCACATGGTCGACTTCATCTCATTTATTCCCATTGTGTAGAATTGTGCCATAGTGATCGGTGAAGACCTCGGGTTGCATCAGCATGTTTCGGTTCACTTTTGACAGTCCTTTCAGTATCTGCCAGTGATGCCGTCCACCCTTATATGTTGTAGTTCAGCACAACAACATCTTATATGTTGGTCCCCGAGTTGCGTGATTGTACCGTTTGATCCACCTCTTATGATCTGGTACTTGGAGATTCAGTTACTTATTTGATCAGACATCCAGTTGCACCATCTTTGATCAGATTTCTATATGTGATACTTGGACATTGATTCAGACTTGTATTTCCGGGCCATGCTCAGATGATTCATTGTGTACTTTCAGTTCAGCTATACTTGTATACATGTTGGATCTATTCATTACTTTCTATATGATGTATTTTTGACTGAGCATGGGTATGCCCGCCTCAGCATGAGTTGACTCTCTGGTTTCTTTCATTCGTTTTTGGCAGGCTGAAATCTAGTGAAGTCCTTTCTTGTCCTTGCGAAGTTCTTTCTATGTGCATAATACATTTCGGCCATCATGTACCCCTTCTGACCTCATATATTAGGGGGCATCTGTTATAGCATCATTTCTCACCTTGACATGATTCATGATTGCTTCATGGCTTTTGGGCACCCATTCCTACAGACTTGGACAAATTCACTTAAAAACAGTGTAAAATCCCCCATACGTGACTATGCCCGTACTTTTCTGCGTGTATATGTGAGTCCAACTAGACTTTTCCGTGTGTGCCATTAAAATGATTAAAAAATATATAAAAATCCCTAATTTTGCGCTGGGTTGATGGTTACTCGGGTAGTTCAACCACCCCAGCCCGTGGCCAACTATTTCCAACTGCTGAAACTACTTGGAGGGACTATAAAAAGCCCTCATGTGTATGGCCTAAGGGAGAGAGAGAATTATTGATATTATACTCTGTTGGTATTCCCTATCCAAGTCTGATTCCCCGTGCCTCCTACACTTTCCCAGTTCATTATAGGAAACCCTTTTTTCCTTGAGATACACATCCCTTTATATGTTATCTCGTATGCACCAGTTTGGAAGGAGTCTTAGCGAGGCAAGGGCTGGACGGATCCGGACGACGGTCTGCGAAGGCCTTGGAAGGATCAGGTGATCTCTCCACTTGATTAATTTTGTACATGCTATTTATAATACAGAAGTATCATGTTGTTCCCGAAATAAATGTGTTAGTGTATGCTTATATGTATGAGAATATTTTGTTATACAAGCATTCATTATGATTTATTTAATGTTTTATATGAATCTCACTAACATTTAGAGTAGACATATGTTGTACAACCTGTCCTTTGTGCTGGTTTCTTCTTGTTTTCAGGTTAAGAAGGAAGGACGGTTGCTGGGGGTTTGGACCCCACGTGGATCTACTTCAACCGTAGGACCTACGGGTAACTTTCTCATTCTACTCTATTTAGTTTTTCTGAACGTGCATGGTTGTGTGAGTCTCTGTTA
Source organism: Pinus albicaulis (assembly GCA_034641835.2). NCBI lineage: Eukaryota > Viridiplantae > Streptophyta > Pinopsida > Pinales > Pinaceae > Pinus > Pinus albicaulis. The sequence goes on along the minus strand of CM076577.1, from coordinate 975,364,287 downwards.
AGTAGCATGCCCCTGCTCTGTGGAGGTTGTACCCCAACCAACCTCTAGGGTGAGATTTCCCCGAAACACTTGGGGATAGGAAAGGTCATAGAGTCATGCACTGCATTGAAAAATATGTTTTGAAGATTCAACATGAACTCAGGGGGAGCATGGTAACTTCAGTGAACATCAGATCTACAGAGCTCTTCTTTCTACATGAGAAGAAAAAACCTTGTTTTGGTTTTGATACGCTCTTTTCCCTTGATGTCAAAGCGGGAGAGTAGCATGGTGTTTGAATAGGGGGAGAATATCATGGTGTTTTCATAATGGTTATAATCAATGTATCTATCTGTTGTGGTGATCAAACACCATCATGGTTGCCATCAAGTCCAAAGGGGGAGATTGTTGGCATATGTTGTCCTTGATGGCAACCTACTTGATGAAGTTGATGGTAACCTACTTGATGAAATAAGATTGTTGGAAATATGATGCAGAGTGTTGTCCTTGATGGAAACCTACTTGATAAAGTTGATGACAACCTTCTTGATGAGTTAAAGGGGAGATTGCTGGCAATGTGATACAATGTGTTGACTTTGATGGAACCTGCTTAATGAAGTTGTTCGTGATGGAAACTGACTTGATGAGTTGTTAAATGTAAATCTAATGTATCTATAGATTAGTTCAGAAGTAGCAGAAGAAAGGAATTCAGAAAGTGCCAGAATAATGATAAATAAGTTATGCTACAAAGCATACGCGGGTTTGTTAAGGTGAAATAGCGTATGCACGCGGAAAATTACGTGCCAAGTCGCGTATGCCCTTTTGCACTCCAAATTTAGAATACCAAGGGGTGTTACCTTGGTATTGACCCATTGTATTAAGCGCTTGATTATCTATTTGATCCCGTCCAGGAATACCATCGGAAGTGGTGTGGTTTTGGCTCATGGTATTGATAAAGGCTAAACCTATATAAGGAGTAAAGAATAATAGTGCAAGGTGTGCATGAGTAAGGGTGGTGAATGAATAAATCTCTATAAGGAATATCTGCATGGATGAACTCTGTTCTTGATTGATAAATCTGAATCTATGATGCACCTGTGAAGAAAATGATGAAGAGGGATCTCTAGATCTGAAATGTATATGTATTTTCTAGATCTGTTTATGGAATGTTTAGATCTGAGATGAGGCGAAATACTTTCTGAAGTAAAGGAAGAAATATGAGTTGTTTATCTGATCTGAAGAGCTGAACAGTCATGAAAAGTTACAGATGTATACGCAGGTTCGCTTCAGTAAAAGCGCGTGTATACGCAGGTCTGCTTAAGGAAAAGCGCGTATGGGCAGATAGGGTTTTTTGAAGAATGCACAGAAGTATATGTGGGTTTGTGTGCATGAAAGCGCGTACATACACAGGTTCACTGAAGTAAAAGCGCGTATGGAATATAGGGTTTGTTGAAGTAAATGGAATGAAATTTCTGATCTGTTTTTTTGTTTTACTATTATCTGTCAATGATGTATTGATACAGAACTGGGTTGTTTGAATGATTAATATGTTGTTGATTATGTTAATTGAAGATCAAGTTGTTGGTTGATTGGTTGATGACTCAATGAATGAATTGATGGGGTTATAAGTTTTAGTTTGATGAATGTTGAGCTTAAATGTGTGAAGTGGGTCCAGTCTGAAAATATGATGAAAAGTGGCCTACAATTTGAGTTGGATGGAAGCTATTGGATCCAATATGAAAATTGATGAAACGTGGTCCATGGTGGTGCTGAGGGTCGAAGCCTTCAGTGAGGGGGTTGTAGCTCCCTTCCAGTGGTAGCTGGTAAACGAGTGCAGGGGGTAGTGCTTCCCTTCCAGGAGAGGTTGGTAAATGAGTGCAGGGGGTAGTGGCTCCCTTCTAGGAGAGGCTGGTAAACAAGAGCAGGGGCTTGTAGCTCCCTTCCAGGAGAGGCTGGTAAACGAGAGAAGGTTGTAGCCTTCTCCAGGTGGGTGCATGCGTGCTGGTATGATTTTGTGCCAGTACATTGTTGTAAGATGTTTTACTTATAATAAAATATTGAAGACAGAGATGACGGCAGCGATGGTTTTCTCCCAACTTGGGTTTCCACCTTAAATCCTGGTGTTCATGTGTGTTGCTTATGTGTGATGGTTTATTCTATTATTACTGCACATGCTTACTGCTAACTAAACATCTGATGAATGAATGATGCATAGATCTATGTAAAGAATTAAATGCATAATAAGATCTCTGTATATATGCGAGTTTTATGAAGGATATCCGCGTCTATATGCGAGTTGGTTTCAGAAAAGTAGCGTATGGGTTTTTAGAGAAAGAAAAAGTAAAAAGTTTTAAATCAGATCTAAATACTGATTCACCCCCCCCCCCCCCCCCCCCCCTCTCAGTATTTTTCCCAACAATCTGAAATTTTTATGGTTCGAAGCTGAAATCCTAAGGAAAATCATCAAAAAATTTTAGAGCTTGGTTCGCAATATTGTTGGAGATATTATTTGTGGAAGGTAGTGCTTTTTCAGGCTCCTGAATTTCATCTCAAAAAGGTGATCGTGGGAAAATTTCAATAACTCTCTCTCTCTGAGCATCGAATTGGAGTGCCGTAAAAAGTGGTCACAAGTACACGGACTGTAGTTTCTTAGCTATCAATTTCAGAGGCGAGAACAAAATAGTGACACGTGGCAAGTCGTACAAGTTTGCTATACTAAACCAGTCCATAATTAGGTCATTGTGGGAGATTGGACATAACTTTGTCTTGGAGAATCCAAATCAAGTTATACATGTGGCATTCAAAATAGAATTCAGAGGGCTACTTGAGTGATGAATTTCAGATATTGAAGAGCTATAATCACAGATATAATACAATTTCAATATCAAGCTCCTCAAAAGCAAGTAAAAGGTGTGTATTTTTTTTCCGAATTGCATAAGTCTTGTTTGAAGAATCAAGTTGAATTGATTGAAAGGGCATATTGTAGAATAGATATCAGTATTGGATTATAAAATGGCCCCTAAAAAAATTCAACACCCATTAAGCCTTTGGAAAGCTCTACTATGACTCATGAAGACGAAGAATTGTAACATGATCTATTAAAATTACAAGAGCAAGTGCAACAAATTTCACTCTCGCAAAGAGAAATAAAAAATGAAATGGAGGTTTTGAAGAAAGGCGTGGAAGCTAATATGGATGGCGTGCAAGCTAAGATGGATGGCGTGGAAGCCAATATGGATGGCGTGCAAGCTAAGATGGATGGCATGGAAGCTAAGATGGATGGCATGGAGGTTGGCATGGAATCTAAGATGGATGACATGGAAGCTAAGATCGATGAGAAAATGGAAAACATGAAGAATTTTCTAAAAGAAGACATGGAAGGTTTGACAAAGTTGATACAAGAAAGGTTTCCTAATGGTGAAAAGATAGTAGAAGAACCTCATGATGAGCACAAAATAAATGTTAATTGTGATTTCATAAACTCTAATGTTGGCGGGAAGAACCACCATATTCCAAATATGGATATGAGAAAGTTTGATGGAAAGGATCCTGTAACATGGATACTACAGATGGAGCAATATTTTGATCTCCATAAAGTTCAAAACACACAAAAGGTACGCATTGAAACTTTACATTTAGAACAAAATACATTTGTATGGTATCGATGACTTTGCTCCCGTAAAAAAATTGTCACTTGGTCAATTTTTACGGAGGAAATGATAGCACATTATGAGGATACAAAGAGCAACACCTTCTTTGGCCAATTGATAAATCTCAAACAAAAGGGTTTAGTGGGGCAGCACATTGAGGACTTCCAAAAATTGAATATAAGGGTAACTAATATTCCAGAGGAACACAGGATTGATCTCTTCTTAGGTACTCTAAAGGATAATATCCAACATGAAGTTCGTGTTTTGGAACCTGATTCATTGGAGAAGGCATTCAGGTTGGCAAGAAAAGTTGAATGTAAAATTATGGCGATAAGGAAGCCTACCACTCAATTCTATAAAGAAGGAAGTGTTTCTACGCCTAGATTTCCACAACCTACAAGGTTGACACCACAAAAATTGGAAGAAAAAGAGCAAAAGGGCTTTGCTACAGTTGTGATAGAAAATACACTAAAGGTCATAAGTGTGCTGAGAAGAAATTATTTTACATAGATTGTGAAGAGGAAGAAGAAAATGAACAAGAAGAGGATATACACCAGGAACCAGCCCCAAAAGAGGAAGAAATGAATCTGACCATATCGTGTAATGCACTGGCAGGAATTACCACTCCTCAAACTCTCAAGATAAAAGGACAAATCAAGAAGAAAAAGGTAATAGTGTTGATTGATTCAGGTAGCACCCATAACTTTATTCATTGTAAGGTAGCCAAGGAATTAAATTGTTTCCTATACCCAGCACCAGAATGTCAAGTGATGGTTGCAAATGGAGGAACTATAAATTGCTTTGGGAAATGCCATAATATCAAGCTAACCATGGGGGAATATGTATTGACTAGTCCAATGCTTTCCATTCCTATGGGAGGTGCTGATGTTGTACTAGGAGTACAATGGTTACAATCTTTGGGGATGGTAGATTTTAATTTTCAAGAACTTTTCTTGAAATTTTTTTCAGAAGGAAAGGAAGTCGAATTACGGGGTATTGAAGGGAAGCCAGGAAGGATAATAAGCTCTAATGTCATGACAAAGCTTCTAAAGAAAGAACAACAAGGTGTAATTGCACAATTATGCTCACTAGAAGTTCCAACATCAAAATCATCTATTTCTGCAGATCTCCAACAAGTCTTGGACAATCATTCCAAGGTGTTTGAAACTCCCAAAGGACTCCAACCTATTCGTGATCATGATCATGCTATTCATTTGATTCCAGGAAGTGTTCCTCCAAACATCAGGCCTTATAGATATCCTTATGTCCAAAAGAGCGAAATTGAACGTATGATTGCAGAAATGTTAGAGGCATGTATAATTCAACCTAGTCAAAGTTCTTTCTCTGCTCCTGTAGTATTGGTACACAAGAAGGATGGATCATGGCGAATGTGTCCGGATTATAGGGAGCTCAATAAGCTCACCATTAAAGACAAATTTCCCATTTCTGTGATTGATGAATTATTGGATGAATTACATGGAACAATTTATTTTACCAAGTTGGATCTTCGTTCAGGATATCATCAAATTAGAATGAAGACTGAAGATATTCCAAAAACAGCATTTCGAACTCATGAGGGTCATTATGAATTTTGGTCATGCCTTTTGGCCTTACCAATGCACCTTCTACATTTCAAGGGTTGATGAATTCCATTTTCAAACCCTTCCTTAGAAAATTTGTGCTAGTATTTTTTGATGATATACTAATCTATAGCAAGTCTTGGAAGGATCATGTTGAACATGTTGACGGGGTGCTCAAACTATTGCAGGAGAAACAATTATATGCAAAAGCATCCAAATGTTTCTTTGGAGTACAAGAGGTGGAATATCTGGGTCATATTATATCCCACGAGGGTGTTAAAGTAGACCCTAACAAAATTAAAGCCATTAAGGAATGGGAAGTCCCTAAGACAATAAAGCAGTTGCGAGGATTTCTCGGGTTAACAGGCTATTATCGTAAGTTTGTTAAGAATTATGGAAGAATAGCAGCACCTCTAACAACATTATTGAAGAAAGATGCATTTTCATGGACTCCTGAAGCAACTAAGGCCTTTGAACATCTTAAAAAGGCAATGTGCCTAGCACCGGTCTTAGCTACGCCAGACTTCACAAAAACCTTTATTGTGGAATGTGATGCCTCAGGAAATGGAATTGGTGTTGTTTTAATGCGGGAAGGAAGACCCATTGCTTTTGAAATTCGTCCAATCAAAGGAAAGTATTTACAGAAACCTATTTATGAGAAGGAAATGTTAGCAATACTGCATGCACTAAAGAAATGGCGAACTTACTTAATGGGAAGACACTTCAAGGTAAAAACTGATCATGATAGTCTTAAACACTTTTTGGAACAAAGACTATCTTCAGAAGAGCAGCAAAAATGGGTCACAAAGATGTTGGGTTATTACTTTGAAATAATCTACAAAAAGGAAAGCTTAATGTTGTTGCAGATGCACTCTCAAGAAAGAATGAAGAGGTGGAAGCATTGCTTTGTGCCATTTCTATTATCCAACCAGATTGGATAACTGAAGCAAGAGATGAATGGAAAAAGGACAAAGATGTATGGACACTCATTCAAAATTTGCAGCAAGATCCTAGTACATCTGATACATTTAGTTGGAAAAATGATTCCTTATGGTACAAAGATCGCTTATATCTTTGTAAGAATTCCCAACTAAAACAAAAGATTCTTCTGGAATTGCGCACTACTCCTTTAGGAGGACACTCAGGATTTTTAAAAACTTACCAAAGGGTGAAGAAAGAATTTTTTTGGGATGGCCTTAAATATAATATTCAAAAGTTTGTGACGGAATGTTTGGTTTTCCAGCAAAATAAAGTTAAGACAATTAAGACCCCAAGACTTCTACAACCTTTATCCATTCCAAGTCAACGTTGGGAGGAGATTTCAATGGATTTTATCACAAGTTTACATAAGTCCAAAGGAAATAATGTCATCATGGTGGTAGTTGATAGACTTACCAAGTATGTACACTTTTGTGCATTATCTCATCCATTTAAAGCAAGTACAGTTGCTACTACATTTATGGACAGAATTCAAAAGCTACATGGAAGCCCAAGGGTTATTGTGAGCGACAGAGATCCCATTTTTACTGGAAATTTTTGGATGGAGTTATTTTCTTGTTTGGATACTCAATTAGCTCATAGCTCATCTTATCATCCTCAATCCGATGGTCAAACTGAGATAGTAAATAAATGTTTGGAAAGATATCTTCGTTGTTTTGTATCTGATAAACAAACACAATGGGTCAAGTGGTTACCTCTTGCTGAATGGTGGTATAACACTTCCTTCCATACTGCAGCAAAAATGACCCCATTTATGGTACTTTATGGATATCATCCACCATCCATCACATCATCTTTAAGGAAAAATTCGAAGGTTCAAGCAGTGGAAGATCACATCGAGCATCAGCAAGAAGTTCTCCAACTCTTAAAGGATAACCTGAATTTGGCACAAAATCGAATGAAACAACAGGCAGATCAACATCGTAGCGAGAGAAGTTTTGATGTAGGAGAGTGGGTATTTTTATGGCTACAACCATACAAACAAATGTCCCTCAAGCAAGCAAAGAAGGATAATAAATTATCGCCAAAGTACTATGGTCCTTACAAGGTGTTGCAAAAGATTGGTACTATAGCATACAAATTGGAGCTTCCTGCTTCTTCGCGAGTACATCCAGTTTTCCATGTTTCATGCTTAAAGAAGGTTATAGGTGAAAATCTTCCAGTTCAAACAATATTGCCAGAACTTGATGAGGAAGGAAAAATCATATTGGAACCTGAAGCGGTCATGGAAACAAGAACTTGACAACTTCGGAATCGATCAATTTCAGAGTATCTCATCAAGTGGAAGAACTTACCCACTGAAGATTATACATGGGAGGATGAGAATTTTATACAGAAGCACCCAGAGCTACTCAAGTGTTGAGGACAACACTTTTTTTGAAGGAGAGGGGCATGTTAGGTCCCTATATCACTAGTATAGCCCCTTATTATTGTTAGTGTAAACCCCTTATTGTTATTGTTGTACCCTTGTAGCCCCCATTTTGTTATTATTGTGCCCTTAAATTATTATTGTTAGGTCGGCTAGGATTACATTATGGCCCCATGGACTCCTATATATAGAAAGGAGGTTTTGTGAATTGTATCATCCAAGAATTGTTCATTTATGTAATGTATTGGAGGTTGCCCCCTCGAAGTGGCTCATTTCTAAGGCGTTTATATCTCTTTTCTTCTCTTTTTGGAGTTGGTTACACAACAAGATATGACATGCACATAATTAACAATAGTATTTCTTTAGTTGCATGTGAGACCACTGCTTGTGAATTAATTAAATAATTAATTCACTGATCTCTCACTAGTGTATCTTTAGTTACAACTAGTTACAACTAGCACAACTGAGTTTAACTCACTTAACTAAGTTAAACTAAATAACAACTCACATAACTACACATCCAACTCTGTTACAACTTTGTATCACTCAGTTACAATGATGTCCACTCTGCATGTCCCACCAACCAACCTTAGAACTCGTAATTCCTTCAGTCAACTGGTTTTCCACATCAGTTAACTGAAATCAAGTGCTTCAAGAGAATAGATTATTATTTATTATCTAATTATTATTAAGGGCTAATAATAATTGACATCTGATCTATTTTTAGACATGTGATCTATAAATATACTTCGCCCATGAATCTAAAAATAGAATCTCATCTATAAATAGAATTTTCTTAACCATATATACATAGACTCTTGCTATAAATAGAATATGCTCACCATTCTAAAAATAGACATACACCTAAAAATAGCCTGCGGGCCCCACCTAGTGTAGGTGCTTAATTTAATAGATCATCATCTTGTCAACTTCAACACTCTTCTAGGTAGACTTGTGTGGAAGGTGCATTCACTACTAAACAAATTTTTCATTCTCTGCCTAATATGTAGGTTTGTGCCAACAGCTTATTCTTTAGCGTAAAAATACCGAGTGCTTATATATCGCGTACATGTGCTAAGGCTGCTGACTTCAACAACATCATTTGATCTTGATGGTGTCCACCATTATCACCCTTTGTCTCATAAATTCAAGTGATGCATGATCATCTGGGAAGTGATTTATGTGTGCTTGTAAAATCTTCTTATGGAGTTCATCAAATGAGATATTGTACATATCCATCACTAGATCATCATCAAGGGGAAGTATCTCCCTTCCTCGCTCGAGGTTGTTGTTGAGTCTCAAAAGTGTTTTCCATATTCATACATATTTCCATTATGTCATTACCATTTAGCTCTCATTTCATAACTATATGACCTAAAACCCTACATCAAGTAACCATTTTCATAAATATATGGGTTAGGATCCTTGTCTCCTGTTATTTATTGCATGTGTTTAAAGTGAACTTATGATTAGAAATTGTAAAAAATTAACATAGTTTCATATATCTATATGTGTTAAGACTTTGCACATGTAGGTCAAAAGGAAGCTTCTAAAAGACCTTTATGTGGTCTCCCAAAACCAAATTCGAATGAGTGGAAAATATCATGGGATCAATGAGACATGGTCTCATTTTATTTGTATAAACTCTAAAAAGACATGTGTCTTATCATTTCCTATTTTGATTGTAACTCTAGAGATAGAGGGAGAGATTCATGGACTCTCATTAATGAGATAACTTCTCATATTTTTGTATAAATAGGGGAAGCTTTTTCCTATCAAGAGTAGTGAAAAATAGGAGAACAAGAGAAAGGATTATAGTGTCTTGTAACAAAGCTTAAGATGGAATGGGATGTAGATTTGTGAGTTTATCAATAAATAAGTTCTTTGATGTTGTTTTGATTACAACTTTAGGGCGCTGAAGAATTTCACCAAATTGGTAGCAGAGGGCCCCTGCTATTCGAGGAGGTTTTGCATGTTTTCTAGATAAGTCATTTTCAATTCTGTTTTGTCATATTTCCTTACTTAGATTTCTTTCTGAAATCATAGTTTTTAGCATTATGTTTCATGTCATTTTCTTAGATATATGATCCTCATGATATTAGAGTGAGTCTCTTTCTCAAGCTCTTCCAATACATCTCTATTAAATGAATGGGATTCAATTGTGATATTCCGAGTTATTAGCATTTCATTTTCTATTATTTAGTTAAAAATAAGATCCTCATTATACTGCAGTTAGTCTCCTTCAAAAGTTTTTCCAATAAACCTCTAATTCACAAATGAGACTAAGTTGTAATATTGTGAGTTATTGGTTGTTTTGTTTCATAGATGATCCTTAACACATTATGATTAATCTCTTTCAAAATATCTTTCAATAAACCTCTAACTCATGAATGAGATTTAGTTGTAATGTTATAAGTTGTTTCAGCATTTCATAGGAGATCCTTATCACATTATAGTAATCGTTTTCTCAAGCTCTTCCAATAAACTTCTATCAAATGAATGAGATTTCACTGTAATGTAATAAGTTACTGTTTGTTTCAACATTTCCTTTTATGTTTTAGGAGATCCTCATTACATTAGAATTAATATTTTTCACAAGCTCTTCCAAAAAATCTCTAACTAAATGAATTAGATTAAGTTGTAGTGTTTTGAGAAGCTGTAATATCCATGGATTATGACTCTCTATTTTCATCATTTTCTAGTTAGGAATAGAACTTGTAAATAAAATCTGTTTTAATTCATTTCATTTTATTCCTTTTGACATAGATCTAACTTCATCTTTTTAGCATAGAGTAGCATGCTAAGAATCAAACATAAAAACCCCAAAACATCAATAAAACACTAAAAACAACGAAGTAAGAAAAATGGATACTGAGGCACATATAGTGTATCACACTTCATCATTTTACTAGCCCTGGTCGATAATTTATGTTAGCAATTTAGGACACTAAATTGACTAAACATTTTGGCACCGTTGCTGGGGAAGTGTAACTAGGTAGCCTTATTTCTTACATCTAAAAAAAAAAAATTAATAATTTCTCAAGTATGCTCTCCTCCTGCACTTTGTGTGATCTAGAGGATCAGAAAAAGAGTTTTTATGTTAATAATAATAATAAATTATGTTTTCATCATTTCATTTCATTTTACAATAAACTTTAAAAATGATGAAAAATTTTAATTTCAATAATTGTTTTGTTTAATGAAATATATATGTATATTTTTGAATTTTTGAAAATATAATATATAATTTTATTAACAAATAAATTAAGAAAAAAAAATTAATTTAATTTAAAAAAAAAAAATTGGCTCATGGAAATAAGACCCATGTATACGCACGAGGCCAACCTTTGGCTTGTCTTTACGCATATATGTAGTCATTCAATCCACACAAAGACCCATGAACTGCAATTTAAAAAAAAAATGAGCTTTCTCTTTTTTATATTCATTTTTCCTCAAACAACAGTTATTAGAAATCATTTTTAAAAATTTGCACACAATGAAAGTATATCACATGAAGAAACTGTTGATGAGGAGAAAATTGCAAATTGTTGATGAGGAGAAGATTGCAAATTGCTGATGAAGAGAAGATTACAAATTCAATTGTAAGGACAGACAATGGAAGTGTATCATATGAAGAAATTGTTGATGAAGAGAAGATTTCAGACTGTTGATGAAGAGAAGATTGCAGATTCCATTGCAAGTAATTGGAATGAGGGAGATCAATCTGAACTTATCTGTGAGATACAAGCCATTACACTTCAAAACGTGCAAATAAAAACAAATCAAACCAGAAGTAATTGCCAGAAAACGAAATGCGTAATTGTCAAAAACAACCTATTTTAAAACGAATTTTCTGAGCAAACCGAGGCGAATTAGAAAAAAATAAGACATGGGTTTTTTCGGGAACGGACTGGATTAGGTAATCGTATTAGAACTTTCTGAAATTCACAGCCATTTGGGATAAATTGATGGTTCTTTGGAGCACTAATTTGCAGTGTGCATGAGAATTTTTGTTTTTATGAAAACAGTCACGGTTTTATAAAATTCAATTTTGAGAAATAATCAAGGATATGATTTCCTTATTTGAAGGAAAATGTGGCAGAATTCATCTGTAATGGCACATGATGAGTGACAAATAGATTATTTGAGGCAAAGACATTATCACATGTGCATCAAATGCAAGTTGTATAAATTGAGAAGGATTATGCCTTCTTCTCCTTCATAGTTAGAAACTTGACTTTAGAAATTTCGAGCTTTTTATTTTTATCTTGCATGAAAGAGGCATTGGCATGAATTTGTTTCAAAAATATTCATAAGGACAATTATTTCATCTATGCTTTATTTCATTACAAAAAAAACAAAAAAATAAAAAATTTAAAAAATAAATAAATAAAATAAAATAAAATCTTTATTAATAATTTATTTTTAATAAAAAAAAAATTAAAAAAAAAAAACAATAAAAAAAAATTAAAAAAAAAATATAATTCTTCTTAATAATGGTTTGCAGGACAATTGGAAGATTATTTAGATGATTTCTAAAAATTTGACATTAATATTGTTGATGTGTATTTTTCTATAAAGTTTTAACTTGCAGAACACGTCGAATTTTTGTGATGCCAATTGTTTTACTAAGCACAGTGCATGAAGTCATATGACAATAGGGAGTTGATTTATTTTTCATGGTTATTTTTTAAAAATGGATTGTTATTGATATCATGAATTGGACCGAATATAGAACTTTTTGATTTACCTTAATCTGTTTCATTTGACATTTAATTTTTGCGTAAGAATCAGAAAGAAATTAGCTACTTCTTCTTGAACACACTTATGTTCTTTATGTCAAGTTTTTTTTTACAGATTTGGGATGATCGAATGATCATTGAAGGAAACTAATTGTGTGCACGATTGGTTTTCAAAGAACCGATTTCATGAGAAACATAAGAACAAGTCCATGTTCATATCCATAAAGACCATTAATTTTCCTCCCTTTTTGAATTGTAAATCCAACCAAGAAATTCAAAGAAAACCACCATTATTTTCTCAGCAAGAGTTAGTTGTTCATTTTCCTTCATTCACATACACATTCCATTACTTTTTGTCTACTCCACAAACAAAAACAAGAAGCTCACCTACATGCTTATTTCTCATTGTCATTTTCCATTTTTCATTGTCCATTTCCATTTTCCTTTTCCTATCCTTTTCATTTTGCAAATAAAATTTGCTTCAATGAAAATTATTGAATCCATAGTCCCTCAAAAATTATTCTTTCATGCTCGCGTTAGATGATGGAGGATTCCTTAAGGTCTCTCTTCTAACAAGTCTTGGCCTATCAACATCAGCACATTATCTAGGTCCAAGACTAGAGTCCTTAATAGTACCTTGAGGCTTGTATGCATTAATGACAAGTTCTCTCACTGACAATCATGGGAATACATCAATGTCCCTTGATCTTCATATCTTGCAAATGGCTCGACATCAGCCCATTTATTCGCACTTTGCAAGATGTACTTAGGTACCTTGGCACTCATTGACATTAATGGTGAGTTTTTCTCACATTGGTTAACGACATTCATCAATGGTCGGTAATCCAATGACTTCTCTTCATGCTCGACATCAACACATCTATTCACATGACTAGAATTGTACCATCGAATTTTGTAACAATTGAAGAGTACATCATTTCAGTAGTTTGTAGCAGGAATCAATTTGTATCAGCAGCAATAAAGATCCCAATCTTGCCATCAGCACAAAGAGAATAAAAAGAACAAAGAAGCAGATCAAATTCATTTGTTTACATAATTCGTAATCCAACAACATCAACAGCCACACTCTTCAGTATACACAACTCATCCACATTTAAGGTAAGTGAAGGTATGTGGTTTTCTAATTTTTAGTCATGTAATTCATTAGAATGCTAAAATTGTTACTTTGGAAAAATTCCTCACTCCCTTTTTCACATTGTCATATCTTTAGTTGGGGGGGAAGGGACATCATTTCATATCCACATGTCATACACTATCACACATTTTCATTTCATTTCCACCCGCATATACTTCCCAAACAACTAGTGTTGCAACATGATCCAATAGATTATATGCCTTGCAAATGATCAATTCATTGATGAAGTAATTGATTCTAAATGTTTTCATGAACTTTGATGTAACAAATAAAATAAAGCATTGTTACACAAGAACCATTGCTCAAAAAAACCAGTTGTCATACGAGAACCAACCATAAAAAAAAATGTTGCAATCAAATGTATTATACTTTGCCAAAATAAAATATTATAAAGAAAAGTTTGGAACGAATCAATATGATTCAAAACTCATAAAAGATCAACTCATGAACAAATGAATCATTGCAATAGTTGCATGAGGACATGCAACAACTTCAGTTGGGGGGTATGTTGAGTCTCAAAAGTGTTTTCCATATTCATACATATTTCCATTATGTCATTACCATTTAGCTCTCATTTCATAACTATATGACTTAAAACCCTACATCAAGTAACCATTTTCATAAATATATGGGTTAGGATCCTTGTCTTCCAAAGTTGTTTATTTTATGTGTTTAAAGTGAATTTATGATTAGAAACTAGAAAATTAACATAGTTTCATATATCTATATATGTGTTATGAGTTTTGTGACATGTGTAGGTCAAAAGAAAGCTTCTAAAATACTTTTATGTGGCCTCCCAAAACCAAATTCGAATTTGAGTGGAGAAGATCATGGGATCATGAGGACATGTGTCTCATTTCTTATTTGTATTGAAACTCTAAAAAGACATGGGTCTTATCATTTCCTATTTTGATTGTAACTCTAGAGATAGAGGGAGAGATTCATGGACTCTCGTTAATGAGATAACTTCTCATATTTTTGTATAAATAGGGGAAGCTTTTTCCTATCAAGAGTAGTGAAAAATAGGAGAACAAGAGAAAGGATTATAGAGTGTCTTGTAACAAAGCTTAAGATGGAATGGGATGTAGATTTGTGAGTTTATCAATAAAGAAGTTCTTTAATGTTGTTTTGATTACAACTTTAGGGAGTTGAAGAATTTCACCAAATTGGTAGCAGAGGGCCCCTGCTATTCGAGGAGGTTTTGCATGTTTTCTAGATAAGTCATTTTCAATTCTGTTTTGTCATATTTCCTTACTTAGATTGCTTTCTGAAATCATAGCTTTTAGCACTATGTTTCATGTCATTTGCTTAGATAAATGATCCTCATGATATTACAGTTAGTCTCTTTCTCAAGCTCTTCCAATACATCTCTATTAAATGAATGGGATTCAATTGTGATATTCTGAGTTATTAGCATTTCATTTTTTGTTATTTAGTTAAAAATAAGATCCTCATTATACTGCAGTTAGTCTCCTTCAAAATCTTTTCCAATAAACCTCTAATACACGACTGAGACTAAGTTGTAATATTGTGAGTTATTGGTTGTTTTGTTTCATAAATGATCATTATCACATTATGATTAATCTCTTTCAAAAGCTCTTCCAATAAACCTCTAACTCATGAATGAGATTTATTTGTAATTTTATAAGTTGTTTCAGCATTTCATAGGAGATCCTTAGCACATTATAGTAATATTTTTCTCAAGCTCTTCCAATAAGCTTCTATCAAATGAATGAGATTTCACTGTAATGTTCTAAGTTACTTTTTGTTTCAATATTTCCTTTTATGTTTTTGGAGATCCTCATTGCATTAGAATTAATCTTTTTCACAAGCTCTTCCAACAAATCTCTAACTAAATGAATCATATTAAGTTGTACTATTTTGAGAAGCTATAATATCCATGGATTAGGACTCTCTATTTTCATCATTTTCTAGTTAGGAACATAACTTGTAAATAAACTCTATTTTAATTCATTTCATTTTCTCCCTTTTGACATAGATCTAACTTCACCTTTTTAGCATAGTGTAGCATGCTAAGAATAAAACACAAAAACCTCAAAACATCAATAAAAAACTAAAAACAACGAAGTAAGAAAAGGGGATACTTAGGCACATATAGTGCATCACACTTTATCAGTTTACTAGCCCAGGTCAATAATTTATGTTAACAATTTAGGACACTAAATTGACTAAACAGTTTCCTCTACAGTTGGATGTGGTGTATTATGAATGGTGACATATGGTGTTCTAGGAATTAGGTCCACATATTCATCTTGCCACTCTGGTCCCAAATCCATGTCTCCAACTTCAATCAACTGCTCAAACTGCTGAGAAAGCTATCGATCATACATTTTTTCACTCACTCCTTCTGTTGTTGGATGATCTTGTACCTTATCTGCATGGATGTCGTCTCTTCCACTATGAAACTTTTCCTTCCTTATTCTTCTTGCTTGGCTTCTCCTGTTGTTCTCTTTTCCTTAGCTCATGTTATTCCCTTAGCCCTTACTATTCTTTCTCCGCTCTCAATTCTTCTTCCTCCAAGATTTTCTTCTCTCTCTTTCTACAATATGCTCTTTTCTTCCTCTGCCTCCTCTTAGATTCTATTGCAAAACTACTTATTCAATAATAGGATATGATTAGATCTTCCAGCTTTTATCCTCCTTTGCACTGTCCGCAACCTTCCTCTTTCCCTTGTCTTGTATTGGGTTTCTGTCTTTTGTTGTTTTTTCTTCTCGAACTGTTATCGGCTATGGAACAACTTGAGAAGTAACAACTAAACTGATCGGCTCACGAGGTCTGGAGGAGTTATATAAATTATTCCATGGTTCCTCCTCCAGACACAAATATGCCACATTGGCCTAGTTTTAGTAGATTCATGCATAGTGGTTCTTAAAAATTTCCCTCAGATCATATGAATTGAAGCCTTTTGTATCGAAATCAAAATTCACTGTGTATTTTGATTCTGTATCTGCAAATTTTAGATGCTTAATATTGTATTTTCCGATATGTAAAGGAAGAGTAGGCCATGGTGCTTTCTTCATCCTATGCAGTATTGCTGACAACCCTATGGTGAGATGGTAAGATACTTCTTACATGACCAGTTTTTTGGTGGCATATCTAGGAAAAAGATGTGGCAGCTTCTGCCCGGTGAACACTCTGATCAATGTGTCATTTGGTAATGTGAACCAATATGCAATCTTAGATATCACGTCCATCGCTCCTCATGACATGCAAGGTGGGTCTTCCTGAAAGATGAGCTTGTATAGTGGGATGATGAAGTGATTAGTAAGTTTCTCCATAACTCCTTGATGGCTGGAATATGAAAGAATCTTGCAATATATATGCACAACAGTCTATCTCGGTATCCACATCTAGTTCATGCCATGGAGCTAATTATGTGTAGAGTTCACATCCAATAAGTATGTAGACATATATAACCATTATTTCTCATCCTTTGGAGGATCTCTGGCTTGTGCTACATGGACTCTTAGATGATGAGCCAAATTATTTGACTAGTTGAATGACTTCCCTTCCTTTAACACCTAGTTTAATAAGACAATCCACCCCTCAATAAATGTCTCTGTGCTTAGTTGGCCATATATTCTACAAGCTAAGATGACCAAAATTTGGTAGGCCTTCCTGAGTGACCTTTTCTTGTATGTGTGGGTGGGTGTCTATCTAAACTTCAATGACTCATTAAACCAACTATTGACAATATCCTTTGTGCTTGGATAACTATGGGTGGCGTAAAAAAATTATTCCATGATCTTGATTGAAAATCTGTTTCCAGAAATGTAGTAAGCTCTTGTCCATTGGTGTTGCTCAGTGTCATAGTTTTCTCATCAATGTGTGAGACAAGCCAACTTATCACACCCACACATGAGAAGGGTTGATACCTGCATGCAACCTTGTATATTCCTAACTTCCTGATGCTTAGATAAACATGTTGGTCCTCTAAATTTTCCTCGAAGTCAATTGAAAAATCATATTTAACCTACCGCCATGTCAGTTTTGATTCCTTTTCTACAAATATATGAGTGTCTGCATATACTTGAAAGTTAACCAGATCTTTCTCAACTGCTTCCCTAGTACTTATTTCAATGGTTTCTTTTGAGGCAACTCTCTTGGGTGCCATTTTAATAGTGACTGTTGGAGAGGTGCTCAACGAATTCTATACCTATGGGACGGAAAAGAGACTCATGGCAAGAAAAAAACATTTTTAAGAAAAGCACTTTCAAGGCATGTTCAAGTAGCAAACTGGGCATATGATGGAGGATATTGCACAATTTTCACTAGAAAGAGGGTTTGTCTACCTATGGGAATTTCACAATTTTCAGTCCTAGTAGCCATAGTTGAAGCTTGAGATTTGAGGTTGTGCAATGCATAGTTCAGCCTGGGTAGTGAGCTGGGAGAGACTACCCATTACACAGACTTAGTGGGCAGGGATGCATACTGAGCCCTAGAACTGCACAATGCGCAGTTGGTACAACCTTTACTATGAACTGCGCAATTCCAGAGGCCAAGGTCTCAGCTTAATACTTAGGATTGTGTAGTGCCCAGCTGGGCAAAGTCAAAATCGGCCAAGGAAAATGCAGATATACCCAAGGGAAGTGTGAGAAATGAGAAAATTTGAGAGATGTTATTGGCTTTAGTGCATATATGACTAAATGTAAATGAAATAATAAAAATTGAGTGCCAAAACTAAATAAATGGGAAGAAAACAAAATCATTGAGGAGAGTCGTCGCAACAACTACCATGAATGCAAAAATGAAGAAACCCATGTGACACTTGGGAAAGGAAAACTATAATTTGAAACATCAATTCTACAAGATAAATCAAGTTGAAATGTCATCATGCATGCAATTAAACAATAAAAACATGACTCACACAAGCCAACATAAAAAAGCAACAAAAAAAGTGACAAAAGAGATAAATGTAAAAGTCAGTTGGAAAAGTGATGAGGATCGCACTGAAGGTTCCTTGATATCCCCGGGAATGTCAGAGCTCCAAAATTGAGTGTGAAAATGATCTCTAAGGGTGTCGATTAAACGATTTTGATAAAATTAGTGTTTATGATGTGCATGCCAAAAATTAAGGAAAAAGTGACACATGGTAAAATTTTCCCAAAATAGCAAGTGTGCTTCCTTAGTGCTACTAAAAATATATCCCTAAATTTTAGGGATTTTTTTTTTTTCAAATTTTCTTCTTTTTCCAAGAAAACTTGCCATGCACATCTCCGTGAAAGATTGCATAATTTTTGGAATTGGGGAACTTCCCATCTCAGTGCACTACATAGTTTCGAAGGCTCATTTTTGGGCTGACTTCCATGAATGTGAAGTTTCCTAGCTCAAGGTCGAATTTAATTCATGACTATTTAATTCCATTCATCAAGGCTGATTTCCCTCATGGATTGTGCAGTTTCTAGAGGCAAGCCTGGAACTGTTGTGCAAGATTAAGGAAAGAGGTTAGATTGTGACTTAGAGGAATTATCTAAGTGAAAATATAGTGAACACAAGCATAGATAAAGTATAAACATCAATAAAAGCACACATACCTGATAGCAGTGCAAGATAAGCTCCTGTGAAAAGACGGTTAGGCTAAAAAATCTAAGCAAAGGAAACATTTTGGAGGGTGGTTGTATCCGCTACAACAACAACCTAAATCCCTTCTCTAGATAGGAAGTGACCTATAATAAATCCATAATTAATAAAAAAAATTACATTTTTTAGGGCTTGAACAACCTTAATCTCTCTACATCTTTTCAAAACATTGAACATGTATGAGAGAGTTTCTTGAAAATCATATCCGTAAGTGTGAAGTCATCCATGTTTTATCTCTATTGATTCATGTACATGGTCAGATAAAATAATCAATATTGTCCTCTAGATGTGGTAGGGGCATTGAAAATGTCGATTGGAAGGACCCTGTAGGAAAAGGTCCTCCATGGGTAGGTGAAAGTAGTCTTATCCTGGTCTTTAGGATTAACTTGGATCTGAATGTAGTTGTTGAACCCATCCAAAAATGAAAATAACTTCTTTCCTGTAAGAGCATCAAAAAATTGGTGCATAAGAGGAAAATGAAATTATATTTCTTGGTGGACTTATTAAATTCTCTAAAATCAATGAAAACTCTCTATTTCCCATTCTTCGTAGGCATAATTACTAAAGGAAAAAGTCACTCATTACCTTATACAATGTCCTTTAATGTAGGGTTCATTATTCCATGAGGTTGGATAACAGTTTTATGTTCTTAATTAATGTATATATTATGAATAAAAATAGAGGGATGAACTCCCTTCATCACCTTGTAATGTCATGCAAAAGCATCAATATTCTGCCTCAAAACAGTGAACAATTTTTCCTCTTAATTAGTTGAAAGAAAAGGGTTGATTTACAAAGTTTTAGAGGGGATGATTTCTATTATTTTTACATTACTTTGGTCATAACGAATAATGTTTCAATATTTCCATGATATTTCTTGAGAGCAAGCAGGTTGCCCTAAAAATTCTTCTTTTAGACCATCATATTCATGGTAGCATGATACTTATTATGTAGAAATTTGTCAATCAAATTGTCCTTGTCCATTTTCTTACTACCAATAATGGTTTCTAATGTACAAATGGGTAGGGTGATGACTAATAGATTTATTATTCCTCTTCCTCATATACCCACACATTAAAATCATGCTCAATACATGGTTGAGTATGGGGATATAGTACAAGTTGTTTTCTTAATTTCTCCTTTTTGAGTATCACATTTATAGCTCTATAGTTGATGTAGGCATCAATAGTATTTGACCAAGGGTTTTCTAGTATAAGAGGATAGCCATTAAACTTGGTTTTGGTTTGTATAACAAGGAAAGAATTATGGAATTCCCATGCATCAATAGAAACCATGACATCCTCAATAATTCTCTCTAGCGCTATTACGGATCCGTCAGCATGTTGCAACATTTTGGTGGCTTTCCTTAAGGCTCCTTGGAGATTAAGCTTGAACATCTATCATTGGTCATGAAATTTATTGTATCCCCTTGGTCAATGAGGATATTTGGGACTACAGTGTTGTTAATGTGCATATCTACTACCAGGATTTCAGGATCCAAATACTTTGGGATGATGATCTTCCCGTGCATTAGATCACCCAGTTTCCCTATGTTATTGATCGTAAGGGAATCATTAATTATCCATCCTAGAATCTTAATAAATTCCTTTTTGGTGAATCTATCATATTGAAGAACATTCTTGATAGCTTGTAGGAGGGGAATTTTGACACATGTTTTTCAATTCTCCAAAAATTTATGCTTCTTCTGGGGTGTGTATTTTAGGATTTGTCAACCTTTCAAGATAGGGAGGCTTCTTGGGTTGAGGAGGGTTATATTCATTATTTTACTAAATATTTTCTATTGGATAAAATGGATGAGCATTAGGAATTACCTTCCTATACAAGAGACTTATTTCTTGTATTTCTACAACAGGCATAGGATAATATGTCTCTCCATTGCATACTTGTTGAGCCTACTTATTGTTGGGGTTTGGATTTGTTTGAATAGGAATTTGTGTTTTTTTTGGTGGATTTTTTTTGGGGTAGTTGTGGTTGAGGAGGAGGAGTAATTAGGGCAAGTGGTTGGGTTGCATGAGGCCTCCATTATAATTTTGTATTACTCTAATTAGGATGTAGAAATTACTTATAGATTCAAAATGCTAATTGTAATTTACTAAAACAATATACTTGAATCTACTCTACTCATCTGCAGAAAATCAAATCATGATTAAAAAGCAATATAAAAAACATGAAACATGAATTAATTAACACACATAACATGAGGAAATATCTAGGCGAGATCCACTACTCAAAAACCCCTCCTATCTGTATTGCATTAATAAGAAAATAGAGAAGAAATGCAGTGCGTGTTCAAGCCTAAACAATATATGCACAAGGATAATCTATCTAACTTCTTCAGAAGCCTTCTATGGTAAATACTTAAAAAATTTCATGTCTTCCCAAGATCCTATTTCCTTGTGTTGTTTCCTTTGGAATTATATCCTATTATTTAGGGAAATTCTTCATTCATAATTGTGCAATCCCTATAGTAATTTCTTTGACTTCATGCACTACCTGTACAACTTGGATAATTATACATCTAATATTACATTGACCTTGAACTAAAATCTCAAATGGGTAACTCATAAATCACACATACATGAGATAATTAAGGATAATTTATTAGTTAACTGGCTAATCATGAAGTACACACCCCACTACATGACCTCCCACTAGTTCCTCTAGCAATTGGAACTAGTTTAACTGACTTTAACTCAATTTGAATGAATTAAATTGTTAAAACTCAAATTAAACTCAACCTAGGGTCCTAAAAAGTAGGAACCACTCTACATGACTCAATTCAGTCCCTCAACTCGAATTAAATCATCAAACTAAGTATTTCCAACTTAGTTAACACATTCTTGTTTTCTTGTGATGTGGAATTACAATTTTCTTCTAATTTAATTCAAGGGAAAAGTAAATTAGGATTTTGTTGTTACCATTTTCAACAAAGGAGGTTTGTATTGGTATGTATGAAAAGCGTAAATTATAATTTGGGGAGGATAGGACCATGGAATAGGCATAGAACAAGTTGAGGTGTTAGCTAGATGCCAAGATTTAAATGATGCATTATAACTTGTATTGAAAAAGTAAGGATAGTTCACACCTTGTTGATATGGTCTAGGGCCTTATGGAATTTTATGGTTGAAAAAGAAAAGTTGATCCATGCCTTATTTTGCACCTTGGTCGATTGATTTCAAAATTGGTAGAGATGGACACTTTTTAGTTGAATTTCTCTTCACACACATAATATATTTCTATAACATTTAATGGACACTCATTTCTAGGGTTCTTCCTAGAACATCTAGGGAAACATATTACTAATCCCTTTTATACTTCCTCTTATTTTTCTTTAATATGCCATGTTTCCATCTATAGGGAATATTTGTGTAATATATCACTTTTAAACTTCCAACATAGCTCTTATTTCATTCTTAATGTCTAAAGTAAAGGATGAAGGACTTACCAAACCCTCACTGGATCTACCTCTTTTTCTAAAAACTCTAGAATAGTTTTTGAACATTGTTATGATGTATTCATAATTGAGCTAATAAATATATCAATTGGAAAAATATTAAGGGTCTTCATAAATTCTTCTCTGATGCCCCAAAGGAAGACTAGCTTCAAATAATTCTAGATCAAGAGTGAAATTATGTTCCCTCTTGTAGCTCAGTTTAAATTTGTCTTCATATTCTTCTAGTGATTCTTCTAGCCCTTGGGTCATTCTTAATTTTTCCTCTCTTGTATATCTTTCTCTAAAATGGTCCGTGTATTTGTTGTTGAATTCATGTTGCATATGTCCCCATGTAGCGATGTTATTCCCTTCTAAACTAATGAACCAACACAAGATTGCATCCTTGAGGGTAGAAGGAAAAAAATTGAGGTTATTCTCATTTGATGTGTAATGATATGTCACGGAGTCTGCAAAAAAATAAAACATGACGGAGTCAGGGTCTTCAGAATCCATTCCATGGAAATGCGGAAGAGAAGTAAGGCTGGTATTTTTCATTGTAGCTTACCCATTTTTCTCCCTAATAGGAAATATTTGAGGCTATCTATTTATATCCATATTCTAAGTGGTTTATGGATGTCCTTCTCCTCTTGTAGGATCATCAAAAATCCCTATTTACTCACCTAAGAAGGCCTATATATCCCAAGTAGATACAATGGGAGGCCCATAGTCAACAAGTGAAGGTTGGTTATTTCTAGGAGTGTGTTTTTTGGGTAGATTTTTTTGTAAATTATCCCTTACTCTATGAGGCATGAAATAAATTGTTTTTTGTGTTTTTGTTTTTATATACAAATATTGATGATTTTTCTTTTTCGTTTTAGGAAATGAATTAATTTAGATAAAAATTTGATACCTACTTTGATACCTCCCCGACAATGGAACCAAAAAGTGATGGCCCTCAGTATTCCAACAAGAGTGTTGAAACTCTTGAGGGTCTCAACTTTCATTATCAACCTAGGTTTCGTACAAGCTTAAGAGGTATTACCAATATATGTGCAATAGGAAACATATTCTACTTTGGTTAATATAATGCAACATAAGAGAAGATAAAATGCATATAGACCACTTTTTCTACCAAGGCTACATGAAATGTTAAAAAACAAGGAACAACAAATAGATCTATTCTAGCTTTTGAGAAAGGAAAAAACAAAAATAAATCCTATTATATTTGCAAAAAATTAAATGATAAATTTAAATCCTACTCTACTTGAAGAAATTTAAATGATAAGAAGTAAACCTAATCAGTTTTCTAGGAAAATAAATTACAACAAAGAAACCTATACTACCCACAAGAAAGAAAAGAAAAGAAAAAATCGACAGTGCTAGATAAAAATCAAGTCTATTCTATGATCCATGATAAATAAATTGCAGCTGAAAGAAGGAATTCACACAGTAAAACCTAATTCCAAAACGAAGGATTTTTTTTTAATAGCTACTAGGGTAAATTTTCTAAGGGGTACTTGAACCTATAAACTCCATATCCAAGGTATAGTGAGAATTTTAATGTGCTAAGGAATGATAAACAAGATTTAGGTACAAATATGGATCCTTTCTAAGGGAATTTGCTTGTTGTTATAGGATGGCCCTGTTTTGCAATAGGAAACAACTAAGAGTAATTTTATGAGATAAAAATGTGGTATGAGGGGTGAAGAAGGTGAAGGAAGGTTGTGGAAGGGTAAATTAACATTTCCAAGATTAGGTACCTCGAATGGATTATGTCATGCAAGGAATAGGAAAATGTGGACTTTCATGTAGCTCATCTAGGCATAAATAAATTTGTTAGTAGATTGCATAAATGTGTAACAATGGGTGAAGGGTGTTGAATTTCCATGACCTTGATGTCTAGGATAGAATCTTAAATCACTAATGCTACCAAACCAAATATCTCAACAAAGCTACTTAGTACAATGGAAAAATATAATGGATTAAATCAATCACGTAAACAATAAGGACAATAACAACAATATATGTAACCCAACTTCATTATATTATCAACATATAATACAAAAGTATAGGGCTCCCATACAAGGGATAATGGCCCTCAAATATCCACAAGTACATGAATAAATGATACAATAAAAATCTCGCTACTCTAGTGCACAATGACAACCTCTATGTTGTATCTCATCATGTCGGTCCTTCTCTTCCAATATGCTCTCTAGCTACCCATTAGGCCATCAAGGGAAAACACATAGAGACTCTAGGAGGGCTACAACATATCAATGTTGCAAGTCAATTCTACTACAATGAAAATAGGCTGATCCAATATGCTCCTTTAGGCTAGACAACACCTGAGCTCTAATATTCCTTCTTAGCAGTCACTTTTGTCCATCAAAGTGCTACACATTAGGCTCCAATATTCACCCAATCATGAAACAATCAATTTCCTTATTGTTTTATACTCTAGGGATAATTTGGGCTACCTACATGCTACCCTCCAATAGTACAAAGGTTCCCAATCCAATCACTATAGAATCGTCTCCTAGGAATGGGCTTCAAACCACCAAGTCAAGCCCAGCCACTTGGATTCCACAGGTTGTCACAAATATGATCCAAACTATTCAATGTTTGACCAAACACAAGTAGTGACTGACTGCAAACATACCCCATGTTTTTTGTTTGAACTATTGTAGCACAATGATCTCGTTAGGGAAAAAATATGGTCCATGTTAGCCCTACAAAACACCCTCACATACCCTTCTCCAGTTGTTACTTTCCCTTACAATGATCCTCTTCCCATACACTATTGATATGGGCACAAAATAACCCCAAAAATCCCTATGACACCCCTATTCTAGGTGTTAAGGCTTGTGGCCTACCCACAACGGTCTCCAAAGATTACGGTCTACATAAAACAGAGAACCCACACTTAATTTGACACCAAAATAGACATTTGTTTTACGTTATCCTCTCGGCCATGTTGTAGGATTAACTAGCTCATCAAAAAGTCATGAAAAAGGCTACAAAACAAACTTTACTCCTTCACTGAAATGCCTCCTAGCCTACAGCCAAACAAAAGTCTGTTATTCCCTTATAAAAGTTTTCTTCTCACCCCTTTTTAACCCTTGTATTGTACTCTTGGATGATTGTTAAAATGAATCTCATCAACTCTTATTTATACTAAATAAGAGGGCTCAACATATCACCCAAGTGACATGTCTTTTGGAGATAACTATATTTAAGCCTACATGACTTGATTGCCCAAAAATCACTTATTAAGTTCAAAAATTCATATCTCATGTTCTATAACTCATATTTTGATTTCTTTTTTGTTGCATTTAATTCTCCTTGTCATCCTCTATCATCTGCATTCATCACATGTAGAAAATGCCTCATGGTTTTGGCCCAAATATTTTGGTTACAAAACCCCAACCTTGGGTTCCAAAACCATAAATGAATTTTGTGGTGCTCCAACCTCCAAACCCTAGGGCTTGGAGCATCTCCCAAGCTACTCAAAAATTAATTCTCCCTCTTAGCGAGGGAGGTACTTATAAGACTAGGAAGTTTCTTATCATCATCATCACTACTCGCAACACTCACCCAACTCCTAGTGCTCACAACTGTAACAATCTCTGTAGTGTGAACTACACCTCTCTCAAAAGTGTCACTACCATTGCAAGCATTAGCGGAATTTTGAGGTCTAAAATTAAGAAAAATGTACAACAAAAATAAAATTTATGAGAACCAATAGGATTCAATATGATGATGTCAATCGTGGGGGATGATTCACCATTTTTGGAGTAAAAAGGTAAAAAATTATAAAATTATAAAATAATAAAACTACTTTTTCAACTTGTAATTTCAACTTATCTCTTTAAGGGTTTACTCAAATTTTGAGTGGGAGTACTTGTTGGATGAAACATTTAATTCCTCATCCAAGGAGTACTCATGTTGCATACTTTTGATGGACCCTGCTACATGAAAAATGATAAATACATGAAAACACATGATTGCAATCACATTTTTCATCTATTTATCATTTTTTCATGTAGCAGAGTCCATCAAAAGTATGCAACATGGGTACTCCTTGTATGGGGAATTAAATTTTACATCAAACGAGTATTCCTGTTCGAAATTTGAGTAAAACCTTAGGGAGATAAGTTCAAAATATGAGTTAAAAGAGTAGTTTTTTCTTTTTCCCCTCTAAAATTTCTTTTTCCTTAGGAGGCCCATTTTAGACCTCAAAATTACCCTAATGCATCATGCTTCTTCTTCTTCTCTTGAAATATATTTCATTTTCTCCATCATTCCTTATTGGAAGTTGTAGGATCACCCTTTCTCCCCACTAACCATGTGCTCTTCTTGAGTTGAACTTCTCCCTATGAACCTACAAACTCCCTATAGAGCTCGAATCCCCTTAAGTATATGGAACCTAGGCCTTATTTTCTAGAACTTGTACCTTCTCCTTTGAAGCCTGCACTGACACGTACTTTTCTGGAACCTGCACCTAGTCCTACTACTTCTTTTTCCCATGATCCATAGGTTTTCCCGTCAGTCTATATAGACCATGCTCTCTAACTCCAAGCACAATACCCACAGATATAGAGCCTCTGGGTTTGATTCCATCCTTCTCATCATGGAATAAGACCTCAAACCCCTTCTTCGCGATCAATGAGACATATATCACATTATATCTGAGTCTTAGTACGACCGGTATATCCTTGAACTGCATCACCCATCTTGTCCCCATCCTAAATGACACAACTCCCAACCCTTGGATCTGTTATAGCATCATTTCTCACCTTGACATGATTCATGATTGCTACATGGCTTTATGGGCACCCATTCCTACAGACTTGGACAAATTCACTTAAAAACAGTGGAAAATCCTTCATACGCGACTATGCCCGTGTTTTTCCGCGTGTATACGCGAGTACAGCTAGACTTTTCCGCATATGCCATTTTAATGATTAAAAAATATATAAAAATCCCTAATTTCGCGCTGGGTTGATGGTTACTCAGGTAGTTCAACCACCCCAGCCCGTGGCCAACTGTTTCCAACTACTGAAACTACTTGGAGGGACTATAAAAGGACCTCATATGTATGGCCTAAGGGAGGGAGAGAATTATTATTATTATACTCTGTTGGTTCCCTATCCAAGTTTGATTCCCCGTGCCTCCTGCACTTTCCCAGTTCATTTCAGGAAACCCTTGTTTCCTTGAGATACACATCCCTTTATATGTTATCTCGTATGCACTCATTTGGAAGGAGTCTTAGCGAGGCAAGGGCTGGACGGATTCGGACGACGGTCTGCGAAGGCCTTGGAAGGATCAGGTGATCTCTCCACTTACTTTTGTACATACTATTTTTATAATACAGAAGTATCATGCTGTTCCCGAAATAAACGTGTTAGTGTATGCTTTAATGTATGAAGAATATTTGTTATACAAGCATTCATGATGATTTATTTAATGTTTTATATGAATCTCACTAACACATAGAGTAGAAATATACTGTACAACTTGTCCTTTGTACTGGTTTCTTCTTGTATTTCAGGTGAAAGAGGAAGGACAGTTGCAGGGAGTTTGAACTCCACGTGGATCTACTTCAAACGTAGGACCAACGGGTAAACCTCTCATTCTGCTCTATTTCGTTTTCATGACTGTGCATGATCGTGTGAATCTCTGTTAAGTAGTACGCCCCTGCTCTGTGGAGGTTGAATCCCAACCAACCTCTAGGGTGTTAAATCCCCGAAACAGAAATGGCGACTCCGCCTTTTTATTTTTCATTATATTTCTTTGTATACGCAGTTTTTCTTGCACACAGTCGCGTATACCCGCGAGTTTGTGTAGAAGGAACCGCGTATACGCGGGTTTCCCTCAACACAGACGCGTATACACGCCTGTTGCATAACTGCAAGGTCGCGTATACCTAGGCTGAATTTGAAATTTCAAGATTCTGGTGTTTTTGGTCTTTTCTGGCTATGGAGGCCTGTGTTTGCAGTGTCTTTGTACTTACTGGAGTGTGACAGAAGTGGTTTTAAGTCTTGGTTCTCTTTCGTTTGCCCGAAAACTGATCTTTTGGCGAAGTGTTCTTGTTGGTGCTAGCACTCCTGGATTGAGTTCCAAGATCGCTTTTAGAGCGTTCTTGGCTGTTCTGCTTTACCAGAACAGAGAGCTTTTGCTCATTGACTCGCTCCTGTCTTTGTGTTGTGCTTTGCATTGCGTTCTTTGCTTTGTTTTCGATTGGTTTTCTTGAGTTTCATAAGCTAGGGTTTTGTTGCATTTTTCGAAGATCTTTTCTTGTTTCTTTGGAGTTTTGTGTTGCAACGAATTTGCACTATTTCTCTTGGCTGTTTGATTGAGTTTTTGGTCTTCCGTTGCTCTCATTGATCTTGATATTATTAGCCTTATAAGGTTTGGGGGCATAGTTGGAGTTTATGCTTCAAATTCAGTCTCATTTTGGCTTGGATTGGGATAGTTGTTCTTGGTTTTCTTGAAGCTCTTGTTCTATAAAACTGAAAAGCCCAAAAACATTTGTTTTGCTTTTTGTTTTTGCATATCAAAAACTCAAAAAACATTGTTTCTTGTTTTTGTTTTTGTTGATTGCCTTTTTCATTTTCGTTTGGCTTCATCTTTTGGGACTTTAGTAAAGTTTCTTGCTTCTAGTTTCCCGCTTGATTGTGAAGGGAGGTTGTCTTTTGATTTCTTCTTCTTCTTGTTGAGTATTTTGGTGTCTTATATTAAGAGCTCTTGTTTGCAAGAATTAGCTTTCTGGATATCAAAAGATTAGTTGAAACTGAAGGAGCCTTTTGGGAAATTTCACCTTGTTTCAAGGGACTTTCTGCATCTTAGAAATTACATGCTAGTGGTCATTTGCATTAGGTGCATTGAATCATTTATTTAGCTTCTTAATTTTTGTGCGTGTGAGTTTGTAATTCGAAAAGAAAAATATATTTTTTTAGCCTCGTAGAACTTACATAGAAATTGCTCTTCATCGAAAGACAAAGAACTGCATGTGCATGTAGTCAGGTTTTTATTAATTTCTTTTGCGTCAGAACATCATTGGTTTCAACTCCATATCCTTATGACTTAATACAACAGCCTTTAAAATAAGCGATTTAATCTAAAATCAACTAGCAAGTTTTATTAAGTGTCAATCACCAACTAGCTAGGTTGTAGGGCCTTGGAATAGGAGAGAGGAGAGTTAACTCTCCAAGGCCGCTCAAACAAACATAGGAGTTTATTAATTGAGCGAAATCCAACTCCGTGAGGTGGACTGGGAAAGCTCTCATCCGAGAGTCAAGCGCGAGGGGAAGTGAAGGTTAAGAAGAGGGATACCCCCCTCCGATTAGCTGAATCTGACCTCAAGACCGTTCCGCCCAGCTTCTGATACGGATTGGTGTCCATAGTTGTTGTTCCTAGGTTCCACACGAACAGTACCGGAAGATACCGTGGTACACCGAAATGAGCAATCGCATCCACCAATGAATTATGCAGGGGTGCCCTTACGAAGCTTGGAACAACGAACGGCAAAGGGCGTTGTTAGGAAGGTCGGCAGTAGCGCTTCGATACCTTAAGCTAGTTGTTCGGGCCCTAATCATCCCGGTACACTTTCGGCGAATCCCTACCGCCCCCGCTCCACAACACCCAGTGTGGATCCTCATCCTTCTGGTAGGAAATACTTGTTGTTGCTAACTTGTTTCTCGAGGTTTTGATTTTAGTAGAGTGCTGTTGCTCCTAGCTTGCCTAGCTTTTCACTTTTCTTGAGTCTAATATAATAAATTTGTAAAAGTGGCTGATCAAGCGCCTCGACGTTCGAGGAGAGTCCGGGGGCTATCTCCCGAGAGTGCAGAGCCTTCTTCGAGAAGGCGTAGGAGCAATCTAGCAGGTGGTTTTCACCCTGTAGAGTCTGACGCTGTGGAGAGAGATCCTCCACTAAGGTCTGAAGGTTTCGTTGCTGATTCCGGTGTCGATTCCGAGAGGAGCGTTTCGCTCACCTCGAGGGTATTGTTTCCTCAGGAGGAAGATTTTCAGATAGAAGATATACCTGAGCCTGCAGCTACAGGTCCATCTCCTCTTCCTCTTGATCATCCGTTTGTTATAGAGTACATCGGACCGGAGTCTGAGAGACCGCCGGATCTTCCTTATCTTTCTTATCTTTCGATGGCCACGACTGGGAACGCGACTTCTACCGTGAGTGCTGCGGGCATTCAGACCCCTGCTTCTGTCGAGGCAGGGGGCACTCTTGCTCTATCTTCGAGTGCTTCTAGCACCGCTATGTTTGGCTCTGGGTTCACCCAAGCATATGCTTCTCAATCTGGTCCCTTTGTTTCAGGGATGTCCATTGCTGGAAATCCCTCTTTTTCCTTTACCGCCGGGTGCGGGCGGATCTCTGTGTCCCGGCGCGCGTGGATGCGGCTTCTTTTTAGGGATTTCCCACTTTGGAAGTGAGCATATTCACTGGTCCCGTCCTTCTTTAGGGTCGTTTCCTTTTCGTCCCGGACCCAAAAAGTTTCAATCCTTGAGCTCGGGGGGCTGAAGACCGGCTTCTTTACGAGTTCGGGTCTATGTTTGCACGCGCGGGGCGGAAATCGATTCATCGCGGGTCATCAGGGCCATAGCTACTCACACGCCCGGTCTTATCGGTCTATTTTCTCCTCTGCTCAATGCATGGAACCCCTACAGGGGCTCCCATCTTCGTTAATAACGGCGGGGGCCTAGTCCGGGTCTTGGTAGCTCGGCGTGGGGAGGAGGTTCTTCTCCGTTTTCTCACAGATTCCTTTCGCCGACACGGTGCCTGCTCCAATCCGAACCTTCTTTTGAGAATGTGGAAATCCATCCATCGGGATGGAATTCTCAGGCTCCGCCGCGATTACCATTTCTGGCAACGTTAAACTTGCCGGACTTGGCGAAGTTAACTAATGACCCGATTCGATATAGTCCGGGTTGGCCTCCGGTTCCAACCAAACTTCCTTCAGACATTCCTAAGTTTGAAGGTAAGAATGGTGAAGATCCGGCAGACCATGTCACCACATTCCACTTATGGTGTTCATCCAACTCTCTGATCGACGATTCGATTAGATTAAGATTATTTCAGCGCACCTTAACTGGAAACGCCGCGAAGTGGTATATAGAGCTTACTGGGGGCAGTTTCGCCACATTTGGAGAACTGGCTGTCACTTTTCTTAACCATTTCCAGTTGCCTGTCAGATATGAGGCTGGGACCGAACTCCTGGCTAATTTTAAGCAGGATGAGGCAACTCACATTTCTGATCATATTCAGGAATGGAGGAGAAGGAAGAAGCTAATTAAAGCCCATATTCCAGGTGAGTTCCTTCTCGAGTGGTTTTTGAAATCGCTTCAGTCAGATATTTCAAAGGATGTATCCATGTCAGGGGTATATTCCGAGGAGCAGGCCATATTTAGGGCCCAGCAGTTAGAGTTGATCTATTCTCAGTCTGGCATGCTTTACAAGTATTTTCCTAATGCTCCTCGCTCCAAATTGGATCTATCGAAACCCAAACCTGGTCCGCATGGTGACGGACTTGTCGGATCGGTCAGTAGTAGTGCAGCCAGCCTGCTTTCTCAATTGCAGCAGTTGTCTTTACAATCTGCTCCTTCACAATTGGGCAGTACCTTTGAGTTCTTCCACCTTCCGGTCTTTTTGTCCATTAATGTATTAATCTTCTCAACCCCAGGAAATCAACAGTCCGATGGGAAGAAGAAGGGACGTAATAACAAGAAGAAGGGAAAGAATGGGAAGGGCAATGCAAATAAGACCAACGAGCGTGTTGGTGAAGGGCAAAACGAGAAAAAGAAAGTTAAGTTTCCGTGCAAGCTTTGTGCTGGAGACCATCTCACGCATCTTTGCCCGAAAATTCAGGATGCTCAGCGCCTGTTATCTCAGCAAGGTTCTTCTAGTTCCCAGGCTGTGCTAACAAACCCTTTTCCCCAAGGGCAGCAATTAATTGGTGGCGCGAATCAAAATCCTGGGGCTTCCTCTGGAGGTCCTCAGGAAGGGGAAATTCCATCGAATATCTTTATGATGAGTGCTCACGTGGATGTCGCTACGAGATCCCGTGATTATGGCGGAGAGGAATCTTCAAAAGCTAAGGAAGTTCCTGATGCTACTGAGCCGCTTCATATCACGAAGCCAACTGTCGAGTCTATGCCTCGGATACCGAAGGCATCCTCTAAGCGATCAACGATTAATCCGAACATGAGGGCTGCCCAGAACTACTCGATTGTAGAAGATCTCGAGCAGAGTCCTTGTGCTATGTCAGCTTTAGAGGTACTCCAGTCTTGTCCGGCTCAGCGCAGTGCTTTGCTCACTGCCATTGGAGCTATAGATCCGAAAAATTCTCTTCTGATTACCTTTGATATGAATAATTTTAAGAAGAGACTTCCTCATCATATGGCCTTCCATATTAAATCATCGTACCGGAAGACTAACATCTTCCGCACGGTCGTGGATGAGGGTGCTTCTACTTGCGTGATGTCTCTCGCATGCTGGAAGACACTAGGATCTCCCAAAGCTGTTCCATCTAGCACTATTCTTACTGCATTCGATGGCCATTCTCATAGGCCCCATGGTATTGTCCCGGCTTTGCCCATCTGTGTTGGGGGCAAAGCCGTTAACATAGAGGTTGAGGTAGTAGATGCAGCCTTGGACTACAACCTTCTGTTGGGGAGGAACTGGATATATGATATGGATGCCATTGCATCCTCACTATTTCGGATAGTATGTTTCCCCCACGAAGGGAGGATAGTCACGGTGGATCAACTGGACTGTCCTCCTGTAGACCTGGATGCGCCTCCTGACTCATCTGTTCCTAAGTTGGACAATACTAAGGCACCTATCGAGAATCTGGGAGTTGGAATGTATTCTTCCCTGATGGGATCTTTTGATCTTCCTCCTCCTAAGGTGTCTATCAATGCTCTTTCATCCTCCAAGGCTCCCCTTCGAAGAGAGTTCTTTCGAACTCATTATTTTTCGGACCCTTGGACCTTACCTTCCCCAACTGCCACTTTGGAGGAAGGGCAAGTGGGTGGAATGGCATTCCCGTTTTCTGCAGCTGAGATTGCATATCAGTCTGTTGTTGACACTGCAGAGTCTGATCCAGCTCCTCTTTCGCCGGAAGAGTTGGATGGTGATGTGGCTCCGGCTTGGACGCTTACTTCTTCTTCTGCCCAGGATTGTCTAGATACCACTCTTCCATCTGAAGAGGCCATCTTGGAAGCAATGACGAACAAGAGGCAGGTCGGGACCGGCTTTCATCCCATCGGTCTGCCCATCCCCAGCAAGGCGAAGTCGAAGCCTAATTTTCCAGTCTCAGTCTCTGGATTTCTACCAGGTCTTGACCCCTGCTGGCCTGTTTATCTTGAAGGGAGACACGCAGGCGCGGTCTCTCTAATTATCCGGGTCGGGCACTCCTCCGAATCTACTTGATATCGAGCATTTTCGTGTTGGTGAATTTTCCCGTGAAGAAGTTCAAATCTATACCGAGCTCTTCAAAGAGTATAGGGATGTTTTTGCTTGGTCTTATGAGGAAATGCCTGGCATAGACCCATCTATCGTCTAGCATGAGATCAAGACGTATGAAAACGCTAAGCCGGTCAGGCAAAAACTTCGTCCGGTTAATCCTAGGAAGGCAGCAGCTATCAAAGCTGAAGTTGAAAAGTTGCTTAAGGCGGGATTCATTTTCCCAGTTCCTCTGACTGAATGGGTTTCAAACCCCGTTCCTGTTGATAAAAAGCAAGGAACAATTCGAGTGTGCATCGATTTCAGAGACTTGAATAAGGCGTGTCCTAAAGATAATTACCCCACACCCTTCATTGATCAGATTATTGATGAGTGTGCCGGTAACGAAATTTTTTCCTTCATGGACGGTTTTTCTGGTTACAATCAAATTACTATCCGTCCAGAAGATCAACATAAGACCGCATTTATTTGTCCCTAGGGTACGTTTGCATATAAGAAAATGCCTTTTGGTCTGAAAAATGCTGGAGCCACTTTTCAGCGGGCCATGTCTTACGCCTTCCACGACATCAAGAAAATTATCGAGGCATACTTAGATGATCTAGCTGCTCATTCTCGAAAGAGGATGGATCATCCAAGACACCTCCGGCAAATATTTGAGAGATGTCGTTTTTATAAAATTCGTTTGAATCCGAACAAGTGCGTTTTCGCGGTAACATCCGGTCGGCTGTTGGGATTTATAGTGTCTAGTGAGGGGATAAGGGTAGATCCCTTCAAGGTTGAGGCAATACTTCGGTTGCCTCCCCCGTCTTCAATCCGTCAACTTCAAAGTCTCCAAGGGTAGTCTAACTTTCTTCGGAGGTTTATCGTTAACTATGCTGAGATTACAAAGGGATATATGAGACTGTTGAAGAAAGGAGTCCCTTTTCTTTGGGACGACTATGCTCAACGCTCATTCGATGCCTTGAAAAAGGCATTGACCTCTACTCCTTTACTGAGTCCACCTGATTATAGCAGAGATTTTCTTTTGTATCTGGCTACAGCAGAATCTACCATTGGTATGGTTCTGGTTCAGGAGGATGATGCTCTGGCTGAGCATGTTATTTACTACCTTAGTCGAGGACTGGTAGGAACTGAACTGCGATACACCCCGATAGAAAAATTAGCCTTAGCAGCAGTTCATGCTGTGCAGCGACTCCGACATTATATTATTCTTCGCAAAACTTATGTCTTGGCAGCTGCCAATCCATTTCAGTTTGTCCTCATCAGGCGAGTGATTGGGGGCAAATATAATAGATGGATTGTGATTTTACAGGAATTTGATCTAGAGTTCATGTCTGCCAAATCCAAGAAGTCATTAGTTTTTGCGGAATTGATCTCAGAGTTGCCTTGTGGAGAGGCGATGATCTATGATGAGTCCTTTCCGGACGAACACTTGTTTCTGATCTCTCCACAAGATCCTTGGTATGGGGACATCATTGTATATCTCCAGACTGCGAAGTTTCCCTCTTCTTTTTCGAAAGATGAGCGTCGTAAGCTGCGTCACTTCGCTAAAAGTTATCTGATTATTGGTGATGCTTTGTACCGTCGAGGGGTTGATTCAATCCTAAGACGCTGCTTAACTTTCGAAGAAGCTGAGGCTGTGCTTAATGATTCTCACGGTGGAGCTTGTGGGGGTCATTTATCAGGGCTTGCTACAGCCCAAAAGATTTTGCGCGCTGGCTACTTCTGGCCCTCGATTTTCAAAGATTGTACTGAATCGGTCAAGAAGTGTCATCCTTGTCAAGTGTATACTCGAAAAATGCGCGCTCATCCAGCTCCGCTTTTTCCAGTCGTTACTGTCGGCCCCTTTACAAAGTGGGGTATGGATTATACTACTTGTAACCCGCCTTCGGCAAAAGGTCACAAGTACATTATCGTAGCAGTAGACTACTTTACGAAGTGGGTTGAAGCTATGCCTACTTTTGGGAACGATGGTGAGACTGCAGCTCTTTTCTTCTTCAACCAAGTCATTGCTCGTTTCGGTATACCTAGAGAGATTGTCACTGACCATGGCAGTCACCTTCAGAACAGTATGATGGCTGAGTTGCGGCCTCACTCGTCTCGGTTTGGCAAGGGCAGTCATCTGTCTTATCCTCAGGCCCATGTGCGCAGTGGGCTTTAAGTGAACAAGTTGAAGACTATTCTTTAGCAGACGATTGATAAACAAAGATCAAAAGCTGGCATTGCTGTTGCTATCCGCACTCACAGGCATGGGACGTCAGTTACGCACAGCAGCTTTACTCTAGTTTCGGTTAGTCACGGGAGTGGAATCGAAGTATTTCCATTGAATAGGAATTCTTCCTTAATTTGTGTGAAACTCTTCAGCTGCTCTGATGCGGCGGCTTCTTCATCTGGAACATCTTGATGAGCAGCGTCGAGATGCCGCCACGTTGAACGAAGCGCATAAAAACCGAGTCAAAGTCGAGTACGATAAGGCGGTTAAGCCTAGGGTCTTTTCCGAAGGTGACCTTGTTTTGGTCTATGCCCAAGAAAAAGATGCCTTGGGGGCAGGAAAGTTTAAATCGATGTGGTATGGCCCCTATATCGTCAAAAAGGTCCTTAAGAAAGGAGCGTATACCTTGGTTGACTTTGAAGGAAATGAGTTGTCGGAGCCCCGAAATGGGCTCTATCTGAAGAAGTATTATGCCTAGGCTTTGCCCCGGCATTTTGCTTTGTATATAGTAGTTTTGTCTTGTACATATCTGTTTGATTTTCGATTTTTTGATGGGATGGTGATGTTTTTGATCTGCTTTGGCAGGTTGTGTTGATGTCATGAGTCATTATGGTTTCGCCGATGGTGCTAGTAGACACACCCGGAACTTAGCTTCAGCGGCTTGGGTTCTACACTATCCTTCCGGTCAGCTGTTGGTATCAAGAGGGGTCTGCATTGGTCCTGCTTCCAATAACGTAGCAGAATACACTGCAGTCATTCATCTACTCTCGGAGGCAATATCTTTGGGTGTTGATTCGTTGGTAGTTTTCTTGGACTCCCAGCTGGTGGTGTCGCAATTGAACAACACTTATCGGGTACGAGATCCATTTTTATTACGATTGTTCTTGAGGGTACGTTTGTTACAAAGGTCATTTCAATTTTTAACATTCATTCATATTCCTCGAGCTGACAATTGGTTTGCTAACTCATTGGCTAATCAAGCTTTAGATTGGCATATTAATCATTCAATACAATAAAATCTAATCATCAAAAACATCATACATTTCATACATTTATCACATCACATCAAAATATCGCTGTATATATATCATCAGTATGTCAAAAAACTTTACAAAATTTTTGATCCATCAATGCCGTACAAAACTTGGGCTTATGTCCCATCATGTTCAGTCTCAAAAAATATACAGTCATCTAATATGTAAAAACTATCTACTCCTGAGGACCCTGCCCAGCATTCCTATAGAACATCACTGCAGTGGCCACACGGCGGAACAGTCTAACCCAATCCCGGGGTACTCCTACAACCCGTCTCTGGACAGCTTCTGGCAAGTCCTCCACAGCAGCCAGAGGGATTTGGCGGGTTAGTCCCTCCAAGTTTCTCTGCACGGCCTGGAGGGTCCTGTCAGAATCTACTGTCTCTGCTTCACCTCTGCGGCGCTTGTGACGTGCTAGGCCCTCAGGACGCACTGGTCCAACATCTGAAACATGATCATTTTTTATTTGTCAGTCATTATGAATCCAATCCAAAAACATGTTTGTTTTTCATTTTTCATACATATTTGAAAAATCCAAAAAAAATCATATAAGTTAAAATTTTTGAAAAAAAAAAAAACTTACCGACTGCTCCCCATGCTGCACCGGGTGGAAGTACTAGATCTGGATCTCCTCGGAAATCCATCCCGGCATAGGGGTAGTCATCTACTGTGATGATCTGTTCTCTCCACCATAAGAAGAACTCATCGTCCCAGGTAGTTCGGGGTACCTCGCTGCCCCCCAGTCTCTTCATCATGTCTGCCCAACGGGCAATTCTTGGGTCCCGAGGGCTGCTGATAGGTGAGATGACTTTGGGTCTCAAAGCTGGAACTCTCTCGAAGAAGAATGTAGTCAAAATGGTTCCATAGCCAAAGTGTTTTGTATGTGTTTTGCGAATAGAGGTCAGTTGTTGTTTCATGTTCAGTAGCAAGGCAGTGCACCAATCATACACATGAATTAAGCACTCTACAGCTATGCTCATGTGCGTCCTGGACGCCTGATGCAGTGAGGCAGATCCTGCCACTCTGCCGATGGTGAATAGGAGGATCTTCATGTGCAAGTCCTTGATATCTTTGATTGCAATCTGTGTGCCAACTTTCTTGGAATCTTCTATGCAATAGAGTTGGACATAGTCCTCCACGGTTAACCCTCCCAGGGGCCTTCCGTGCAGATCCACTGGGTCTCCCCTTCTGGAGAGTCCAGTGATGAAGTATATATCTTCCACTTCTATGCGTAGTGGCCTTTGATCAATGATGAAACAATCCTGATCCGGTTCCCAATAATTTACCAGCATTTCAAGCAATCTCACATTACTTTTCATATTGGGCATTTTGAAAAATTTGAATAATCCACAGTTTCGGAGGACATTTTGCGTTGTTTGATCTTCCATGACCTCTTGGTCTATTGCACTATGCTCGCGTTCCCTCCAT
The DNA here is from genome assembly GCA_034641835.2 of Pinus albicaulis. NCBI lineage: Eukaryota > Viridiplantae > Streptophyta > Pinopsida > Pinales > Pinaceae > Pinus > Pinus albicaulis. Next base: position 975,325,604 of record CM076577.1, on the reverse strand, counting down.
GAAATTGTCATCCTGAAAAATTCATTAAAATTTGCATTAGAAACTCATTTTTGAAATTCGGACTTGCGCATACGCTAGTTTTGCTGTGCACAGTCGCGTATACACACGACTTGCCTTCTTTGAACCCGCGTATGCGCAGGTACGCGTTTTTTAATAAGGGTTTCCAGGTAAAAATCCACTTAATTTTAAATTTTAAACGGACAAAATGAATCAACAGGATGAATAAGGAGCCTACCTGAAGTTTCGCTGAATTCTGACGGTCGGTTGTTGTTGATTTGACGAAACAAGTTTTTAGCTCCAGAGCTCTTTTCCAAATCAGCTATGCAATAATGAACCAATTGAGAGGTAATTTGTGTATTTATGGCTAAAAAATTGAAAATTTTTGCAAAAATTTCCTTGTGCTTATTTTTTCGATCTGTCTTATGCTGTATAACTTGATTGCTTGGAAGTGCCTAGTTTGGTATGTTTCAGGTACATTTTGACGATTTCGAGATTTTTTCTGGTTTTTGGCCCATGTGTTCAGACTCTTCACGGCAGGTATATGATCTTCACTGGCATATAGGTTAGGGAATCACTTTTCGTTGCATCTTGCATTCTAGCCTCCATACTGATCACTTGCCTTAGGGTCGATCCCATCAGGTCATGAGTATTACACCCATTTCACTCGCCGATTTTTAATCATGACTTGATGGTAGAACCTTCCTTTACATGGGCTTCCTAGTTAGTTCCTCGCTATCACTTGTTGCCCATGCTGCTTTTTATGTAGGCTCGGGAGTCCTCTTTAGTCCCGCCATGTCTTATGTGTTGAAGCTTCATTCTTCTTCTTCATCACTTATCATTTTTCTGGCTTATACCCTAGAGGCTCCCTGATGTCGTTAAGTTGTATTACTGCATTGCATATTGGCTACTTGTTTATCCTGGCCTTTAGCCGGCTTCATTTGGACTCGATGTTTAAGCCAACTTTTGACCTTGACTTTATGTACAAGTTAACCATTGCATGCACTTAGCTATCACGACTTGACACCTTTGTACCCATGGATGGAACGCTCCTCTGAGTATCACTGAC